>ML781504.1:124526-137563 GCA_009831015.1 Picea engelmannii
ATGTACCTACCTTCTCTCCTTTTTCTATCACCAATGATCCTTTGATGACCTTCCACGTCTTATCTGTAAATATGGATATACAACCTTCACTTGCCAACTTCCCTGTTGAAATTAGATTTTTCCTTAAATCTAGAACATGTCTTGCCTCTTTCAACAACCATTGGTTTCCATTGCGTTGCTTTATTTTTACCATTCCCATTCCAACAATTTTGCATGGTGAATCATCACCCAAATGAACCTATCCAGAATCACCTTGAACATAATCTAGAAAATGTTTCCTATGGGGTGTGACATGAAATGAAGCCCCTAAATCTACTACCCAAGTCTCAGAAATATTATCTACAGAAAGAATCAAAGCATCTTGTAACACATCACCTGTTACATTTTCTTCATGATTTCTCTCATGTTGTCCATATCTTTGTTTCTTTGGAGCTCTGCAGTCTTTCTTCAGATGTCCTTTCTTCTCACAATTCCAACACTCTATATTTCCAAGTCTGGATTTGGATCTTCCCTTCCTAGAATTCCCGCGGTTCCATGAGCCCTTTCCTCTATCTTTTTGTCTTCCCCTGTTCTCCATGGTCAACACATTACTTGATGTCTCACCTATGCTTTCTTGTCGCATTTCCTCACTAAGGATAACACCAACAACATCATCAAGTTTTAAAGTATTTGAACTAGAGACAGAGTTACTTATAGCCATGACCAAGACATTCCAACTTTCTGGCAATGAGCACAAGATTAGAAGAGCCCTAACCTCATCATCAAAGTCCACTTTTATAGAACTTAGTTGATTAGTAACTGTATTAAATTCATTTAAATGATCTGCAACAGACCCACCTTCTGACATCTTCATATTAAATAATCTCTTCATTAGAAATATCTTATTAGATGCCAATGGTTTTTCATATAGTTTAGCCAACGCATCCATCAGATCCTTCGTTGTCTTTTCTTTCAAAATATTGAAAGCCACTGACACTGCCAAGCTCAACCGTATCGTTCCTAGAGCCTTTCTGTCAAGAATCTCCCATTCTTCGTCCTTCATGGTAGTCGGCTTCTTTGCTACTCTGCCCAATGGTAGGAATATATCCTTCTGATATAAATAATATTCCATCTGCATCTTCCATAACTGGTAGTTTTGGCCGTTGAATTTCTCAACCCTAAACTTTCCATCTTCTGACATTCCTCCCACTCGAACCAGGAACCCTCTTTTCCTGTGAGTTACCTTTCACTCTGATACCAGTTGTTAGAAAAAACAAGACCCTATAGCAATAAAATAAAAAAAATGTGGAAACAAAACACAGAAGATACACAATACAATAGAGACACAGATTTATGTGGTTCACCCAGCGTGGGCTACGTCCACCAAAGAAATTGTCAGGTCCTTACTTTATTATTATCCAACAAATGAAGGGATATAACCTACAACAAACCCGTTGTAACGTCCTCTTCTTTCTCTCACAGTCTCTTGTCTCATAATACAATATTCACTATGTTTCATAGCTGCAATACATTTCCCTCATAACAGAGGGTTTCCTTCTAGGGAAAAAAACCCTAACATAATTTCTACCATTAGATCTGCAACCTTATAATGAATGGTCCAGATTTACAATGAAATTAAAATATACATTTACAAGGCAATTTTTTCTTCAGGGGATTTTCCCCCAAACCCCCATCGAGGGATGCTTCCCTCGAACTCTTGCTGGGGGACCGCTTTCCCCTGAACCCCCAGTCGGGGGGATAGCCCCCATGGACCCCACAGAGGGGGTACCCCCCCTCTGCACTCCCCTGCATGGAAGAGTATACATACTTCTGGGGTGTAAAGTCTTCATTGGGTATAAACATAGATGAAAAACACAAGACCTCTGAATCAGGAAGATAATCAGGCAAGAGGAGCAGGGGTGTTGGGTTTAGTGCAGGGGACAAAAGTGGATTTTCTACTTTGGGCCAAGATGAGATGTTCTTCCTCCTTGACACACTTAATGGCTTCCAACCAAGTCTGAGGGTGAATCATGATGATCTGAGTGAAAATTTCATCCTTGAGGCATTATCGAGGTTGATATTAGTGGCCACCCACCATTTCCAACTAGCTCAAAACAATTTTCTGACAATTTTGGCAATTTACTATTTTTAGCAATTTTTTATTTCCGGGGCCATTTTAAGGGCCTAAATGAAGGTTTTTTGGGATTGAAATTCTCAATGATAACCATAGGCTCTGATTGAGCCCCCAAAATGAATCTCCTCGATGATACCTTTCCAACGAGTTATCGTGTGCCCCAAACAGAGATCATATACCAAAGTTACGCCCCCGGGAAGTTGATACACCAAATTACCCAAAATGGGGTCCACAAAACTGTTGGCTTTTCATCTTCCGGGGTTAGGGTTTTGGATTTTATTTATGATAAAAAATCCTTTGGAGCCTCATTGTAAATTCATCTTCTTGCAAATACAAGTAGCGTACACATCTCTTCTCAGAGATAAGCTGCCACCATTCTAGTGAGTCTTTCACTCTGTATTTTTACAGTTTTGGTACATAATTTTCGCTTATTAATAGAAAATTATGTATTACTATATCTTTTTGTTTATGGTTACATCTCTGATACATTTCTGTTATATTATTGGTTATCCGAGATATCTCCGTACATTGATTTATTATATCTTCTCTCTCATTTTGTGCCGAAAATAATCTGGATCAGTGGTATCAGAGCAGGTTTCTCTTGATAATTTTTCAGTGGATGTCCCCGATGAGGTCTGAATATATAAATTTGGGTATCGAGCTTGTCTCTCTTTAGTAAAATCTCTCTAGCATGCCCAAGAAACCCTCCATGGAAGAAGAAAATAAAAACGACAGAGCATAAGATTCTATCAATCTGTTTCTTGAGCAAGCTCTCACGTGACAAAGGGATAAAATGATGGATAATTTTCCCCACATCCTTAATTGCTTGTCAATATCAGTAGACACATATTCATCAAGAATACACTTTTGAGGTACCTCAGCTTTCAATGTACAAGTTGATTTTGAAATTCTCGTATTTGAAGGTTAGATAGATGTGGATGCCCTAGAAAAATGGTTAAATCTACTAGAAGGTTATTTCTTTGTTCATAATTTCTCTGATAAGGAGAAGATAACCTTCACACTCCTTAAGGCTCTCCCCCATTTCAAACATTGGTGGGAAACTTACTGGAGGAAAATTTCCACACAGGAGTCTGGAATATATGGGGTCGAGCCCACTTGTGATTTTTTTGTGGATGCAGTAAAGGAACAGTATTACCCTATTTGAAACTATGAGGACCAATACATGAGATAGACCACACTGTGGAAAGAGAGGGGATAAGAACTTTTGGAGTTCACCAATACCTTCCATACCTTGCGCACCAAGTTTGGTATCAAATACTCTGAATGACATTTGGTTCTAAAATACCGTGGGGCTCTACACATATACATCCAAACTGAAATGAATTTTTTGGACATCTCGTCACTCGGTGTTGCTTATCGATATGGTGTTAAAATCAAGCAAAAATTTAAGCACCAGAACAAATGGGGGTTTGGGTATACAAATCCACAAGAACCAAAATATGATAAATATGACCCTAACAAACATCCTCCCAAAAACTAGTCTAAGCCACAAGAAAAGAAGGGTCACGAAAAGATGAAGAAGGACACCGGAAAATGGTGCAATTTCCAGAAAATCCCTTGGCACAACACCGATGAATGTCACTTAAAATAGTCATTGATGGCCAACATCGAAGACAAGGAGATAGACCCTAATTCAGAATCTGATTTAGAGAATACAGATAGAAGACAAATCATTGATGCAGACCCCACTACTATTGTCGCGACCACCAAAATTCAACCGGAAGAACCAATAGATCCTGAAGAGGGTGAGCTCCTTTTGAATTCACAGATGTGGGTGAAGGGGACCCCGCTGCATTTTATTGTTTATAACAGAATCCAGAAGAAACTCATCTCAGTAGAGATCATCAAATAGTTGGGATTGTCGACAACACCACACTCACAGCCATACAACGTCGGGTGTCTTCTCCAGGGACGAGATCTTCATGTCATCTAGCAGTGCAAATTTCCATATGGCATCCATCCCTTCAAGGATGATGTATTATGTGACGTTTCCCCACTGGATATATGTGATGTTCTCTTGGGCCAACCATATATGTGGAAGCACCATGTTGTTTATTAGTCTCGACCCCGTAGTGTAATTTTTACTTTGGGGGTCATATCTATAGAATAATAGAGGTAGCTTCAACTATTTTCCCACATAAAAAGTGTCGTAAGGTAGTATCTCATACTACAAAATTCATCTCCTTCACAGTCTGTTCAAAGCATGCACAGAAGAAAACCATTGAAGCCTCAGTCCAAGAAACTTATATCTGACAGAAGCAGGTCGAAAAGATTGCAGAAAAGTGTAAAGATTCCTTCTGAACATTGACATCTCATTTATCCAGATTGGTTAAAAATGTCCAACCCTTCTAGCCATAGGTTCGTGACAACCTTCAACAAGGAAAGCAACACAACTTCTCTAACAAGGAAAGCAACTCATCATGATGCAGATTCAACAAATGTTTTTCCCTCTCCCTAGGAACTCAACTCAATGGAGGCCAGTGCTTCCTAATGAGGGAGGATTGATCCAGGTGGACATCGATGGCCACCCACCTTTTCCAATTGGCTCAAAACAATTTTTTGACAATTTTGGTAATTTACTATTTTTAGCAGTTTTTAACTTTCGGGGCCATTTTGAGGGCCTAAATGAAGGGTGTTTGGGATAGATATTCTCAATGATATCCAATGGCTCTAATTGATCCCATAAAATTAATATCCTCGATGATACCTTTACAATGAGCTATCGTGAGCCCCAAACGGTGATGGTATGCCAAAGTTACGCCCCTGGGAAGTTGATACACCAAACTACCCAAAACAGGGTCCACAAAATTGTTGGATTTTCATCTTTTGGGGTTAGGGTTTTGGATTTTCTTTATGATAAAAATTCCTTCAGAGCCTCATTGTAAAATCATCTTCTTGTGAATGCAAGTAGTGGACACATCTCTTCTTAACAGTCTTTGTATATTTTTCGCTCATTAATAAAAAATTGTATATTATTGTATCTCTGTGTTTATGGTTGCATCTCTGATACATTTATGTTATATTATTCGATATATGAGATATCTTTGTACTATTTATTATATCTCTGCTCTCATTTCATGCCAAAAATAATTTGGATCAAGGCCACTGATAAAGCATTCCCTGAAGAAGAAATCTGTCATGCTCTCCGTTCGGAAAGCCAAGTGATGAAAGAAAACAATAAAATGTTCCACTATTCTGGACTGTTAATTCAACTTGGTCAGACATACTAAATGGTGGGTTTCCATGTCAAAGTGTTCATACAGATCTACAAAAAAATATGACCAAGCAACATACCCTTGGCATGCATTGCGATGCCATTGCCACCATTGTCATATTTCCGGATCCAAATAGATAATTCCATAATGAAGTTTGATTAAATCATCAGTGATCCCATGCAGGGATAAATAGTGTACCATCTGAGTAACCCAGGCTTGTGGATTCGATCCATCAAATTTGTTGACCTTGACTCTAGGGAGACAAGGATCACGAGGTAGGGAGTTGGAATGAGAGTGTAGAGGTTGGCTGGAGTCAACACCTTCATTATAGAGAGGTGGTTCAGAGGAGGAAGGACCCTATAATTTGTTCATGAATTCTTTGAGAATGGAATGGACTTCAACAATTTGGTTATCAATATGGGCTTGGATGTGGCCCATTTTTTCACGAATGGTTAGAATGTCCCTATTTACTTGGGCCTAAAGGGAAGTAAGGTTGGTATTCAGTTTCTAAATAGTTTTTTCTTAGTGGGTGGGATCCATGAGGGGATGAGGGGTGGGTCCATGGAAAATAAATAACATAAGTGATATATACCATGATGATCAGGGCGGTGAGAGGAGACCAATGGGATAAGCAGGAAATAAGGGTGTCGGGAACGGTATGGGTCCACAGTGTTAGTACCATTTTTTTCCCCTATAAAATAAATAAAAATGAATTAAGTTATAAGGATGAGATAAGATGTGTTAGAAGAATAAATTTAAGCTTCCAAAGCCTCTGTGCAGCCCAGAGTCAAATGTTCCTAAGGAAGCTTGAAGAAAACAACAAAAAATATGTGCCCTTTTGTACATAAGGAAAACATTAAGCCCATGGGACTTGTCGTAGTCCAAAATCATCTTGTTGCAGTCTAGAAGGGGCTTTTCATATTCCAGAAGGGGCTTGTCATAGTTCAAAGGAGCTTAAGTGCAAAAACCATGGGCTTATCATGAGACCGCAACCTAAAGGAACAACATTTCAAGATTTTTCAGGATCTTGAGAGATCGATGACTCATATTGCGTCACATGCACAACCTGTTAAATAAACGGTCTCTAGAGATCCCTTGTCAGAGTTCTGCTGGAAACCTATCTTCAAAGTGATTTGATGCGTGCCCCCCTAAAGAATTACCCAGATTTGATAGGCTCCATTAGTCCTTCACTTGAGAAGATCAATGGTCCATATTTTCTCTCGAGTATTAATTCCTCCTGACCAGGGGTCGCGTTAGCACAACAACGAGGTATACTCAGAGCCAAGAAGAGAATGTTGCATGGACATGTCGAACCCACCAGACATAGAGTTAAATATATCAAAACTTGGTGACACGTGTCTTGTTCCCCTTCCACCTCAATACCATTGTGGACCAATGAAAATACACCACGTTCCAAGGGTGACATCAACATGACCTTGTCAATGCCTTAACCTATTTTCGCTTTTGGTCGATCATAGATAAACATATCTCCTAGCGTCAGTGAAATATCAATGACATGGATCAATATGTATACCATCGTCTAGAAAATGGAAAGAGAAACCCACGATGCAAGTTTTCACAATGTTGATGAGGATTTCATTGACGATGAAATGAAGAGGAGATTATAGAATGGCATGTGAACGAGGAACTGTTAGAACTAATCCGAAGGTGCCATGTCGAAAATTGGAACCCACCAAAGTTTCCCCAAAGTATATAAAAAATGGGTGACACGTGCTCTTCTACCCTGTCACATCAATGCCAATGTGGATCAGTGATAAGGCTCCATGTGTCAAAGATGATATAAACATGATGAGTTTTTCCTTAGTCGATTTATGTTTTCAATCACGGTGAGATCAACGAATCTCATTTGATCTCTTGTTCCTCCAACCAACGATCAAGATTTACTTCATAGTTATATTTTCGGAGTCACATTCAGATCCAAGCCTCAAGTACTCCGAAGAGCCTACTCTGAACAACAATCTAGATATTGTCTTTGATCTCAAGATTGTCTTGGCTAGGTGTTGTGTCAACACGCCAAAAAATCACTATTAGCACCATTTAGCGAATCCCACATGGACATGTGGAAACTACCATGTGCATAGGTAGAAGTTTCAAATCCGGGTGGAAGGTGTCCTTCTCCCCTACCACATCGGTACCATCGTGGGCCAATAGAAAGTCACCACGTTTCCATTATAGCATCATCTTGAAGCATTTTTCCTCAATTATTTTTTGGGTTCATGGTCGAACAATATCAATGGTTCTCGTGCATTCCTATTTCCTCTGAAGGATCAACGATCATCGTAATTCCTTATTCTGAGTCCCTTTTAAAAATAATCCTGCAACACTCTAAAGAGGCACCTACGATGTGTTGGTTGTGGAGCCTCATTATCTTCGTGATTTAGAGGTCTTTGTTTTCAGTCGTGTTTATACCCCATGAAGACTTTACACCCTATAAGAATGTAAACTCCTCCATGGGAGGGAGTGCAGGGGGGGTTAGCCCCCCTGTGGGGTTTGAGGGGGCTATCCCCCTGAATGGGGGTGCAGGGGAAAGTGGGCCCCCAGTGGGGGAATGGGGGCAAAGCCCCCAAAGGAAAAATTGACTTGTAAATGTATATTGTAATTTCATTGTAAATATGGACCATTCATTATAAGGTCACAGATCTAATGGTAGATGTTATGTTAAGGTTTTTTTCCCTATAAGGAAACCCTCTTTTATGAAGGAAACATATTGCATCTATGTGTCATTGTGAATATTGTATTCTGAGTGAGGAGACTATGAGAGAAAGAAGAGGAAGTTACAACAGGTGTGTTGTAGGTTGTATCCCTTCATTTGCTGGATAATAATAAAGGAAGGACCTGGAAATTTCTTTGGTGGAAGTAGCCCACACTAGGTGAACAAAACATATATGTGTCTCTATTTTATTGTGTATATTCTATGTTTTATTTCCACATTTGTTTTATTTTATTGCTCTATGATCCTTTTTTCTAACAACTGGTATCAGAGCGAAAGGTAACTCGCATAAAAAGAGGGTTCTTGGTTCGAGTAGGAGAAATGTCGAAAAATGGAAATTTTAGGGTCGAGAAATTTAACGGCCAAAACTACCAGTTATGAAAGATGAAGATGGAAGATTATTTATATTGGAAGGATCTATTCATACCATTAGGTGGAATAGAAAAGAATCCGACAACCATGAAGGACTAAGAATGGGATATTCTTGACAGAAAGGCTCTAGGAACAATACGGCTGAGCCTGGCAACATCAGTGGATTTCAATGTTTCGAAAGAAAAGACAACGAAGGAGTTGATGGACGCATTGGATAAACTGTATGAAAAACCCTCAACATCCAATAAGGTATTTCTAATGAAGAGATTATTTAATATGAAGATGTCAGAAGGTGGGTCTATTGCAGATCATTTAAATGAATTTAATATGGTTACTAATCAACTAAGTTATGTAAAAGTGGACTTTGATGATGATTTTAGGGATCTTATAATCTTGTGCTCTTTGCTAGAAATCTGGAATGGCTTGGTCATGGCTGTAAGTAACTCTGTTTTTGGTTCAAGCACTTTAAAATTTGATGATGTTGTTGGTGTTATCCTTAGCGAGGAAATGCAACAGAAAAGGAATGGTGAGACATCAAGTAATGCTTTGCACATGGAGGATAGGGAAAGACAAAAGGATAGAGGAAATGGATTAGGGAACCATGGGAATTATAGGAGGGGAAGATACAAATCCATATTTGGAAATATAGAGTGTTGGAATTGTGGGAAGAAAGGACATCTGAACAAAGACTGCAGAGCTCCAAAGAAACAAAGAGATGGACAACAAAAGAAAAATAAGGAAGAAAATGTTACAGGTGATGTGTTACAAGATGCTTTGATTCTTTATGTAGATAATATTTCTGAGTCTTGGTCATTAGATTCAGGGGCTTCATTTCATGCCACACCCTATAGGAAACATTTTCTATATTATGTTCAAGGTGATTTTGGACAGGTTCATTTGGGTGATGATGCACCATGCAAAATTGTTGGAATGGGAAAGGTAAAAATAAAGAAAAAGAATGGAAACTAATGGTTGTTGAAAGAAGTAAGACATGTTCCAGATATAAGGAAAATTCTAATTTCAATAGGGTAGTTGGAAAGTGAAGTTTGTATATCGATATTTACAGATAAGGTGTGGAAGGTCACCAAAATATCATTGGTGAAAGAAAAAGGAGAGAAAGTAGGTACATTGTATTTATGTATTGGTAATACTGACTCTTCTATCTCTTTACCTTATATAGGAGTGAATAAAACACTATGGAATCATAGGATTGGACACATGAGTGAGAAGGGGATGCAAATACTTCATAAAATAATTTTTTTTCCAGATCTTAAACAAATTGATTTGGATTTCAGTGAGCATTGTGTTTATGGAAAAAGGAAGAGAGTCAGATTTATCAGAGTCGGAAAAGAAAAGAAGAGTGAAAGGTTAGAGCTTATGCATACATATGTATGGGTACCAACTCAGGTATCATATCTTGTTCACTCTCGTTATTATGTTACTTTTATTGATGATGCAATTAGAAAAACTTGGGTTTATTGCATTCGACAAAAATATGATTTTTTTTATACTTTTAAGAAATGGAAAGCTTTGGTTGAGAATGAGACAGGAAAAAGGTTGAAGTGTCTCAGATCAGACAATGGAGGTGAATACTGCAACAAGTATTTTGATTATTACTATTCATACCATGGGATTCGTAGAGAGAAGATAGTTATAGGAACACCACAAGAAAATGGTGTGTTAGAAAGGATGAATGAGACAATCATGGAGCCTGCAAGGAGTATGAGATTGCATGTTGTTTTTCCCTTACAGTTATGGGAAAATGTTGTAGATATTGTTGTTTACTTAATAAATAGAGAACCTTCAAGATCTTTGGATGGTGGAATTCCAAAGGAGGAATGGATAGGTAAAAGGTAAACTATTCTATTTTGAAGACTTTTGGTTGTGAAGCATTTGTCCATATTGATAAAGAAAATAGAACAAAGCTTGAGGAAAAATTCATGAAGTGTACCTTTATTTCATATAGTGTTAATGATTTTGGTTATCGATTATGGCATTATGAAAAACATAAAATCATTAGGAGTAGAGATGTCATATTCAATGAGAAGGTCATATACAAAGATCAGTTGTAGGGAAATATACAAGAAAAGGGAAAACCATAATACACAGTGCTTGATGATATCACTTAAAAAGAAATTCCAAAGGAGCCAGAAAATAAAAATGTATAACAATAGGAGAAACATGTACCTCAAACTCCTATAAGTGTTGTTAGAAGATCTACCGGGTTAAGTAGACCCCTTGAACGATACTCTCCTTCATTGTATTATTTATTGTTGATTGATTCTGGTGAACCAAAATGTTATGAAGAGGCAATGCAGGTAGACACTAAAAAGAAGTGGGAGCAAGGAATGAAAGAGGAAATGGATTCCCTAGTAAATAACCAGACTTGGGATTTAGTTCAGTTTCCTACAGGAAAAATAAACTTACATAATAAATGGGTTTACAAGTTGAAGGAAGAAGGTGGAGGCAAAAAACGATACAAGGATAGACTTGTTGTAAATGGGTTTGCACAAAATAAAGGTATATATTTTGATGAAATATTTTCTCCTATTGTTAAAATGACTTCAATTAGGACTATTTTAAGTTTTGTGGCAATAGAAGATTTGCATCTTGAACAATTATATGTCAAAACAACTTTTCTCCATGGGGATTTGGAGGAAGAGATTTATATGCAGCAGCCATAGGGGTATGAGGTCAAAGGGAAAGAGAATTTGGTATGTAGATTTAAGAAAAGCTTGTATGGCCTAAAGAAATCTCCAAGGCAGTGGTATTTGAAGTTTGATAGGTTTATGACAGAACAAGGTTATAGTAGATGTCATTATGATCACTGTGTTTATTTTAAAAGGCTATAAAATGGAAGCTATATTATCTTGCTATCATATGTAGATGACATGCTTGTTGCAGGGTCTAATATGAAGGATATAAATGTGCTAAAGAAGAAATTAGATAATTCATTTGTTATGAAGGATTTGGGTGTTGCATAGAAAATCCTTGGTATGAGAATAACAAGAGACAGGAAAAATTGCAAATTGACATTGTCTCATGGTGAGTACATAGAGAAGGTGCTGGAGAGGTTTAGAATGCAGAATGCAAAACTAGTTAGTACACCTTTGGCCATCCATTTCAAATTAACTAAGTAAATGTGTCCCAAGACATAGGAAGAGATAGAACACAGGTATTGGCAGATAGATGTATGCAATGGTTTGCACAAGACCAGGTATTTCACATGCAGTGGGGGTTGTGAGAAGGTATATCAAAAATCTAGGTAAAGAACATTGGGAGGAAGTAAACTGGATTATTGTGTATTTGAGAGGTACTTCTATTCATGCATTATGTTTTGGAGGTTCAGACATTGTTCTACAGGGATATGTTGATTCAAATATGGTAGGTGATAAAGATAGCAGGAGGAGCACCACATGGTATGTTTTTACTATAGGTGGAACAACATTAATTTGGATTTAAAAACTGCAAAAGGTTGTTGCACTTTCAACAACATAAGAAGATTATGTTGTTTCTATAGAGGCTAGTAAAGAAATGATTTGGTTATAGAGGTTTATGGAGGAATTGGGAAAGAAGCAGGAGAATAGTAGGTTGTATTGTGACAATGAGAGTTCCATTCATATTACAAAGAACTCACCCTTCCATTCGAAGACTAAGAATATATAGCTCAGATACCATTTCATAAGATCCATCTTGGAAGATCAACATATGAAGTTAAAAAAGATACACATTACCTAGAATCCTGCAGACATGTTAACAAAGGGAGTAACCGGGGATAAACTAAGTTCCTGCTCAGTTTCAGCTGGTATTCAAGCATGAAGGTGAAGATGATAAATTTTCCAGGTCCAAGAAGGATCATAGTGTAGCAGATACAATAGTGGTGGAGTTGTTGAGATTAGTCTCCAAGTGGGAGATTGTTGGTTGTGGAGCCTGATTATCTTCCTGATTCAGAGGTCTTTGTTTTTATTCATGTTTATACCCCATGAATACTTTACATCCTATAACAATGCACACTCCTCCACGCGGGGGAGTGCAAGAGGGGTTACCCTCGCTTTTAGGGTATGGGGAGGCTATCCCCCCAACAGGGGGGTTCGGGGGCAAGCGGGCCCCTGAAGGAAAATTTGCCTTGTAAATGTATTTTGTAATTTCATTGTAAATCTGGGTTGTTCATTATAAGGTCACATCTCTGATGGTGGAATTTATGTTAGGGTTTTTTTCCCTAGAAGGAAACCATATTTTATGAGGGAAATGTATTGCAACTATGTGTCATTGTGAATATTGTATTTTGAGTGAGGAGACTATGAGAGAAAGAAGAGGAATTTACAATAGGTGTCTTGTAGGTTCTGTTAGCACAATATATTTTTGATAAAGTGGGGGTTTTTCCTTAGGAAATAACCCCTTGGTGGAAAAGGAAGGAAAGGGGTCTTCGCACGACCCACTTTATATTTTTATCCTAAGTTTTTAATGACTTGACAGTTTGGGCGCATTGTGATAAGGAGCGTGTAGATCTCAGCAACTGATCAAGGAGCACTCATATCTACAATCGACATCCAATATCGGACCCCCTTGACCCTTCTTCCTTTAA
>ML781504.1:149722-216191 GCA_009831015.1 Picea engelmannii
TAAGGTTAGGATTATGGAAATGAATGAAGTGAGGGATATTTTCTAATTTATTTTCCACAATGAGGATATGGATAAAGACTTTGTATATGGGGGTTCTCTAAAATAGTTATACTTCTTTATAAAAAAAACTACAAGTAAACCAAGATTATATTTAAAATATCTACAAGTAAACCAAAACACCACATGGAACTTGGCATATATATCAATATCTACATATTCATGAGGATTGGAACTTTTACTAGTATAAAGCCTACTTTCAAAAACATGTCAAAACCCTTACCTTTTCATTGTTCTTTCACCAGATCCATTAGCCCATACAACTTGATAAGAGTTGTCCATGAGATGCATTTCCATCACCAAGACTTGCATGAATCATAAAAGACAAATTTTTTATAGGAGTAAATAATTAATAAGAAAATAAGCATGCATTTAATTATGTAAAATACTCTAGAAAAAAATTAAGTTGTCACATACCTTAATGAGCTTCTCTTTGTTTCAAGAACAAGTTATGATCTACTGAACATGGCCAACCATGTGAAGGTAGAAGCTCATATGGGCCCTCCACCCCCTCACATCTCTCTCATTTCCCCATACCCAAAAAATGATTTTCTTTATATAGAAAACATATAGACATTAATGCATAACTAGGATAGTAATCAAAACATATGAACATATAAACATTGATAAAGATCCCAAAACAGGTCATGAATTTATACATCTAATTTTTCTTTGATTTATGTTTTTTTACATTCATAAAACTGACAATTGGGATATCATCATCATCCAAGGACATTGTATTTCCTGTGTCCTGTCCTTCTATTGTTTGTGTGCGCTCATGTACCATACTTCTGGTACATCGATGAGAAGGGTTAGCTGGCATATTTTCAGGGTCGTGAAATGGAACAACAAAAAACATCATATCAATATGTTGAAATATAATTGAAACAACTAATTCATTGTTTTGATTAACATTACACTATTTCTCTTTACCTGTCTCTGTAGTTGGGATAGTTGGTGCGTTAATTTCCTATCCACTTGGTTTCTCTCGCATTTCACCCTCCTGACCTACATTCTCTTCAATTTTGAGAAGATAATATATAAGTATAAGTCAAGAAATAAATATCTACAATCACAGTAAATATTTCTAATTTTGAAGCATACATACCAGAATGGGTACTCTGCTCTACACTATCACTAGACATGTGGACCCTTGTATGATGCGGTGTTTGCTGAATACCGCTTGATTCACTACTGCGGTAGCACTGTTGCTTGAAAAAAAACATAAATACTTAGTTAAGGGTGATATAATAAAATATGAATAGACTTTACAAGCATGCTATTGCGGTTTCCTTATTCATTTGATTTACCTGTGTGGCTGGGGAGATAGGATTATGGCCCAAGATTTTTATATATTCAATCACACTTTTTAAACCATGCTTGTAACCAAGCTTCAGGTCCTCCTCAGTGGTAGCAGTGTCAAACATATTTAACTGCAATGCATAACACCATTAAAAATACCAATAACAAAAACATATATTTGTTTGCTACTGTTAAATAAATATTAACCACGGTTAATCATTTAAATCTTACTATTCAGGCTTTGAGTTTTCCATAGCCACCCTGGCCTAGTTTATGCTGGCCATGTTTTTCCACTCTGGCCTTTGTTGCTTTGGATGTGTTTGGTAGCCTACATATGGAATTTTTGAAAAACATTAGATATCGGAATTGCTACTTAAAATAGGAAAGAAAAACATAAATGCTCATATTTCACTAATAATATGACATGTGTTGTACCTTGCTTGACTAGATCATGGTTGTCGTCATTTTTTTTAAACAAGTTCTCCTTTGAATCCTCTATTAGAGCCTTCAACTCTTTCTCGGGAACCATGGGAGGGTGCTCGTGCTTGAGGTCTATTTGCAATTTATCCCTTTATTGGGCCTTGGTGTATTTTAAATTCTTTTCAACCAACTTTGTAACCACTTTCTTGTTGAAAGTGTTGTTGAACAAGTTTACCATGCAATCTATTAAATCATATTTATTTTTGCTATCTTGGTCATTCCATCATGTGCGAATGGTGGGGCCAAACAACTCCAATTCTTTATCATGTAATTTTCTATAGAAAACATTGTTTCCTGCAGTAACGTGTTATCAATTAATCAACTAATAATCTCAAAAAATGTCCATTTCAATTTCATGAAAAAAATGAATCAATTAATGGGACAATTACCTGCAATCTTCTAGATCTTTATCGGAACACATGCGTCATCCACCAGAAAGGTGACATCTAGTGATCTGGTGCTTTTAATTTGTTCTTCTCCATGCATAATAATATCTTGTGCACCTACACTATGTTCCTCTCTGGAGTCATCATGTGGAGTCCTAGGCTCCGTCTCATCATGCTCTGGCATGTCATGCCGGTCAAAATCGACCCTCTCATCAATGGATTCTAGGGGAACCTCGGGAGGCTCAAAAATCCTCACTTGCACTTTGCTATGTCGACCTCTTTTTTGCATTGTACCCTCACTACTACCTATAGTAGTTGCAGGATCGACAAGTTCCCCATGCATGGGGCTTAAAAACTCCTACAAACAGAAAATGTTTCTTTATCAGATCATATACAAAATATAAAACTAAAAAACGGATATGAAATTGTCATAGCTAATAAAAATATGTAAAGATGCCACTTACCCCAAAATTAGTTATTGTAGTTTGTAGCTCTACAATTCTTTCTCTGTCCTCCTGTGTGGGTCTTTTGCTAATCAAACCTAGATATTCCATGTTAGCCTTCTTCAAAGCCTTCGTTACAGTTGTCATTGGGTTTGTCAAATAAAATATTTCGTCCTCATCAATATCCTCTGTGGGATCCTGGACAGATGTTGACACAATAAATCAATCAACAAAAGTTATGAAGTTCACCTCTAACATTAAAAAAATGAAATATTGCAGTAATATCAGAAAAACAATAACAAAATTTCAGAAATTTAGTTGGTGTAGTCATAATTTGTTATTGTATTTAACATTTACCTGGTGAGGCACTGCGGGTTCCTTTCCATGGTCACCCTGGAGAGATGTAGTAGGTGAAACTCAGGCACAGTCACCCTGGACAGAAGTTGACACAATAAATCAATCAACAAAAGTTATGAAATTCACCTGTAACATTTAAAAAATCAAGTATTGGAGTAATATCAAAAAAATAAATAATAAAATTTCAGAAATTTAGTTGATGTAATCATAAGTTGTTACTATATTTAACATTTACCTGGTGAGGCACTGCGGGTGCCTTTCCACAGTCACCCTGGAAAGATGTAGCGGGTGAAACTCGGACACGGTCACCCTAGACAGAAGTTGACACAATAAATCAATCAACAAAAGTTATGAAATTCACCTGTAACATTTAAAAACTGAAATATTGGAGTAATATCAGAAAAAAAATAATGAAATTTCATAAATTTAGTTACTGTAGTCATAAGTTGTTAATGTATTTAACATTTACCTAGTGAGGCATGGTGGGTGCCTTTCCATGGTCACCTTGGAGAGATGTAGCAGGTGAATCTCGGACACAGTCACCCTGGACAGAAGTTGACACAATAAATCAATCAACAAAAGTTATGAAATTCACCTGTAACATTAAAAAAATGAAATATTGGAGTAATATCAGAAAAAAAAAATGAAATTTTAGAAATTTAGTTGTTGTAGTCATAAGTTGTTACTGTATTTAACATTTACCTATTAATGCACAGTGGGTGCCTTTCCACGATCACCCTGGAGAGATGTAGTGGGTGATTTTCTACCACGGTCACCCTGGACAGATGTTGACACAATAAATCAATCAATAAAAGTTATGAAATTCACCTGTAACATTAAGAAAATGAAATATTGCAATAATAACAGAAAAAAAAATAATGAAATTTCTGAAATTTAGTTGTTGTAGTCATAAGTTTTTAGTGTATTTAACATTTACCTATTGAGGTGAAGTGGGTGCATTTCCACAGTCACCCTCTCCATCTATTTGATTTAAGTTGTAATCGATCAACAACTCTTCACTTGGAACTATTGTTTTTGTTGCACATACAAATATACAATTTTCTTTGCGTGCCTCAAATATGCAATTTGGTTTCTTAGTTGTTGCCATTGGTCATGTACTATTTATAAAGCCCACAATGTTTCGAGTATCTTTTGGCCTTCCATCAATATACATAGTTGCCCCTTTATTTTGATTTTTATCTAGTAGTTGTATATAATTTGCGGCAACTCCGTATCTCTGCATACTTTGTGTATATCGGACCAACATCAACCAGTGATTGTATTTGTATAATGGTCTGACATACTCCATCAATTCAGTTATAGTGCCATAGCCAACCTTTATGACATCCATGGAAAATAACCCCAATCCATGTAAGGACAAAGGAGCAATGCGATACATCCTCCCACCGATGAAGAAATCCATGTCCACTTCAGGTAGCTCCTTAGGTGCCCATTCTTGCACTAGATGTTTATACCTCAAGGGAAACTCAATGTCACCTATGCTCTCAACATCATAATTTCACGATCCTCTGTTGGTAACAAAAAATTGCATGCGGTTACAAAATCTTTTCCTTACCTTTTCCAACCTAGTTGATCTAGAATCGGTAGATCTTGTACAGTACGTCTCACTTTCAACCTCTCTTACTATATCTTGATCATCACTCAAGGAAGATAGATCCGGCAGATACTTATTTGGTGGTACCTACACTCGTTAAAACAAGAAGATAAGTTATCATGCCAATATACATTTTTGGTACCAACACAATTGCAAATAGTTGCATTTAGTTGCATAAAGTTGAAATTGCCACACTTATCTGTCATATAGTTGCATATAGTTGCATAGTTGCGTAAAGTTGCATTGTTTCATAAGTTGTGTAAAGTTGCATAAAGTTGCATAAATTTGCATAAGTTCCATAAAGTTTCTTAAGTTGCATAAGTTGCATGTTGCATAGTTGCATATAGTTACATACGAAATTGTTGCAATATAGTTGCATAAGTTGCAATATAGTTGCATTTAGTTACATAAGATGCAATATAGTTGCATTTGACAACTCACCAATATTTGAGAATATAGTTGCAATATAGTTGCATAAGTTGCAATATAGTTGCATTTGGAACCATTGGTATGTTTTCATAATAAGAATAGGTCTCAAGGTGTGTACCATGACTAGAGAGGAAAAAAAGGGCCTTAGGTCCTAAACATATTTTATTTTGCTCATTGGACATTGACAAGGCCTCAAACCACCACCTCTATCCTATTTAATAGACTATGGTGCTTGGGTGGGATATGGGTGTCATTCTCAATTTTTTCACACCATGTATTGAACTTAGGTCTTTTCCATGGTCATGGAAAGAACATAAGGTTTTTAGGTCCTATTTGCATATAGTTGCATATAGGTTTTTAGGGAAAGAACATAAGGCATGTTTCATAGTTGCATATAGTTGCATACGAAATTGTTGCAATATGGTTGCATATAGGTTTTTAGGGAAAGAACATAAGGCATGTTTCATAGTTGTATATAGTTTCATACGAAATTGTTGCAATATAGTTGCATATAGTTGCATAAGATGGAATATAGTTGCATTTGACCCCTCACGAATATTTGAGAATATAGTTGCAATAGACTATGGTGCTTGGGTGGGATATGGGTGTCATTCACAATTTTTTCACACCATGTATGGAACTTAGGTGAACTTAGCTCTTGTCCATGGCCAGGGAAAGAAAATAAGGTTTTTAGGTCCTATTTAAATCTTCTTAGGATTAAGATCCATGATGAAGTTGTCAAAAAACAACACAAGACATATGTAAAAATCTTTATCCTCTGTGTGGGATCTTTGGTGCCATTAATAGTTTTTTCATAATAACAATGGTTCTCAAGGCTTGTACCATGTCTAGGGGAATAAAACAAGAACATTAATCTCACAATGAAAGTTCTCAAATTCAAGGTCCATGAATTAGGCCTCAAATAACCATGTAGATATTATTTAAGAGATATTTGGCCTCAAGGTCTATGAACTAACCATTGAATGATCATGTAGATAATGTTTAAGGGATATTTTGCCTCGAGGTGGGATTTGGACACCATTAGTACTTTTTCACATCACATATGGGAGTTTAGGCTTGTATCATCATCAAGGGAAGGAGAAAAGGGAATTAGGATTTAAATGAACCTTATGTTCGTAATGACCAAGATCAAGGGCTCCAATTAGAAATACGGGCAACATTGGTATGCTTTAAATAATAATAATGTCTATTAGGACACCATATGGGCACCATTCATAGGTTTTATGCATCATAGTTGGCTCTCAAGGCCTCTAAGAAGGAACTTAGAGCCATTAGGAGGATATAGTTCCATTCATAAGTTGCATTAGGAGGATATAGGTTACACATTCATAGGTTGCATATAGTTGCATATAGTTTCATAAGTCGCATATAGTTGCATAGTTTCATAAGTTGCATATAGTTGCATAGTTGCATAAGTTACATTGTTGCATAAAGTTGCATGTTGCATAAAGTTGTGTATAGTTGCATAAAGTTGTGTAAGTTGCATTGTTGCATAAAGTTGCATGTTGCATAAAGTTGCATAAAGTTGCGTAAAGTTTCATAAGTTGCATTGTTGCATAACGTTGCGTAAAGTTGCATAAGTTCCATAAAGTTTCTTAAGTTGCATAAGTTGCATGTTGCATAGTTGCATATAGTTGCATATTTTCATATAGTTCATACGAAATTGTTGCAATATAGTTGCATATAGTTGTATGAGATGCATATAGTTGTATGAGATGCATATAGTTGCATATAGTTTCATAAGTTGCAATATAGTTGCATAAGTTGCATATAGTTGCAATATAGTTGCATAAGTTGCATACAATTGCATAAGTTGCAATATAGTTGCATATAGTTGCATTTGACCACTCACCAATATTTGAGAATATAGTTGCAATATAGTTGCAATATGAAAAATGTCTCTATTTGGGAATATGTGCACCATTAGTATGTTTTGAATAAAAAGAATGGGTTTCAAGACCTATGCCATGGCCAAGGGAGGAAATAAAGGGCCTTAGGCCCTAAATAAATATTCTTTATCTTAATGGCCATGAACAAGGCATGAAACTAAAATACATATCCTCTCTAAGGGATATATGGAATTTGGGTGGGATATGGTCACCATTCACAAGTTTTGGGGATAATGTATAGAAAAGAACATAAGGTGATTAGGCCCTATTTGAATCTTATCAAGGGTGATAATTGTGATGTAGTCCTTAAACAACCACACAAGATCTATGTAGGGTATCTTTGGAACCATTGGTACATTTTCATAATAAGAAGATAATGGAATAGGGTATTTTGGGTATTTTGTAGGGTATGTACTTAATGACAATGAAAAACATGACAGAAGACAGTGGAATTGCCTGGTGAAAAAATTTGTTGGTTAATCTAAAGACATAAAATACAGAGCACAGAGAAAAACAGTCATACAAGACACACACGACAAACAGATATTCTGGCACCAACACCTGTCCGCTTTATTCATTGTTTTGGTTCTTACAAATAATACAATTTACAATTTACAATTTTGGGCATTTGATTTGTCCTCCTAAACTCAAGGAATAAACTTGGAAGTTCCATGTACATTCCATTTTAAAGCTGCAAATTTCCTAATGTTACAATGTCAAAAGTGATTGCTGGGATTTTTCTAACACTCTCCCACTTGGCAATCACTTTGAACAAGTGCCAATCCTAATCACCTATGTACACAAGACATATTTCTCTCCATTGACTGCCTTTGTTAGTGCATCAACTACATTATTCACTTTGTTAACTTCACCACACCTTGCTCGTCCATTTTCCTAACAAAGTGGTGCTTCACATCAATATGCTTACTCTTTCCATTGTAAGTTGACTTATTGGCCATTGCAATGGCACTTTGGCTATCACAACTTATTGGCCATTGCAATGGCACTTTGGTTATCACATTGTATTTCCAAACTACCATGTTGGATACCAATACTGTTGCACAGTCTTAATAATCATAGTTTCTTTAGTAGCTTTTGTCGCAACAACATGTTCTGCCTCTGAACTAGCTAATGCAATGAAGGATTGCTTCATACTCATCCGGATAATTTCTCCTCCAAACAAATTAAATACATATGCACTTTTAGATGTCCTTTACTATAGGATGAGGCAAAAATGCAATTATCTTGGAATTCATTATATAACTTCCGAAGTTTTTTAAGGATTGCACCAACGGATACGCTTGTTTCTCCATGAGAGAATAAACCAATTTAAGTCCCCCATGGTTTTTTTCATGATTTTCATGTTAAGAGAGTAGTAATCCAAAGGGTCCAAATCTCAAATACCTTTCCACCTTTAGACGATGAATTGAATGTATCTTGTCATTCTAATCCTTGAACAGTTTGGTCACTAAAGAGAAGAAATTGAGGAACAAAATAATGTTAGAATACCTTATCCAATGGAAAGAGAAAAGGGAATAAAATAATGTTAGAATACCTTTTCTAATGTTAGGGTATTTTGTTCCTTATGTGCTTAAGGGAAGGAGAAAAGGGATTTAGGATTTAAATGAACCTTATGTGCTTAATGACCAAGATCAAGGCCTCCAATTAGGAATATGGGCAACATTGGTATGCTTTAAATAACAATAATGGCTATTAGGACCTCTACCATGGCCAAGGGAGGAAACTAATGGCCTTAGGCCCAAAAAAAATCTTCTCATCCTTAATGGCCATGAAAATGGCCTCAAACCACCACACAGATCCTCTTTAAGGGATCTATGGACTTTAGGTGGGACACAATCACTATTCACAAGTTTTGGACATCAGGTATGGCACTTTGGGTCTTACCCATGGTTAGGGAAATAACACAAGATACTTAGGCCCAATTTAAATCTTCTCGTTGATCTTTGCGATGTAGTCTTTGTACAACCACACAAGACACTTGTATGGGATATTTTACTTATGTGTGGGATATTTCATGCCAATAGTACATTTTTCATAATAAGAAAGGATCCTGGGCTTATGCTCTAAGAAAATATTTCTCATGCCTAATGGCAAAGACTAAGTCCTTCTATTGGGAATGTGTGCACCATTAATATATTATGGAAAATAAGATTTAGTATCAAGAGATATACTATGGATGAGGTAGGAAAACAAGTGACCTAGGCCCTATACAAATATTCTTGATCTCAATGGTTATGAACAAATCCTTGAAGCACCACACAGACCATCTCTAAGGGATCTTTGGCCTGTGGGTGGGATATGGGCACCATTCACAGGTTTTATGCATCATAGTTGGCTCTCAAGGCCTATAAGAAGGAACTTAGAGCCATTAGGAGGGTGTTCACACCATGTAAGGTATTAGGGGCCTTAAACATGGTTAGGGAAAGAAAAAAGGTGTTAAGGCCCTATTTGAATATTCTCAGTATCAAGCTTCATGTAATAGTTATTGAACCAATGAACAACCAAATAAGACTTGTGAAGGGGATCTTTGGTCTCTATGGGTACCTTTGGAACCATTAGTATCTATTCATAGTAAGAATGGGTCTTAGGGAATATACCATGGCAAGGGGAGGAGAACATAGAGCTTAGGCACAAAATGAATCTTCTTGAGTTCAAGGGCCATGAAATAGGCCTCAAACAACCACTTATATCCTTTCTAAGGTATCTTTGGACTCTGGGTGGGATATGGGCACTAGTATGATTTTTTCACACCACACATGAGATTCAAGGCCTATGTTATATATTGGGAAGGAAAATAAGGGCCTTAGGACCTAAAAAAGGATTTCTTTTCCATGAACAAGGACTCTAACTAGGAATATGTGGACTATTAGTAGGTTTTCACAGTACAACTGAGTCTTAGGAAATTTACCATGGATGGGGACGAAAAACCAAGCCCTTGTGACCTAAACAAAGATTCTTAGGCTTAATGGCCATGACAAAATCCTATGAGGGATCTCTAGGGGATATTTTGCCTATACATGGGATATCATGGATGCCATTAAGAGGTTTTTCACATAACAGTTGGGTCTCAAATCCTTCAAGTGGGATGATCTAGAATTAAGGGCTTTTCCTCAAAATTGAAACATCTCAGGAATTAGTAAATCTATGCATGTCTATCCTCATACTCTACAAGACTTCTCAATCCATATGAATATGTACCTTTTTCATTATGTTAGTGATCAACTATCTTGTTTCACAAAACTCAAGCTAAAATTTATTCTTCTCCAATTCCTCACAAACATAATGGTACTTCACTTAAATACTCTTTATTCTTGATGAAACCTAGTATTCTTAGCCATTTCAATGAAACTTTGGTGATCACATCCTAAAATTGTAGGATTCGGTTGCTCTAAACTAACATATTTTTGTAATTGTAGGATTCGGTTGTGTTTCCCATGATTTTGGTCATCATGATGGTGTATTAATGATGGTGTACTTAGGCTTTTCATAAGAACTTTCTTCTGAGAAAAGTTACTTTCATCTCTTCCCAGAAAACTCATTTTTGAAGAAGGTTCGCAGGCTGCTAATATATTAGGGTGTGAGAATGACCCATTCTCGCAGGCTGCCTTAAGCCAGGGTGAAAACTTCTCGCGCTGTGTTGAATAGCTAGGGTGTGAACTCGTCCTAAAGCATGGAAAAAGATGAATTCTCGATGTTTCTAGAAGGGAATCTTCTAGAAGAATGGGTTGGCATTCGAATGGTTATCCTTGTACTGGATTCCTTGATATTGTGGGATCATTCTTATCCAATTAACTATCTCATTCTCTCCTATATATTCAGGGAATTCTCATGGAAAAGGTTAAGCAAGATTCATTGGAGAATTGGTGAAAGAATTGTGTGAAGGACTTAGCTTGAACAGGAGCTTGAAGACTCTAGCAAGTCTATCAAGAGGTTTTAATCTTCTTCATGCAAGGATTGAGCAAGTGTGTGTGTTGGATCCAAGAGCCATCAAAAGAAACTTGCGACATCAAGGCGACCAGGTTGTAATCTTTACTTTCAATTAATATCATACAGTGGCATGTCCCTTTCCCATAAAGCTATTCTCACTTTATTTTGTAATTCCTTGATCATACACATAAGTTGACGGTTGAATATATTTTTCTATCTTCACTTTGGTTGGTTTGTGTTGTCTTTCTCTTCACCTCATGAGAGCACTGTAGCAAAACAGGAGCAACAAAGACCCTAGGAAGCGATATTAAGGTATGTTACTTGTTCCTTCATACTAGCTAATTCAATGGTCAAAACTTAGGGAAAGAGTCATGTCCTATCCTGTTTAGTTCTAGATCCAGGTGGATCTAGGGAGATCTGTTAGTTTCCACACCTATCGATTAGTCCGATAACAAAATTGGTGACTCCACTGGGGATTGTAATCCATTTTCTTGTGGTTTTTGGCATTTTTTTGTGGCCATTTGCTCTTGTTTTACATTTCTCCATTCGTATCAATATCTGAGTCTTCAAGATACCCTGATAGACCCTCTGGGTCCAGAGGCCTCTTCAAATTTTATGTCATTTTCCAAAAAATTGACTAAGTTCAGACATTCTCGCACTGCACTTCACAATAGCCTGCAAGAACACATTGAGTTCGCACCCTTCCTTTAGGTTCAGTGCAAGGTTCTCGCACTCTGCTCAAGGGTCACCTATGAGAATCACTAATTCTCTCACTGTGTAATATTGCTAGCCTACGAACTCATTTTTTCAAACTTTTGGATTTGAGTTTTGGCATCTTCAACTACCCAGATCAGTCTAAGTGCCTCATAAGAGTTTCTTGGACCATTGATTGATGTATTTCTTGTCTTCGTTTTCGTGCATGAACAGTCTTAGGATTTCAAAGGCTCTTCTTGTCACTTCTGTATTGAGTTTCGTTTCTTGAATTTTCTTGGCATAACCATACTCTCTGATTTCGGAATCTGAGTGTTCTTGTTTGGTTAAGGACTGACGATCAGTTGAAAGTTGAGTTTCTTGGTCTTTATCATTTGCTTATTGTTCGAAAGATCACTTTTCTTATTGAAAAGACTAGATTAGTTTGCTCCTTATTTTTGTTTTCATTGAAAGAGTGGTTTGGGTTTTTATCATTGCTTGTTCATTGGTTTTTTATTTTCTGTACTCTTACTATCATAGTGTGGGTCCTTTTTGAAAAGTGAACAAAGTTTTTCTTTCAAAAATCATTTTCGTTTTCGAAAACATTGAAAATCAATTGTTGAAATTATTGAAAAAGAAACAATAGAGAATTGTTATTGATGCATGATTTGTTGCATTTGCATTTTAAAGGAAATTGTGTTTTGTAGTTCATAGTTTGTTCTGGAAAACTTCTCTCTCCCTCCCATACATAGGATTCATTGAATGAAAATCAATATATTTTTCATTCTCATCCATGCATCGTTGGGTTAGAGTCATACAACATAAGTTTCATCTTTGTTTCCTTTGAGTAAACAACAACTCTTAATAACACTACGCAATTGTAAAATTTACCTAGTAAATCTTTTCTAGGGCTCTATTACACCAACATTTAGCTAGGCTAGCGCTTTGGAGTAGGAAGAGAGATACACTCTCCAAAGCACAAAACACACAATAGCATCTTGTGTTAGGGAGTGTTAAATTCCATTTGCAATATCTTGTCCTGGGAAGCCCTTCTCACACAAGGGTCAAACACGAGGTCGCATTGATATTGACAGAGTTACTCACCCTGCTTTGTTGATATTAGTGTAGAGATTGCACGTATTACAGGGATCACTCGGAGGTATACCCACAATTATGAGTAGAATCCTTTTGAGTTGACTTCAGGCTAGATACCCTACCCTTGCATGTGGATCGGACTGTCGACTGTCCCCCCAGGCTTTACTGTTGTTGGTGGTAACCTTAGTGGCCTCTCTTTCTAGGTTCTTACACGAGGTGACTGTGAAGGGGAAAGTCTTCACAGTACCTGGAATTGACGTTGACCAAACTCACTCGGGCTCCTTGGAGGGTATACCCACGATTATGTGTGGGAGCTTGCACTAGGGTGTAAGTTCGTTAAGCAGGTCGTCAGCGTAAATTTTCCACCCTAGACTAGCCCCTTCTCATCTCATTGTTGTGACGTTGGATTTCAGCACCAACTAGTGACTTCGGAATTAGAAGGTCTTGTTTGCTTGTTGTTGCTTCCTATATTTTGTTTACTAGCACGTGTTGTTTGTTTCTCGAAGTTGACCATAAGATTTTCTTCGTGAAGTTTGTCACTCATTTACAATATCTCCTCCACATCGTTCACGTAGAATGCAGGGTTTATCTCCAGAGCATCTGGAAGGTTCTCAACCCTTTCCTACAAGTACACCTGAGAGCTCTCCTCGGAAAAGTGAAGTCACAGTCATCCCCACGCCACAAGTGGAACACACTGACTCTCTAGAACATTTTGGAATTACAAATACTCGAGAGGACTTTCAACTTCACCCTGATTTTGAGTGATCATTTATGTGACTGAATTCTTCCGGAGAATTAGTTGTTACGTCTTCTGGATCACCAGTTAGACCCTTTCCAGGCATAGAATGCCAAGATCTTTTTTGGTCTACAGGTGTTTTCCGATGGGACCTGTTTGGTCCAGGTTCACCTGTGATTTCCGAAATCAACGCACCTGTGATTTCCGAAATCTATAGTCCAGAGACAATACCGTTGAATACTTCTTATCACTTTACCGTCCCTGCAGAAATGACCCATCTCACAAATACTACGAGTGTTCCAACCGGGTTTACTGCGGTTAGTCTTGCTCCCATCAACACACCGTGAATGCCCAACGTCACTCCGATACTACCACTCGGATACCGTGCGTTGAATGCTTCCATTCACACTCCTACACAAACCCCATCTGGCTCTCTTGGTGGTCCTTCTTCTTCTGGGAGCTCTCTTCCCGGTTTTATTCCAACACTCCCTCAATTTCCTTTTGGAGGACCTTCTTCATATTCTACGGGGAGTCTTAATCCTAGTGGCGTTATTCTGTCATTCACTCCAAATTACCAGATTCTGGTTGGTGGACAATTTCACCAAGGTGGTATGATTCAACCCCCTTTCAGCCGGCAAATTCCTTTTGGCACACAAATCCCAATTGGAACACAACCCCCAATTGGAAGACTACCTCCAATTGGAACACCACCTTCGATGGGAGGACTGACCCTGCCTTATGGGAAAAACATCCCTTCGTCCTTGGCCCAGTATTGGAATCAGTTTATACAACATCCTCCTCAATCGACTGGGGGGCATAAGTTTCCAGCTGCATTTGTAATACCCCCTAGTGTGGGACAACGATATCCAGGTTCGTTCAATCCCATTTGGGGGGCGAATGCTCAAACTCAAGTCCTTGTTCCAGGGTATAATCCTATGAGCTACTATCCTCTCCAACCACCATCGAATATGCCTGGGGCTTCACATTATATGCAGACTGCTTATGGTCCTACTAGTTTGCCGACAGGGCTTCCTCCCTAAAGCCACCAGTACCCACAGGTAAATCGGCAGTTACCCTTTATAGCCACTTTGGATCTTCCAGACTTGTCAAGGATTTTAAATGATCTGATTCGTCAATGGCCTGCTATACCCGCCAAGCTACCATCGGACATTCCCAAATTCGACGGCAAAATGAGAGAGGACCCAAACAATCACATTATGACTTTTCACCTATGGTGTTCATCCAACTCCCTGATGGATGAATCTATTCGTTTACATCTTTTTCAACGAACCCTCACAGGTTCTGCTGCGAAGTGGTATATTGAATTGCCACAAGATTTATTCTCTGACTTCAACACCCTAGCTATGGCTTTCCTCACACACTACCAGTTACCGATTCATTATGACATGGGGACCGAGATTTTGAATTCTTTCAAACAGAACAAGGCCACTCATATATCTGATCACATTCATGAGTGGCAATGGCGATGACGTCTTATTAAACTCGAACTCCCCGATCAGTTGCTGGCAGAATGGTTTACCAAATCATTTATGAATGACATCGGTCATGACATTGCCATGGGTGGAGTGGTCACAGAAGAGAAGGCTATAAGTTGTGCTCAATATCTTGACATCGTTTACTCGCAAACGGGGACCCTTTACAATTTATTACCTGACTTACCTCATCCTTCCACTTCCACAACTTCAACTACTCCAGCTGCTTCACATGCAGCTGAAGGTGTGATTGGCACTTTCCAGGCCCAACCACACTCTTCTTCAAGAACAAACCCCAAAACTGCTTTTTCTAATGTTCAAAATGCTCCATCTCCTGCCTCTCCCATCGGCAAGACTTCTGAGGTAAATGCAGTTCAATCTACCCCAACTAGTAAAAACAAATCTAAAAAGGGGAGAGGTAAGAATAAGGAGGGAAAAAATAATTCTCAAGCAGAGAAAACCAAAACTACCCCTGTTGATGATTGGGATAAGCGCAAACCTCGATACCCTTGTCTTATCTGTGGTGATGATCACTACATGAAGGATTGTCCATGATGCGCCGAGGTCACTAAGTTCCTTCAAGGAGCTCCAAAAACACCTACACCAACCATTTTGTCCCAACCCTTCCCGTCTCAACAACAGGATGAGTTGGTCATTCATGACCAACCCTCCTCTTCTACTACATCATATGTTTTGATGTGTACTGGCGATTCAAAGAAGAGCAACGTTGCACTCACTACTCGAGCCAAAGATTCTTCTCCCTCTAAAGAGAAGGTTGATGATCTACCGCCTTCCTCGACACAACCCTCTCCCGCGACTCCACCTACCAATGGTCCTCTTCATCTCGAACGACCGAGCCTCGACACAGTTCTGCGACCCCCCACAAAGGGCGTCGTTCAGAAATCGGCTTTCAATCCTCATGCTCGTACCGCCCAGAACTACAACATTGTTGAAGATCTGCCCCAAGCACCTTCTGCGATGTCAGCCCTCGAAGTCCTTCAAATTTGTCCTACACAACGAAAGGGACTGTTGAAATCTATCGGTGGAATCGATCCGACGGATATGAATTTAATAATATTTGACTTGGAAGATCACATTCCAAGGTTACCCCCTCAACTCGCGTTCCAAATACAAGTGATTGTCTCTGACAAAAACATTTGCTAAACCGTTATCGATGAGGGTGCCTCGACGTGTGTCATGTCTCTTGCTTGCTGGAAATCCATTGGCTCTCCTTCCTTGAATGAATCCCAGAACACTTTTAAGGCCTTCAATGGCTCTGGTTTTAAGCCCTACAGTGTCCTTCCTTCATTTCCCATCATGTTAGAAGGCAAAACGGTCCAAGTCAAAGTGGAAGTCTTTGACGCTCCCCTTGATTATAATCTTCTTCTTGGCCGCAGCTGGATCGATTCGATGCGTGCAGTTGTGTCGACCCTCTTTCGTGTGGTATGTTTCCCACATCAGGGTAAGGTCATTACCATCGACCAACTAGCCTTCTTTAATTCTGAAACCCGTACTAGCAACATACCGTTTATCATTAAAACCCCACTGGGTTATGAGAGCATCGGTGTAGGCCTTCTCAAGGACTCTTCGTTAATGGGTAATTTCCCCATTCCACCACCCAATGTTCCACGCTCGTTTGTTGCTTCCATCAACATGATCTCCACCTTACCTCACAAATTTCTTGCGTCTCACGACCCCTGGATAGTACCTGACCCTGGAGATCATCTTCGTTACAGCAACGCAATGTCGTTAAGTCCGGTCGAATCCGCCTATCAAGCCATTCAATCGGCAACACCTTCTACCCCCTCCTTTGGTGAGTTGTCTCCCGATCCTTTCCATGTCATTTTTACCACTGATGAAATGATCATGTCTGTCATGGAGGAAACCCCTTGGGACGATGGGCATCATTGTTCCATCCTCTTTTTGGAGCAACATACCCTTGAGAACTACCAACGGATTTCGACCCCGTCGACTGTTGTCGTCATCTCGACCGTTCCCGAGTCTGCACATGATGTGTTTTCCAAAGGGAACTTAAGAAATATCTCGCCCACTATTCCCCTTGACATATCCGTCAAACCTGGGATTGTCGAAAATGTCCATATCAGAGCTTCGTGTTCTTCTGACGAAGTCTTCACCTACATGTCCCTTTTCAAAGAGTTTCGTGACATCTTCGCATGGAGCTACGAAGAAATGCTGGGTATCGACCTTGAGATTGTGATACATGAGATAAAGACATACCCCGATGCTAAGCCCGTCTGGCAATGCCTTCATCCAGTTCACCCACGTAAAGCGACTGTTATCAAGCTCGAAGTCGAGAAACTTCTGAATGCTGGCTTTATTTATCCAGTGGCTCTCATAGACTGGGTTTCCAATCTTGTCCCGATTGACAAGAAACAAGGCACCATTCGTGTATGCGTTGATTATAGGGATATCAACAAAGCTTGTCCCAAAGACAACTTTTCTACCCCCTTCGTCGATCAGATTGTCGACGATTGCACCGGAAGTGAAATCTTCTCTCTCATGGATGGTTTCTCCGGGTATAATAAAATCAACATTGCTCCCGAGGATCAACATAAGACTGCTTTTATTTGTCCTTAGGGTACTTTTACCTATCGGAAACTTCCTTTCGGTCTCAAGAACGCTAGTGCAACTTTTCAACGCACTATGTATTACGCTTTCCATGATATCAAGCACATCGTTTAACCATATTTGGACGATTTACCCACTCACTCAATGCGCCGGGTCGATCACCCAACTCACCTCTGAGCCATTTTCGTTCGTTGTCGATTCTACCGTATATGTTTAAATCCTCATAAGTGCATTTTCTGTGTGGAATCCGGCCGCCTTATCGGTTTTATCATTTTGTGTCAAGGGATCAGGGTGGATCCTTTAAAGGTTGAGGCGATCCTTAATCTCCCTCCTCCTTCTACACTTCGCCAGTTACAAAGTTTGTAGGGGAAAGCAAACTTTATTCGTTGTTTTATCCTGAATTACGTCGAGATAACTCGTGGATTTACGCAGCTATTGAAAAAGGGTTCAGAGTTCATCTGGGATACCATTGCCAACAATGCTTTCAAAGCATTGAAATTGTCCCTGACACGTGCTCCGCTTCTCTTTCCCCTCGATTACAGTTGCGATTATTTCCTTTATCTTACTGCCTCGAAGTACACTATTGGTATGGCTCTCATCCAAGAAGATGATGCTAACGACGAACATGTTATCTACTACTTGAGTCGAAGTTTAACACCTACTGAAATCAAGTATTTACATGTCGAAAAACTGGCCTTGGATGTCGTTCAAGCCGTCCAATGCTTCCGGCACTATATCCTCTCGCGCAAGACTACGGTGATTTCTCACTGCAACCCGATGCAACACATTCTTACACGTCAATTGCTCGGGGGAAAATACTCCAAATGGATTGTGATACTCCAGGAGTTTGACTTGGAATTCGAACGTGCCAAGTCCAAGAAGTCCTTAGTTTTTGCTGAGTTGATATGTGATTTTCCCCATTCTGCAATGGAAAATGTAGTGGTTGATTCATTACCCGATGAATCTCTTTTCCTTATCCGCACAGATGATCTTTGGTATGGGGATATCATTATTCATCTCCAAACCTATACTTTCCATCCAACTTTGTCTAGTACTGACCGACGTCGCATACGCTATCAAGCTCATCACTACATTATCCTCGGGGATACTCTTTATCGTCAGGGGATTGACTCTATTTTTTGACGTTTCCTAACATTCGGCAAAGCCGAGAAATCTCTGAATGACTACCATTCCGGAGCATGTGGTGGTCATATGTCTGGGTATGCTACTGCCCAGAAGATCCTACGAACAGGGTATTTTTGGCCTTCTTTATTTAACGACTGCATAATCGTCGTTCACAAATGCCATGTTTGCCAGACCTATAATCAGAAGATACGGTCACATCCTTCTCCTCTTCACCCTGTGGTCTCAGTTGGCCCCTTTGTGAAATGGGGCATCGATTTCATGACATGTCACCCTCACTCGGTGAGGGGGCATGGTTACATTATTGTAGCCATTGATTACTTTACGAAATGGGCCGAGGCGATGCCGACATTTGATAACACTAGAAATACCGCAGCATTATTCATTTTTAATCACGTCATAGCTCGTTTTGGTGTTCCCCAAGCTATTGTCACTGATCACAGTAGCCACTTCAGAAACTTCACGATGTTCGAACTTACTGAAAAGTTGGGTCTTCGCCATGATAACTCAATGCCCTATTACCCACAAACCAATGACCAAGTTGAAGCAATTAACAAAGTTCTCAAAACTATGCTCCAACGTATGATAGGGATTCACAAAACAAGTTGGCACACAATGTTGTTTTTGGCATTATGGGCTTAACGGACATCCGTCAAGTCTGCTACTGGGTTTACATCTTTCTGGTTAGTCTATGGTGTGGAAGCTATTCTCCCTATTGAATGCGAGATACCCTCTTTAAAACTAGTTGTTGAACTCCTACCAAACACTTCTGCTGAGGAAGAACGTCTATTGTATCTCATGCAATTAGATGAAACTCGACGTGATGCTACCCTAGTTATAGAAGCTCAGAAGAAACATGTCAATGCCCAATACGACAAACATGTCAAGCCTCGCATTTTCTCCGAAGGAGATCTCGTTCTCCTCTATGATCAAGATCAAGATATGCTAGGAGCTGGAAAATTCGAAGCCATGTGGCAAGGTCCTTATATCGTTCGACGAGTTTTGGAAAAAGGAGCTTATGAGTTAGTAGATTACAATGGTATCCCTTTGAGTGAACCTAGGAATGGGTTGTACTTGAATAAGTACTATGCATAAAATCATCTGTGCACGAGTACTTGTATTTTTATTGTATCATACTTCTTGTGTGTTACTGTAAGCTTGCTTTTGTCGTTATCTGGTCTCTACCCTTATGTGATGTTGTGTTTTATTTCTAGATGTCAGAGTCTTCGCTACCCTATATTGGCTTCGCTGATGGCGCTAGCCATAGTACTGAGAACCTTGCTTCCGCTGCATGGGCAATTTACACCCCTACAAACGAACTTGTCTCCTTACAAGGTGTGTGTCTCGGCCATGCAACCAACAACATTGAAGAGTATAGCGCCGTTATTGAATTATTGGTTGATGCTATCTCGCTTGGAATCCGTCATTTGATTGTGAGACTCGATTCGCAACTGGTAGTACTACAATTAAGTAATGTATACACTATTCGAAGTCCTACTTTGTTACAAGTGTATTTGCAAGTTCACCTCTTGGAACGTTACTTTGATTACATTGAATATCAACATATTCCTAGATGTCTAAATACATTAACAGATGCATTGGCTGACTATGTATTAGAAAGACATTTGGATCATTTATAAATCAATCACATCAATTTTCACACAATACAAGGTAAACCGATAGAAGCTGTCTGTATATATATAACGATCAAAAGAGTTTTTTACAAAAAGTTTGTCCGAAGACCAAAATGTCAAAATCTGAAGCTCATAGCTTCTACAAAGTGATGTCATGGATGACGTTCACGGTAACACATGACTGCCTGGGAAACTCTATGGAGCAGTCGACTCATGGACCCTGACACTCCTACTGTATGACGCTAATCGCGTTGTGGAACCTCTTCAAGAGGCATGTCTGGAATATCTGCGGTCAAGCCCTCTAGGTTTTGTTCCACTACTTGATAATCCTCGACATATTGTGGCACTGGTGCCACGTCTCCTTGTCGCTGAATGGGAGAAGTACCAGGAGGTCGATAAGGTCCAACATCTGTGTCATCAACAATGATTTTGTATTTAGTCTTTGGACGAACATATAAAACAAAAAATATTTGAATATGAAAAATTCATAAAAACATTTAAAAAGGAAAAAATGTGTGTACTTCTTATCAAGTTCCCCCCACTGAGAATCCTCTGGAAGTACTAAGTCCGGATCTCCTCGGAAATCCAATTCAGCATAAGCATAGTTTTCGACCATCAACATATGTGGTTGAAGCTAGTCGAAGAAGGTATCATCATACTTGATGATTGGTACAGCTACGTGCCGGGCCATGAGCCGACACCATCTCAGCATTCTTGGATCCCTGGGAGTTGGTAAATTCCACTCAACCTGCAGTCTCAGTAATGGAACCCTCTCAAGGAAGAAGGACACTAACAAAGATCCGTACCTGAATTTCTTCAGGTCGCCTCGTCTGCATTTGGTCAACTACTTTTTCATACTACGAAGCACTGCATCTACCCAGTTGAAAACCCGAGGTTCAGTACACTCGATGGCATACTGGAAGTAACTCTGTAGCGCCATGTGAGGAGAAAAACTCCCAGCCATCCGAGCTATGGTGAATAAGATAGTACGGAGGGTCAAATCCCGTACACCCCAAATAGCTACTTTCCCTTTCTTCCTCTCTGCCTCGGGAACACAGTGTAAACGACAGTACTCACTCATGGGCAGCCCACCACCTCTGCCACCAGTCAGGCTCACATGGTACCCCTGTCATGACAGTCTAGTCAAGAAGTAAATGTCCTCAATATCTAAGGATAGTGTGTGGACCCCCACATGAAATACCTACTGATCGGGATCCCACATACGCACAAGGTACTCTAATAACCTGACTTGGGCCCTCATGCCCGGGATATGAAAGTACTTCAGAAGGCCACAGTTTCTCAAGGCAGCAATAGTGGGTGGATTATTTTCGACAATAGCATTGTCTTCTTCGTGCTCCCTTTCACGCCATTCAAGAACCATTTTGATGGCCAATTACCTGCATAAGAAGCACAAAAAGAAGATTAACAACTCTATTCATGATTTGGTTCCTTTTTATTGGGAAAAATCTTAAAAAACTTTTGTTCTTTGCGGTTCTCGCAGGCTACTGTGGGCTCACCTACGAGAATCACCCATTCTCGCAGGTCTCATGTAGCCCACCTACGAGAATGGCTGAGCGCAAGTAGGGCTCATAAAACCAACTCAAAAATGTATTTTTAACCAATGAAAATGCAAAATTAAACCATGAAAGAGTAAAGGACAAAGAGCCTACCTCACTGTCGCTGACGACTCGACGAATGGATGCTCGTAACTCTCGCAATCTGACACCGAACTTCGAGGGTAAAAGAGGGGTTTTTGAGCTCAAATAGTGGAAAAGTGAAAATGATATGGTAAAAAGAGTTTTACTCCTTTATATTTACTTTTACCATATTATTTGGTTTTTTATGATTATTTATCTATTAAACCCTAATCCCTAATGTCCTTTTGAGTGTAACTTTTTTTTACAGGTGTAATGACTTTGATGCTCATATACAGGGATGCGAACATATTTTTTCTTTGTCATCACGTGTTTTGATTGTTTTTTATGGTTTTTGTATAAAATCTCGAGCGTGGTCTTTGTCCGTTCTCGCGCTCGAAAATACATGAGAACGCGATCGAGCATACTTTTATCACTTTTTCGGGCTCAACAAGGTTATACGAAAAAGGAACCCCCCTAGAGTCCTCTTTAAGCTCTTTTCAGACTCTCTAAACATGAAAAGATAGTCGAGCGACCTTGCTATTTTCATGCTCGATAAATTATTTGAAGAAAGTGTCTAGTGAGCGATAATTTATCTCTTTTTCGGTCTCATCCAGACTATTTTATGAAAAAGGAACTGAGAGAGTTCTCTTTTAAGTGTTTTTCCAAACTCTATAATCATGAAAAACCTTCGAGTTTTCTATCTTTGGACCCGTTAAACAAACATCGACAGACCCGTCATGGTACCGAACCACTCCTTCTTAGGGTTCGTTAAACATACTCGGAAGGACTTATCCGAAGGATAAGCTTATATCAAGAATCATATGTTATCCTCCTCAAGCTTGCATAAAAATAAAGAGGTACTCGCCATAAATGGTGGGGGGAAATTTGGGAAAGGGATATGTTTTCATCTTCATATTGATTGGCAGTAAGTGTTGCTCTTGAACATGATACCCCCTATTCATTATATTTGAATCCGGTTTGGGAAATCCATTCGTCTCTCATTCAATTTTCTACAAGTTCATTCCCTGTGTCGTCTTTGAGTCAATGCTGCCAAATCATTGGTCGTGTCGTTCATATGTTCAAGAGAAGTCCATCTGAAACCTTTATTGATTCGGCCATCTACAGTTGTCCATTCTCTCCGTGTCGCCCTTCCCTGTGTCTAGTTCAATTTACATCATACTCTGTTTCACCTTCAAAATTTGTTACTCATTTCGTGTCATTGATGGGGGATAAATCAAGGCCCTCCTTTGACGAGTTTTGTTTCGTCGACTTCAGCTCATTATCCGGAACCAATACTTAGAAATTATTTGGTACCTTGGAGCTTGCATGCCTCAATGGCAGGTTTCCTCGCTTTGGACAGTGGGTTTACATCATTGACCCCTGATCGAAAGATTCCGTCAAATGTTCGACTTCAACTCATTCATTCACACTCGATGGATTGTACTAGAGTACCTTGGGAGTCATTGACATCAATGGTGATTTTCCTTGCACTTGTTAACAGTTTCATCAATGACCGGTAATCAAGTGGTTTCTGCCATGTTCGACTTCAACACATGTAATCACATGGTTAGATTTGTACTTTGGGCGACGAGATCGAAGACCCTAGATATCATCTCTTTGTCTAGGTTGTGATGGAGTATGTATAATCTGTGACACATAGATCCACTGTGTATGTCTCATGGCTATGTCATCTTAATTTGAAATTTCTCGCATAGATCCACAGTGTATTCCTGGTGGCTGTGCTATATTTTGACGGCATGGATCCACAGTGTATGATTGGTGGCCATGACCTATGTCTACAATGTCATCCGTATATGATCTGAGTATGGGAATGCCTACCTCAAAATCAGTATATATGATATTCTACATATGCTTGGTTGTTCACAGGTTTTCGATTAGGTGTGCTCCTAGTTTCCGACACACACATGAAGCTTACAAAGTCTTTCAGCTATCACTGTTTCCAACCTCATACTTTGGGGGGCATTCTGTTACCCATGATTTTGGTCATCATGATGGTCTATTAATGATGGTGTACTCAGGCTCTTCATAAGAACTTTCTCTTGAGAAAAGTTACTTTCATCTCTTCCCAGAAAACTCATTTTTGAAGAAGGTTCACAGGCTACTAATATATTAGGGTGCGATAATGACCCATTCTCACAAGCTGCCTTAAGCCAGGGTGCGAACTTCTCGCACTGTGTTGAATAGCTAGGGTGCGAACTCGTCCTAAAGTATGGAAAACGATGAATTCTCGATGTTTCTAGAAGGGAATCTTCTAGAAGAATGGGTTGGCATTCGAATGGTTATCCTTGTGCTAGATTCCCTGATATTGTGGGATCATTCTTATCCAAGTAACTATCTCATTCTCTCCTATATATTGAGGGAATTCTCATGGAAAAGTTTAAGCAGGATTCATTGGAGAATTGGTGAAATAATTGTGTGAAGGACTTATCTTGAACATGAGCTTGAAGACTCTAGCAAGTCTATCAAGAGGTTTTAATCTTCTTCATGCAAGGATTGAGCAAGTGTGTGTGTTGGAGCCAAGATCCATCGAAAGGAAACTTGTGAAATCAAGGCGATTAGGTTGTAATCTTTACTTTCAATTAATATCATACCATGGCATGTCCCTTTCCCATAAAGCTATTCTCACTTTATTGTGTAATTCCTTGATCATACACATAAGTTGATGGTTGAATATATTTTACTATCTTCACTTTGGTTGGTTTGTGTTGTCTTGGTCTTGACCTCACGAGAGCACCGGAGCAAAACGGGAGCAACAAAGACCCTAGGAAGAAATATTAAGGTATGTTACTTGTTCCTTCCTACTAGCTAATTCAATGGTCAAAACTTCAGGAAAGACTCATGTCCTGTCCTATTTTCTTCTAGATCCGGGTGGATCTAGGGAGATCTATTAGTGTTCGCACCTACCGATTAGTTCGATAACCGGTTGCTCTAACCTAACATATTCATTTGCTCAAGAATTCTATCAAGCATTTCATCAAGCATTCTATCAATAATTTATATCAAAAATTTCATCAAACAATTAGCATGCACACTCAAGAGATAGGAGAAAGAGGTCAAACCCTTTCCTCCAGCCGTGTGCCCTCCTCTAGTTCAAAATCGTGTGCCCTCCTCTGCAAATCCGTGTGCCCTAGCCTCCTCCTATGTTCCCTCCTCATGTGCGCCTCTCCCCCCTTCTCCCATCCTCCTCTCCCTTCCACTCTGTGTGCAAATACTGTGCCCTAGCCTCCTCCCATGCGTGAAAATACTTGTTCCCTAGCCTACGTGCGTAACCCCTGGTGTGGGACTATGTATATTGGTGAGTGGTGAGTGTGTCGAGCAACTCCAAATCCATGCTATGGTGGTGTGTATAGTGGCCATGACTATCACTATTGTGTGCGACTGTGTATAGTGGCATGCGAGTACTCTATGCGATTTGTATTTTGTTTTTTGTTTTACGTTGTTTTATTTTCATTTTTTATTTATTTTTTATTTTTTATTATATATATATATATATATATATATATATATATATATATATATATATATTATATATAATATATATAAGTATGACCCTAGGAATGAATCAATTCAAAATATAAGTAGTTTCATTAATATTGTTAATAGTAAAGATCCCAACCATGAAATTACTACAAGAGGAATTGAGGAACATTTGGAAAATTCTTACATTTTATTCTTATCCATGGGCATGGGTTGGATTCCTAGCATGAGTGTGGCTTGGTGTTTTCTAGATGGCCCTATGCATTATATTCACAGTAAAGGACAATCAATTAGCATATATAATATTAGAGAGACCAGACATTAAATTATTGTAACTGGAGTTGAGGATACCCTTAGGCATGAGATTCAAAAGATATGTTGTTGGGTTAAAATGGTTAGTACTAAACTTCACATGCAAAAAATTATCACAAGTGGATTTGAGGATGTCCCTAGACATGAGATCCAAAAGATACAACACTGAGTCAGGATGAACAACATTAGAGTTCCCATGCAAAACATTATTCATAATGGAGTTGAGGGTGCCCTTGGGCATGAGATGCAAAAGACAGGTCATTAATTGTCGACTATTATAAGTGGAGTTGAAGAGGATTAACCTCCCATGATTTTTTATGGTTCCAAGTGTCATTTATAACAAGTTCCATTGATGAGGAAGTAGAGTCTAATTGAAAAATATTGACCTTGCATTCTTGAGGATGTTGATTTGTAAACTATCATGTGTGGAAATAATAAGGAGGGACCTTGAGAATGGGTATTTTACCCTTGAGAATGGGTATTACGATGACGACGACGACGATGATCATTATTTTCATGGTCTTCATTGTCATCAATACAATCATCGTCGATCATCATTATCAGTGAGAAAAAAAATTGGCATCATCATCATCGTCGTCATGGTCATTGTTGTCATCATTGTCATTATCATTGGTACAATTATCATCATCATCATCATCATCATCGTATTTGATCTCCTTCTCTCCCTCTTCTTTTTCATCTCTTTCTCATCATCGTCATCGCACATTATGAGTACATTCATTAATACCAAATCATCATTGTCATTATCATCATAGTCATCAACATCATATAATCACATCATCATCATAATCATCATCATACAATCACATCATCATTTTCATCATAATCATCATCATCGTTATTATAATATAATCAAACATCATCATCAACCTCATAATCGTTTCCATTGTCATTGTCGTCGTAATATAATCACATCAATGCCATTGTCATCATTTTCATCCTCATCCTCATCCTCATCATTTTCATCCTGATCATCATCATCAACATTGTCATTTTCATTGTCTTGGTCATCATCATATCATCCTTGTCATTACAAGATGTTTAGTTGTGTCGATTTTACTGATGAACTCTTTGATTTATCATTGTTCCTAGATTTGATTGTTGGTTGATAGTGTATTGTTTTTCTCATTTCTTTAGTTTTCTAACATTGTTCCACCAAATCTATTGATCTCAAATTGGGGTTGTGCCCCAAGTGGATATCCTAGGATCATTTAGAGCACCTAGAGCTATCAAGGACATAATTCTCTAGTTTATCACAACTAATACTCTACAGAGAAAATCAAAACCAGAACTAAGACAAGAATGTGCAACTACGAAAAAAAAGGCAGCAAAACCCAAACAAAGAAGTGAATAGGGGTCATAAAATCTCTCATGATAAATCTAGGTTTAAATATAACAACAAAACTAGGAATGCAAGTAGAGGCAATTAAAGGATGTAATAGGATTGAAATTTTTTATTTATATGTTAACTTTGTTAAAACCTTTATCTCATTGATTTTTTATAATTTTATAATATTTTTCTTATCATAAGCTTCCATCATATAGATTATTTTCATACAAAATAATGCTTATGTCATGGCATGAACTATGAATTGAGTTTCATTATTGTACTATACAACAAAAAGGTGATTGGATTACAATGCATTCCTTTGGAAAAGATGATCATAAGGTGCAAAGATATATCTGGAAGATGTTGATATCATCATATGATTATACGATGATGATGATGAAGATGAAAATGATTAGAATGATGACGATGATCATCATTTCCAACGTCATCGACATCGTTAGTATAGTCATCATCATCAATAAATTCATCATTCATGGACCCTACATCATGTTATAATGGAAAGGTGTCTTGTATGTGTTAGAATTCAAGATACATGATTTGGAACTATATGCTTTGGACCATTTGGCTTATATATCCTATGATTGACACCTTATAATGTCATGTGTGTGCTTATAATGGGATTAGTATTGATCCTAGTGTTCATTGACATTATTACATTGATATTGTTAAAAGTTTTGTGTGACTTTATATGAGATTAAGGGAGTATATATTAGACAATACCTAAAGTGTTGTATATATACAAAATGGCTAGACAATGTGTGGAATATACTAACATGTGTTCTTGCAACTCTAGACCTCCTAGATGCTCACATCAACTTCTAACAATGTGTTAACAATATTCATAGCCACACTTTTCCTTAATTAATTATGATTCCCAAGTTTCAAAATGTATTTGACATGTCTTGATAAGTTAATGTATTCAACATCCCCAAGGAATTGTTGTGATAGATAAGTTTTCCAATTTCAATTGTTAAGATTGTGTCAGTGATCATAATGGATACACAATTAGGGCCCATGAATCATGTATTAGGGACTAAATCCTTAGATATTCATCGTCAATTCATGGCTTAGGCCCCAAGTATCATTCTTGTTGTGCTCAATATTTGAAGTTGGGCCTATAATCATCCTTGTAAATGCAATTCATGTGTCTCATCATGACCAAATATCCTTAACAATGTTACATGTACCCAGGGAAAGCATGAAAAAAATGACCTATTGATCAAAGCCTTTGGCATGACTGGCCAATGTTCTATGATGTAAGTGGCCTATTTCAAAATGGGAATTTAACTCATATATATGGCCATAAGATGCATGGGAAAGTTTCCCATGTCTAGTCCTAGCACAATTTCCTTGTAATATTTGTATAAGATAATTGGAGAATGATAATGATGAATTTATGATGGACATACCTACATCATTGGTATGATTAGGCACAGTCACATAGATCTCCTCTTGGTTTCGAGAATAGTTCGTTCTCTACTAAATAGGGGCAACCACGTGAAAGTGGAAGCTCTAGTTATGCCCCCCCCCGCACATCACTCTCGATTTCCCCATATTACATAATTTGAAATTCTAAAGAACATGTATTATATACTATATTATGCAAAATAAAAACATATAAAGATCATATAAAAGATATAAACACATACCTCTTCTTTTCAACAATTAAATATTAGTCATATTCTTCTTCATCCAACTCAACATCTGTATCAGGATCTACTTCAGAAATGATATTGGTTAAAGGCTCATTCCTATCAACATCATCATCAATTCCATTTTCGCTACTATAGTTATCGATATCGTCAATGAGATCGTTGTCTCCTACATTTGGATGATCAACTTCTTTGTCTGACACATCGACTACATGAGCCACCTGCTCCTTATCTGCATAATCATGATCTTCTTCCTCATTATTATATTCATCCTTGGCTACATGATTGTACTTTACTAGTCTTCATCTTGGATCATATCTAACAACGTATGACCAACCTGATTTAGCAGGTACCTCTGAGTAAAATACTTTCTCACATTGACTTGGAAGAACATAAGACTCTGTACCTAGTTCAAATGCCCTTGTATTAACCATGGTAAATCAATTATCATGCTCAATAACAGTTCTTTCAGGATCACGTTCATGCATTTGTATCCTGTACCATTTAACCTAAAAAAAAACAATGTTAAAGGAATTAAAATCACACTCAATTATATCCTCCAAATGACCATAGTTCCTATTCTCAGTTTCTTCTAGATTTCTATCACTTCTAGAGGAAATGTTGGTGACCTTAAACACGACATTTATCCCACATTCCGAGGTTTTCATCTTATCATCCAACATTTTGATACAAAATTTACGACCATTACACCACATAGCCTTGTGATGTTTCAATTGCAACATGGAAAACAAATAAAAAATAAATTTCCAATTAATAATCCTCATATAGGACTTATTAAATATATATTTCAATAATTAAACAAACCAAATACATTGAAAAATTGGGAAAAAACTAGGAAAATGTGGGTAAAACATTTAACTTGCCTGTTTATCTTTTAAACCAAAGGCTAAATCAACTTCCCTTGATGTAAGATCAGGAAATTGATCTCAATGACGATGCACTATTTTAGTCATCTTACTCACCCCTTCCCATGATAACCTACCAAAGTATTCTTCATTATATTCTATCCAATGGTCCATCCAGTCAAGGTTGTTTGAAATGTATAAATGTAAAGCATCCCACTCTCGAGCAACTATATGATAGCATAACAAGTTAATATCATTAATTAGTTATTGTTAATAAATGAATAATTTAATAAATGTGTAATATATTAAATCTATGTCAACATCTAATAATTACCTTTCAAGGTCCTCATTTTACCTTTCCCCAATAGCAGCTTCGCTTCAAATTTGTTGATGGAGTCAAGATGCCAAATGCGAGGCACATTCATATTTTCTACTAATTTAGGTAGATATTGACTAATATACACCATGCATTGATATACCATAGAACCCTCCGGACGTGCTCTTTGTCTAACAAAATCCTTCTGTGACTTCAAGTGCCTCTCCACCATCCAAATCGACCTTGTGTGTACTAGTCGACATAATTCAATCTCCTAAACTTGGTGTATGAGGTAGTGTTCTTGTGCATTGAAAAATGTTGGAGGTAGATACTGTTGCATTTGACACATTAGTCGGGGAATTTCTCTCTTCCAATACCTTATATCTTCTTTATGGAATTCTTTTGATGATAGCCACCTACAAATGTCGATGCAATAAAATAATATCAAGGCATACATAAATTTGCAGATAGAAGATAATATGTCAATAAGTTCCGCTAAAAATCACATAAGAAGTACATTTTCCTTATAAAACAATACTTACCTCATGTATTATGTATTTTCCAAGTACATAAATTATTTGTTTTATGTTGTTGTCAAAGTCGTCTGGGAGAGATAAAGATCGAACATACTGTAACAAAAAACGAATAATTATTATTTGTTTCCAAAAAATGTGTACCAATAAGGAAATTATTATAACCTAATAATTACCTTAATGAATGTATGCCAGTCATGTGTTTTAAACCCACCAAAATCACCTCTTTTAGTTAAGATATTTTGTATGTTTGACGAAAACCCCATCTGAAACCTAATTTTCGAATGACCTATTTTACAATATTGCTATGTTTCTCCATCAATAACCAAGGAAGGCTAGATATTGACTAATATACACCATGCATTGATATACCATATATCCCTCAACCATAGAACCCTCCGAACGTTCTCTTTGTCTAACAAAAGCCTTCAGTGACTTCAAGTGCCTCTTCACCATCCAAATCGACCTTGTATGTACTGGTCCACATAATTCAATCTCCTCAACTTGGTGTATGAGGTAGTGTCCTTGTGCATTGAAAAATGTTGGAGGTAGATACGGTTGCATTTCACACATTAGTCAGGGAATTTCTCTCTTCCAATACCTCATATCTTCTTTATCGATTTATTTTGATGATAGCCACCTACAAATGTTGATGCAATAAAATAATATCAAGGCATATATAAATTTGCAGATAAAAGATATTATGTCAATAAGTTCCGCTAAAAATCAGATAAGAAGTACATTTTCCTTATAAAACAATACTTACCTCATGTATTTTCCAAGTACATAAATAATTTGTTTTATGTTGTTGTCAAAGTCATCTGAGAGAGATAAAGGTAGAACATAGTGTAACACAAAACAAATAATTGTTTTTTGTTTCCAAAAAATGCGTACCAATAAGGAAATTATTATAACCTAATAATTACCTTAATGAATGTATGCGAGTCATGTGTTTTAACCCCACCAAAATCACCTCTTTTAGTTAAGATATTTTGTATGTTCGATGAAAACCCCATCGGAAACCTAATTTTTCGAATGACCTCTTTTACAATATTGCTTTGTTGCTCCATCAATAACCAAGCAAGACTAGATATTGACTAATATATACCATGCATTGACATACCATATATCCCTCAACCATAGAACCCTCCAGACATGCTCTTTGTCTAACAAAATCCTTCAGTGACTTCAAGTGCCTCTCCACCATCCAAACCGACCTTATGTGTATTCGACCACATAATTCAATCTCATCAACTTGGTGTATGAGGTAGTGTTCTTGTGCATTGAAAAATGTTCGAGGTAGATACTGTTGCATTTGACACATTAGTAGGGTAATTTCTCTCTTCCAATACCTTATATCTTCTTTATGGATTTCTCTTGATGATAGCCACCTACAAATGTCGATGCAATAAAATAATATCAAGGCATACATAAATTTGCAGATAAAAGATAATATGTCAATAAGTTCCGCTAAAAATCACATAAGAAGTACATTTTCCTTATAAAACAATACTTACCTCATGTATTTTCCAAGTACATAAATAATTTGTTTTATGTTGTTGTCAAATTCATCTGGGAGAGATAAAGGTAGAACATATTGTAACAAAAAACAAATAATTGTTATTTGTTTCCAAAAAATGCATACCAATAAGGAAATTATTATAACCTAATAATTACCTTAATGAATTTATGTGAGTCATGTGTTTTAACCCCACCAAAATCACCTTTTTTAGTTAAGATATTTTGTATGTTCGACGAAAACCCCGCCGGAAACCTAATTTTTCGAATGACCTCTTTTACAATAATGCTTTGTTGCTCCATCAATAACCAAGGAAGACTAGATATTGACTAATATACAACACCATGCATTGATATACCATATATCCCTCAACCATAGAACCCTCCGGACGTGCTCTTTGTCTAACAAAATCCTTCAGTGACTTCAAGTGCCTCTCCACCATCCACATCGACCTTGTTTGTACTGGTCCACATAATTCAATCTCCTCAACTTGGTGTATGTGTTAGTGTTCTTGTGCATTGAAAAATGTTGGAGTTAGATATTGTTGCATTTGCCACATTAGTCAGGGAATTTATCTCTTCCAATACCTTAGATCTTCTTTATGGATTTCTTTTGATGATAGCTACCTACAAATGTCGATGCAATAAAATAATATCAAAGCATACATAAATTTGCAAATAGAAGATAATATGTCAATAAGTTCCGCTAAAAATCACATAAGAAGTACATTTTCCTTATAAAACAATACTTACCTCATGTATTTTCCAAGTACATAAATTATTTGTCTTATGTTTTTGTCAAAGTCGTCTGAGAGATATAAAGGTAGAACATACTGTAACAAAAAACAAATAATTCTTATTTGTTTCCAAAAAATGCGTACCAATAAGGAAATTATTATAACCTAATAATTACCTTAATGAATGTATGCCAGTCATATGTTTTAACCCCACCAAAATCACCTTTTTTAGTTAAGATATTTTGTATGTTCGAGGAAATCCCCGTCAGAAACCTAATTTTTCAAATGACCTCTTTTACAATATTGCTATGTTGCTCCATCAATAACTAAGGAAGACTAGATATTGACTAATATACACCATGCATTGATATACCATATATCCCTTAACCATAGGACCCTCTGGACATGCTCTTTGTCTAACAAAATCCTTCAGTGACTTCAAGTGCCTCTCCACCATCCAAATCGACCTTGTGTGTACTGGTCCACATAATTCAATCTCCTCAACTTGGTGTATGAGGTAGTGTTCTTGTGCATTGAAAAATGTTGGAGGTAGATACTGTTTCATTTGACACATTAGTCGGGGAATTTCTCTCTTCCAATACCTCATATCTTCTTTATGGATTTCTTTTGATGATAGCCACCTACAAATGTTGATGCAATAAAATAATATCAAGGCATACATAAATTTGCAGATAAAAGATAATATGTCAATAAGTTCCTCTAAAAATCACATAAGAAGTACATTTTCCTTATAAAACAATACTTACCTCATGTATTTTCCAAGTACACAAATAATTTGTTTTATGTTGTTGCCAAAGTCGTCTGGGAGAGATAAAGGCAGAACATACTGTAACAAAAAACAAATAATTGTTATTTGTTTCCAAAAAATGCGTACCGGTAAGGAAATTATTATAACCTAATAATTACCTTAATCAATGTATGCCAGTCATGTGTTTTAACCCCACAAAAATCACCTTTTTTAGTTAAGGTATTTTGTATGTTCGACGAAAACCACATCGGAAACCTAATTTTTCAAATGACCTCTTTTACAATATTGCTTTGTTGCTCCATCAATAACCAAGGAAGACTAGATATTGACTAATATACACCATGCATTGATATTTTATATATCCCTCAACCATAGAACCCTCTGAACGTGCTCATTGTCTAACAAAAGCCTTTAGTGTCTTCAAGTGCCTATCCGCCATCCAAATCGACCTTGTGTGTACTGGTCCACATTATTCAATCTCCTCAACTTGGAGTATGAGGTAGTGTTCTTGTGCATTGAAAAATGTTGGAGGTATATGCTGTTGCATTTGACACATTAGTCGGGGAATTTCTCTCTTCCAATACCTTATATCTTATTTATGGATTTCTTTTGATGATAGCCACCTACAAATGTCAATGCAATAAAATAATATCAAGGCATACATAAATTTGCAGATAAAAGATAATATGTCAATAAGTTCCGCTAAAAATCACATAAGAAGTACATTTTCCTTATAAAAGAATACTTACCTCATGTATTTTCCAAGTACATAAACAATTTGTTTTATGTTGTTATCAAAGTCGTCTGGGAGAGGAAAAGGTAGAACATACTATAATAAAAAATAAATAATTGTTATTTGTTTCCAAAAAATGCATACCAATAAGAAAATTATTATAACCTAATAATTACCTTAATGAATGTATGCCAGTCATGTGTTTTAACCCAACCAAAATTACATTTTTTAGTTAAGATATTTTGTATGTTCGAGGAAATCCCCGTCGGAAACCTAATTTTTTGAATGACCTCTTTCACAATATTTCTCTTTTGCTCCATCAATAACCAAGGAAGACTAGATATTGACTAATATACACCATGCATTGATATACCATATCTCCCTCAACCATAGAACCCTCTGAACGTGGTCTTTGTCTAACAAAATCCTTAAGTGACTTCAAGTGCCTCTCCACCATCCAAATCGACCTTGTGTGTACCAGTCCACATAATTCAATCTCCTCAACTTGGTGTATGAGGTAGTGTTCTTGTGCATTGAAAAATGTTGGAGGTAGATACTATTGCATTTGACACATTAGTCAGGGAATTTCTCTATTCCAATACCTCATATCTTCTTTATGGATTTCTTTTGATGATAGCCACCTACAAATGTCGATGTAATAAAATAATATCAAGGCATACATAAATTTGTAGACAAAAGATAATATGTCAATAAGTTCCGCTAAAAATCACATAAGAAGTACATTTTCCTTATAAAACAATACTTACCTCATGTATTTTCCAAGTACATAAATGATTTGTTTTATGTTGTTGTCAAAGACATTTGGGAGAGATAAAGGTAGAACATACTGTAACAAAAAACAAATAATTGTTATTTGTTTCCAAAAAATGCGTACCAATAAGGAAATTATTATAACCTATTAATTACCTTAATGAGTGTATGCCAGTCATGTGTTTTAACCCCACCAAAATCACCTCTTTTATTTAAGATATTTTGTATGTTCGACGAAAACCCCATCGAAAACCTAATTTTTCAAATGACCTCTTTTACAATATTGCTCTGTTGCTCCATCAATAACCAAGGAAGACTGGATATTGACTAATATACACCATGCATTGACATACCATATATCCCTCAACCATAGACCCCTCCAGACGTGCTCTTTGTCTAACAAAAGCCTTCAGTGACTTCAAGTGCCTCTTCACCATCCAAATCGACCTTGCATGTACTGGTCCATATAATTCAATCTTCTCAACTTGGTGTATGAGGTAGTGTTCTTGTGCATTGAAAAATGTTGGATGTAGACATTGTTGCATTTGACACATTAATCGAGGAATTTCTCTCTTCCAATACCTTATATCTTCTTTATGGATTTATTTTGATGATAGCCACCTACAAATGTCGATGCAATAAAATAATATCAATGCATACATAAATTTGCAGATAAAAGATAATATGTCAATAAGTTCCGTTGAAAATCACATAAGAAGTACATTTTCCTTATAAAACAATACTAACCTCATGTATTTTCCAAGTACATAAATAATTTGTTTTATGTTGTTGTAAAAGTCGTCTCTGAGAGAAAAAGGTAGAACATATTGTAACAAAAAACAAATAATTGTTATTTGTTTCCAAAAAATGCATACCAATAAGGAAATTATTATAACCTAATAATTACCTTAATGAATGCATGCTAGTCATGTGTTTTAACCCCACCAAAATCACCTTTTTTAGTTAAGATATTTTATTTGTTCGATGAAAACACCGTCGGAAACCTAATTTTTCAATTGACCTCTTTTACAATATTGCTTTGTTGCTCCATCAATAACCAAGTAAGACTAGATATGACTAATATACACCATGCATTGATATACCATATATCCCTCAACCATAGAACACTCTGGACGTGCTCTTTTTCTAACAATATCCTTCAGTGACTTCAAATTCCTCTCCACCATCCAAATCGACCTTATGTGTACTGGTCCACATAATTCAATCTCGTCAACTTGGTGTATCAGGTAGTGTTCTTGTGCATTGAAAAATGTTGGAGGTAGATACTGTTGCATTTGACACATTAGTAGGGTAATTTCTCTCTTCCAATACCTTATATCTTCTTTATGGATTTGTTTTGATGATAGCCACATACAAATGTCGATGCAATAAAATAATATCAAGGCATACATAAATTTGCAGATAAAAGATAATATGTCTATAAGTTCCACTAAAAATCACATAAGAAGTACATTTTCCTTATAAAACAATAGTTACCTCATGTATTTTCCATGTACATAAATAATTTGTTTTATGTTGTTGTCAAAGCCGTCTGGGAGAGATAAAGGTAGAACATACTGTAACAAAAAACAAATAATTGTTATTTGTTTCCAAAAAATGCGTACCAATAAGGAAATTATTATAACCTAATAATTACCTTAATGAATGTATGCGAGTCATCTATTTTAACCCCACCAAAATCACCTTTTTTAGTTAAGATATTTTGTATGTTCGACGAAAACCCCGTCGGAAACCTAATTTTTCGAGTGACCTCTTTTACAATATTTGCTCTGTTGCTCCAACAATAACCAAGGAAGACTAGATATTGACTAATATACACCATGCATTTATATACCATATATCCCTCAACCATAGAACCCTCTGGACGTGCTCTTTGTCTAACAAAAGCATTCAGTGACTTCAAGTGCCTCTCCACCATCCAAATCAACCTTGTGTGTACTGGTCCACATAATTCAATCTCCTCAACTTGGTGTATGTGGTAGTGTTCTTGTGCATTGAAAAATGTTGGAGGTAGATACTATTGCATTTGACACATTAGTCAGGGAATTTCTCTCTTCCAATACCTTATATATTCTTTATGGATTTCTTTTGTTGATAGCTACCTACAAATGTCGATGAAATAAAATAATATCAAGGCATACATAAATTTGTAGATAGAAGATAATATGTCAATAAGTTCCGCTAAAAATCACATAAGAAGTATATTTTCCTTATAAAACAATACTTACCTCATGTGTTTTCCAAGTACATAAATTATTTGTCTTATGTTTTTGTCCAAGTCGTCTGAGAGAGATAAAGGTAGAACATACTGTAACAGAAAACAAATAATTCTTATTTGTTTCCAAAAAATGCGTATCAATAAGGAAATTATTATAACCTAATAATTACCTTAATGAATGTATGCCAGTCATGTGTTTTAACCCCACCAAAATCACTTTTTTAGATAAGATATTTTGTATGTTCGATGAAAACCCCATCAGAAACCTAATTTTTCAAATGACCTCTTTTACAATATTGTTATGTTGCTCCATCAATAACCAAGGAAGACTAGATATTGACTAATATACACCATGCATTGATATACCATATATCCCTCAACCATAGAACCCTTCGGACGTGTTCTTTGTCTAACAAAAGCCTCCAGTGACTTCAAGTGCCTCTCCACCATCCAAATCGACCTTGTGTGTACTAGTCCACATAATTCAATCTCCTCAACTTGGTGTATGAGGTAGTGTTCTTGTGCATTGAAAAATGTTGGAGGTAGATATTATGGCATTTGACACATTAGTCGGGGAGTTTCTCTCTTCCAATACCTCATATCTTCTTTATGGATTTCTTTTGATGATAGCCACCTACAAATGTGGATGCAATAAAATAATATCAAGGCATACATAAATTTGCAGATAAAAGATAAAATGTCAATAAGTTCCTCTAAAAATCACATAAGAAGTACATTTTTCTTATAAAACAATACTTACCTCATGTATTTTCCAAGTACATACATAATTTGTTTTATGTTGTTGTCAAAGTCATCTGGGAGGGATAAAGGTAGAACATACTGTAACAAAAAACAAATAATTGTTATTTGTTTCCAAAAAATGTGTTCCAATAAGGAAATTATTATAACCTAATGATTACCTTAATGAATGAATGTCATTCATGTGTTTTAAACCCACCAAAATCACCTTTTTTAGTTAAGGTATTTTGTATGTTCAATGAAAACCCCGTCGGAAACCTAATTTTTCGAATGACCTCTTTTACAATATTTCTCTGTTGCTCCATCAATAACCAAGGAAGACTGGATATTGACTAATATACACCATGCCTTGATATACCATATATCCCTCAACCATAGAACCCTCCGGACGTGCTCTTTGTCTAACAAAATCCTTTAGTGTCTTCAAGTGCCTCTACACCATCCAAATCGACCTTGTGTGTACTGGTCCACATAATTCAATCTCCTCAACTTGGTGTATGAGGTAGTGTTCTTGTGCGTTGAAAAATGTTGGAGGTACATACTGTTGCATTTGACACATTAGTCGGGGAATTTCTCTCTTCCAATACCTTATATCTTCTTTATCGATTTCTTTTGATGATAGCCACCTACAAATGTAAATGCAATAAAATAATATCAAGGCATACATAAATTTATAGATAAAAGATAATATGTCAATAAGTTCCGCTAAAAATCACATAAGAAGTACATTTTCCTTATAAAACAATACTTACCTCATGTATTTTCCAAGTACATAAATAATTTGTTTTATGTTGTTGTCAAAGTCGTCTGGAAGAGAAAAAGGTAGAACATACTGTAACAAAAAATAAATAATTGTTATTTGTTTCCAAAAAATGCATACCAATAAGAAAATTATTATAACCTAATAATTACATTAATGAATGTATGCCAGTCATGTGTTTTAAACCCACCAAAATTAACTTTTTTAGTTAAGATATTTTGTATGTTCGACAAAAACCCCGTCATAAACCTAATTTTTTGAATGACCTGTTTTACAATATTGCTCTGTTGCTCCATCAATAACCAAGGAAGACTAGATATTGACTAATATACACCATGCATTGATATACCATATATCCCTCAACCATATAAACCTCTGAAAGTGGTCTTTGTCTAACAAAATCCTTCAGTGACTTCAAGTGCCTCTGCACCATCCAAATCGACCTTGTGTGTACCAGTCCACATAATTCAATCTCCTCAACTTGGTGTATGAGGTAGTGTTCTTGTGCATTGAAAAATGTTGGAGGTAGATACTGTTGCATTTGACACATTAGTTGGGGAATTTCTCTCTTCCAATAACTCATATCTTCTTTATGGATTTCTTTTGATGATAGCCACCTACAAATGTAAATGCAATAAAATAATATCAAGGCATACATAAATTTGCAGATAAAAGATAATATGTCAATAAGTTCTGCTAAAAATCACATAAGAAGTACATTTTCCTTATAAAACAATACTTACCTCATGTATTTTCCAAGTACATAAATAATTTGTTTTATGTTGTTGTCAAAGTCGTCTGGGAGAGAAAAAGGTAGAACATACTGTAAAAAAAAAAAAATTGTTATTTGTTTCCAAAAAATGCGTACCAATAGGGAAATTATTATAACCTAATAATTAACTTAATGAATGTATGCTAGTCATGTGTTTTAACCCCACCAAAATTACCTTTTTTAGTTAAGATATTTTGTATGTTCGACGAAAACCCCGTCGGAAACCTAATTTTTTGAATGACCTCTTTTACAATATTGCTCTGTTGCTCCATCAATAACCAAGGAAGACTAGATATTGAATAATATACACCATGCATTGATATACCATATATCCCTCAACGATAGAACCCTCTGAACGTGGTCTTTGTCTAACAAAAGCCTTCAGTGACTTCAAGTGCCTCTCCACCATCCAAATTGATCTTGTGTGTACCAGTCCACATAATTCAATCTCCTCAACTTGGTGTATGAGGTAGTGTTCTTGTGCATTGAAAAATGTTGGAGGTAGATACTGTTGCATTTGACACATTACTCGGGGAATTTCTCTCTTCCAATACCTCATATCTTCTTTATGGATTTATTTTGATGATAGCCACCTACAAATGTTGATGCAATAAAATAATATCAAGGCATACATAAATTTGCAGATAAAAGATAATATGTCAATAAGTTCTGCTGAAAATCACATAAGAAGTACATTTTCCTTATAAAACAATACTTACCTCATGTATTTTCCAAGTACATAAATAATTTGTTTTATGTTGTTGTCAAATTCGTTTGGGAGAGATAAAGGTAGAACATACTGTAATAAAAAACAAATAATTGTTATTTGTTTCCAAAAAATGCATACCAATAAGGAAATTATTATAACCTAATAATTACCTTAATGAATGTATGTCATTTATGTGTTTTAACCCCACAAAAATCACCTTTTTTAGTTAAGATATTTTGTATGTTCGACGAAAACCCTATCGGAAACCTAATTTTTCGAATGACCTCTTTTACAATATTGCTCTGTTGCTCCATCAATAACCAAGGAAGACTAGATATTGACGAATATACACCATGCATTGATATACCATATATCTCGCAACCATAGAACCCTCTGGACATGCTCTTTTTCTAACAAAAGCCTTCAGTGACTTCAACTACCTCTCCACCATCCAAATCGACCTTGTGTGTACTCGTCCACATAATTCAATCTCCTCAACTTGGTGTATGAGGTAGTGTTCTTGTGCATTGAAAAATGTTGGGGGTAGATACTGTTGCATTTGACACATTAGTTAGGGAATTTCTCTCTTCCAATACCTTATATATTCTTTATGGATTTCTTTTGATGATAGACACCTACGAATGTCGATGCAATAAAATAATATCAAGGGATACATAAATTTGTAGATAAAAGATAATATGTCAATAAGTTCCGCTAAAAATCACATAAGAAGTACATTTTCCTTATAAAACAATACTTACCTCATGTATTTTCCAAGTACATAAATAATTTGTTTTATGTTGTTGTCAAAGTCATCTGGGAGAGATAAAGGTAGAACATACTGTAACAAAAAACAAATAATTATTATTTGTTTGCAGAAAATGCATACCAATAAGGAAATTATTATAACCTAATAATTACCTTAATGAATGTATGCCATTCATGTGTTTTAGCCCCACCAAAATCACCTTTTTTAGTTAAGATATTTTGTATGTTCGACAAAAACCTTGTCGGAAACCTAATTTTTTGAATGACCTCTTTTACAATATTGCTCTGTTGCTCCATCAATAACCAAGGAAGACTAGTATTTTGTTCATGACCATCGCCATTAGAATTAATAATAACACTTTGCAATGCGTGCTTAGCTTCTTGGATGTCACAACAAATCTTTCCAATTCTCTCTTTGTGAGTCCTTCCATCTAATATTCTCCATAACAATTATGTTATTTTCTTCCCAATATGCATTGTATAAAACAAATGAACTATTTGTAGGTTCTCGTAGTATGGAAATATACTGAATTGCATCGGGTAATTTTCATTCCTTGTGGAATCCCATTCGTGCCTTAACGACATTCATGAAACATCAAAAACTTGAAATTAAAACTAATTAATGGGACAAAATGAAATTAACCAAAGATTTATATAATAGGTCATACATAAATAATTTGCGTACCTTGACGATTTCTAACATATCCCAACTTCCATAGGTGAGGTGTCATTCTTCGTGGTTTTTTTCCATTTTCTTCTTTACCATTGAATTTTACTTTGTTTGTAGTTCGATAACTATGGTTCTTAGGCAGAAAGTGCCTATACTCATCAAACACTTCCTTTGCTAAACTCCTTGAACGACGAGATTTTATCCTCTGACCACAAACTGGGCATGCAAATTTACCCTTTGTTTGAAGACCTACAAGATATATGAATAAATGTAGCGTCAAATTAGAGTTACAATTTAAAATAATGCATGATTTTTTCAATATATATATATATATATATAATATTAAATCACAAAATAAAGTAACAATATACCACAAAAACGTGTTAACCCAGGAGCATCATTAATTGTCCATGATAGTATTCCATGAAATTGAAATCGTCTTTGCCCTATTGGTCTAGATATTTCATACATAGTGACACCAACACATAACTTCAACAACTCATCGATGAGAGGCTCAATATATACGTTCATATATTTAAGCTGGTACCTACCTAATTGGTTCAACATACTGCATGATTAATTATACTTATCTAGATGTCGTGATATATAAAAGAAATAATTACCATGCATGAAACAAAGAAATGAAATATTTTTTCATACTTTAAAGCAAATAAAAGATAATTAAATACCTGGAACAATCATTGCCAACATTGTGTTCTCTCTCTTGATCGAAATCCAAGGAGGAAGGTTATTGTTTATAACAAAATAGGCCACACCGAGTATGTAGAACGAATCTCTCCAAATGGATTGACACCATCAGCTCCCAACGAAAGTCTAACATTATGAGGTTCTTCTTTAGAAATTGGCCACTTTTCTTCGATGTAGTTCAATGCAGAACCATCTGTAGGCATTTGAAGAACATTGTCTAGAATTTTGTTCTTTGCATGGAAATCCATAAACTGTGCTATACTTTGGCACCTGAAGAACCGTTGGAAATGTGGAATTATCGGAATATAATGAATAACTTTGTGAGGCACCTTCTTTGACGCTTTATCGGTTCGATATCTACTTATTTGACACTGTGGGCATTCATTTTATAATGCATACTGTCCATAATATATGATATCATCATTAGGACATGCATCAATGTTTGATAGTCCATTCCAATTTCTTTCATAATCACGGATATTTCTGGATATGTGCATGGAAAAATATTTGACGTCAGTAATAGAACATCACCTAACAATCTACAAAATTCTAAACAATAAGTCAATGTAAACAATATTAATCATCAATATATCATCCAATATACTAATTTACAAATTAGAAAACAATAGCAATATAGGAAAAAATTGAACCTTTTATGTATTTGTGCACATGCAGGCATAAATAATTAACAAATTAAATACCTTAGTATCTGTGTGAGACATGTGTTTGATAAACCATTCAAAACCTTCAGGTTCACCAAAAACAATATAACAGATAAAATATTTGTTGTTGAGCCTTCATAAAGAGGGTGACGTGACTTCTCGAGTAGAGAATCAACATCATGACTATCATCATGGTTGTCCTCATCCATTGGAGAAAATGTGTCTTAGATCAATCTATGTATCTCATCTTCCTTATTTGAATCAATAATTTTATCTCAATCCATATCATCATTAATAAATTGATCAATGGATTCAATATTCTGATCTCGAAGTTCATCTCCCTGTAAAGTAGTATTTCTGCTAGTACTTGGCAAATAACTCTCAGGAGGTCGACACTTTGGGGGCATCGTCTATATATTTAAAAACAACATAGAAAAGTTAGTGTGTATAGAAAATATAAAAATCTCGATAATAAATATTACTAAAATTCATGACATTTTGATTATTACAGAGAATACATTAAATATCGAATCCTCTTACCAAGGGACGATATTCATAACCCCCTTCGGCGTGCCTCTTTATCCTACAATGTCTTTGGGATGTTGTTATTAAAAGTCTTCTATTTTGCAAGCCTCTGCAATCATAGGAAGGGAAATAAAAATTTTCATCGCCCCTCGCCTCTATTGCCTCTCTTAACCGAGCAAGCTTCCTGTCATTTTCGTTCATTGTGACAAATCCTTGTCCTGACAAGTAATTGTCTTACCTACACCATACCAAACATTAAGTTGTCAATATTTTATATTTTAGCTACTCCTTTCTATTATGAAATGTTTATTTACAGTGACCTACATCTTTATAATAAGGTAAACATCTTTATAATAGGGTGATCATATGTGTAGAGGATCAACATCATGACGACATAGATAACATCTTTATAATAAGGTCATATGTGTACAAATGTTTTCTTCATATAATAACGACATATATACCTAACATAAGTTTAGGGTTATTGTTTATGTATCTTATTAGTCCCTGCTAAAGTCGGGAATATAGCAATCGATTACAAGTCAAAATCATTTTGACTTTTGTAAATTTACAAAAGTTTTAACAATGTTTTATAATGTTTTTCAATAAATATTTATTAATGAGAATTTTATATATAAATAATTTATTTTTTTTAAATATTCAAAATTCTATTTTTTGATTGGTCAAAAACTCTGAAGTGACTAATTTCCCCTGGTTGGAGGTGAAAATTAACCACAAAACTAAAAAAATTAAATTATTTGTTTTTTAAAAAATCCACAAATAGCCACGTATTAATTAAAAGTAGAAATAATGATTGATGTTACCGGCATTCTATGTGTAGTAAATGTAAGAATAAACTTTGGATTTTGAGACTTTGTTTCATCTCCCAATGAGTTGATGAGTGCACTTTCTTCGTCATCCATATGTACGCAACCGATCACGTCAACCACAACGTTTAGCCTCGGGTTTTGTTTTGCATGCTTAAATAATGGAAATTATTGTACTTTGTTTTGCAAAATGTACAGACCCGATCACATCAACCACAATATTTAGTCTTGGGTTTTGTTTTGCATGCTTAAATAATGGATGATATCTTGTACATTAATAATTATATGTAATATCGACAGGCTATCTTGTCACTAATGCCAACCTACCCATTATTTATTACAATATCTTGACGATAGCAAAGAATTTATGCGGAAGAGGGAAATGCTATTAATATTTCTCTTAATGTATATGCGGAAGAGGGAAATGTTGAGGATAACAAAGAATTTATGCGGAAGAGGGAAATGTTACAATATATTGCAGCTATTCCCCTTGTTATAAACATGATCAGATTCCTCCCTATCTTATATATACCATAACTTATCATTTATCAATATAACAATCAACTTCAATATTTTATTCATGGAGGTTTCTTCCTTCATTTAATTGAATTAGTAAGTGTTAGTTGCTAACCATTAGGTGTGCAAGTATCCCAACCATTATTGTCACTGTTATATTATTTTCAATTTATGCAAGTGTGATCCCTTTTGGGTATTAGGGATGTAACAAGTGGTATCAAAGTCTTAAAAATAAAAGAGAGAAGAAAATGACAATCAATTACTATCATTTCACCGATCAGGGTTGAGTTTCAAGAGAAATTCCATATCTTTATCAATTAAAAGAGAGAGAGAGAGAGAGAGAGAGATTATAGCTAAAATTGAAGGGAAAAGGGTATGTGGATTCCATAAACCTAGAATATTATGGAATCCACATACCCTTTTCCATAGAATATACTAAGTAGATCCAAAAACCAAAGACATGAAATATGGTACTACACATATTATAATATTTTATCAAGGAAAAAACAAGCTAAATGAAATTTGGACATTTGAAAAAAAAAATTATGAGTTAAATGAGTACATCAATAAAAAATAACATACTAACCTTGCAAGTTCAAAATCCGAGCTATGTAGATCAAGAATTGGATTTGTTCAACTGGTGGGTGACGGAAAAAATAAATAGCTCAAACAAAAGCCAAGAACAGTGTCACAACTATAACAATTGTGTCTCAAAGTGTCTTAAAGTCACATATATATAGATAAAATGGTCAACTAGCCGTTAACACCGACCAATGAAATAGGCAAATGTTTCATCACTATTGCCATGAAAGTTCGTCCCTATAGCGACGAAAATCCTGACTAGGTTAAAATCAGATTTTCGAGGATATTGCAAGGAACTTTCATGGCAATATCAACGAAAATCCCGCCCTATTTAAAAAAATGATGAAAGTAGTGGAAGCGTGGAAAATTTTCATGGAATAATCCGCCCATATGTAGTAGTGTATAGATAAATAACAACATGCTTTTTCTCGACCAATAGATATGCCCAGAATGAAGATCGAGTGAGTAACCATATGTGGACTTGCATTCAATGATATCACCAACCCAGTCAGAATCAGCGAACTCGATGAGGTCCAATGTAAAGTTTTATGTATAGTGAATCCAAAAGGTAATGGTCCATGTACGTATCGAAGGATACACTTTGCAGCCTTCCAATGTAGCTCATGCGGCTCCTACATGTTCCTCTAGAGTACTCCAACTACATAGGAGAGGTTTGGTCTGGAGTGTGTGAGATAAAAAAATATCCCCACTAGATATATGTATAGTTTGATGTCAACCAGTGGAGTTTCCCTACCATACTCAAGTCTGACTCCTGATAAAAAGGGAGTCGAGGAAGACTTGTAGTATGTCATGTGAAATCTCTCAAGGAGATATCATACATACTTGGCCTGAGATAGTTTGATTCCTTATGCATCCTGAATAATATTGAGTCCAAGGAAGAAATGTAGTGGACCCATGTCCATCATCAAGAACTTGTCATGTAGAATTATCTTAACTACAACAATCGTTGAAGTCAAGCAACCAATGATCAACAAATCATCAACATACATAACTAGGAGTAGAAGTGAATCAGTCATCTTGAGCATGTAAACATTCAGGTCTGAATTACAATGTACAAAGCTCTGTGACAATAGGTAGGAGTCCATATTGGCATACCATGCCATTGGAGCCTACTTGAGGCCATAAAGAGACTTCTTCAATCGAAATACCAAAGATGAATCCCGCATAAATCCATGGGGCTACTCCATATAGATATCCTCAGAGAGATATCCATGAAGAAATGCATTCTTCATGTCCATATGATGGAGTTCCCATCCTTTGGTTGCCTCAATGGAAAGTTCCAAATGTATGAAATCCATATTCACTACTGGAGAGAAGGTCTCATCATAGTCAATACCGTGCACCTGCTAAAATCCTTTGGCAACTAGCCTGGATTTCTATATACTAACCTGTCCATCCACTTCCCTCTTGGTAATGTAGACCCATCTGCACCTAAAACATTTCCTTCTTGTAGGAAGGAGAAACAAATCCCAAGTCTGGTTCTCGAGGAGGGAGTTGTACTCCTCCTGCATGGTGGATTCCCAAAAGGGATTTCCAGTAACCTCGCCATAGGATTATGGATATGAAGACTAAACCAAGAAAATATGTCTGGGTGTCTTTGATTCAGTGGTAGTGAGTGCAAGAGGAGGCTCCTCAAAATCATATCGAGGCTTCCTAGTATTAGCTAGATCCCCAACAATATCACCTTCATCCTGAAGAGTAGTCTTGGCCCACTTGGTCCTAGAATATGGCTTTGTATCTGCATCTTCATGCATTGACTCTGCATCTAACTGTATTGACTCTATATTTGGATCATTTGAATCCTCTAAATTATAACTCTCATATAAATAAGATTCAGCATGTGCATCCTCGTCATCTCTGGCAGGTGAAAGAACAAAAGTGTTTGCATGCAATTGTTGAGGTACAAGCAAGACATTTCCTCGAATTGGACACTTCGTTGAATGATGAGCCGGTCCAAGGAAAGATCAATGATTATGTATACCTTCACACCGTTAGGGTATCCAACAAATATACACTTTTTTCTCTGTGGATCAAGTGCCTTCCTCTTCTAAGAGGGAATCCTGGCCAATGCATGTGAACCGAAAATACAAAAGTGGTTCACTTTCGGTTTGAGGCTGCTCCAAGCCTCGTAAGGCGTCTTATCCTTGACAAATTTATGGGGACATTGTTTTGGATGTAGGTTGCACAATTAAGTGCTTCATCCCATAATCTCTGTGGAAGTGACTTTGCATGTAGCATGCAATATTCCATCTCTTTTAGAGATCTATTTTTCCTCTCAACAAGTCCATTTTGCTGCGAACTATAAGGAACCGTGTTCTGCAACTGAATACTGGAATCATGGAAAATATTTTGTATCTCATGGTTGATATAATATCCCCTGTTATCTTTTGGGAGGACTTTGATTTTCTTTCCTAACTGTGTCTCAACAAGGGCTTTGAAATCTTTGTGGTGTTGAAAAACCTCTAATTTTTTTCTAAGAAAGAAAATCCATGTGAAGCATGAGATATCATCAAAAAAAAAGAGCATGTACCTTGATTTAATCATTGATGGATGTGGAAAAGGGCCCATGAGGTCACTGTGGATCAGATCTAAAGTTGAGGAAGCCTTCTGAGTCTTTCCTTTGTCGAATTTCTCTTGAGGGTGTTTTCCAAGAACAAATCCCTCACAAATTCCTTTGGAGAAGTGGATGTCAGTTATACCATCAACCATTCCCTACTCTCTAAGATGTCTCATATATCTTAAATTTAAATGATCAAACCTTTCATTCCATATCCTACTTCTTTGATCAGCATGGGTAAGTAGTAATGTTGAATATGGTTCAATAAATTCAGAAAATGTGTTGAGTCTAGATTGATGATTTACCTCACCAGTAGAAACCCTAGAATTACTTTGCATATCATAGATATCCACTGCATCAAGTGTGAATATGAATCTCTTTCTGGTTCTAGATTTTTTCATCTGATACACTCAGATAATATTGACGAAAAGTTTGGGAATGTGTAGCACATTCTCGATGCTTCTGTTTGTGAGTTCAATTCTTCCTTTGTCGGTCACCTCGAATGGAGAGTTTCCCCCATTAGAATCGAACAACCTTTTCATACATGAAATGAAGAGTAGACTTGTTTTGTGGCTTCCATGTGGTGTGATGCACTTGAATATACGATCTAAGCTTTAGGAGAGGAGTTTATGGAAATCAAAGCATGGCTAGAATTTCCTTTCTTGGGATTCTGATTTTCTGGCTTCTTCTTCTTGGAACCCTCTGGGATGCGATCTTCAAGGTTTTTTTTTTAAGTATTTGGACCATTTTATCTTTTTTTTTCCTGCATACATGCAGATTCTAGATGTAATCCTTTATGTAAGTAAGTGTGTTTCTCCCCTTTTCTTCCCTTTCCACCTTTGGATCTAGAGGCATCGTTAAAGGGTTGTTAGTACCATTACTTCTTTGGATTTGCATGTTATTTCCTTTTTTTTTTGTATTTATATTTATGATTTTTATGACCACTACCATCATGCAAAGTAAGTGCATGCGCCTTTTGGCCTTTGATTTTTCCCATGTTAATGAGCTTATTCTACTCTTGCATCAGAGGCTCGATAAATACATCAAGTGAAGGCATTTTCTAGGTATATCCAGAGGAAATCCTAACTGAATGAAATGTGGATACAAACATTGAGTATTTCATACCAAGTTTGGAGAGAATGGTAAGAACCATTTGTTTGTCCTCATTAGATTTATCAATCCCACAAGCCTTGAGTTGCAACAACAAATCCTTATATTTGGTAAATAAATATTGGAGATTGTTGAAGGTTTTTGGATTCAAAGTGAGAAATTACACCTCGATCATGTGTCCCCTCATCTCGTCCTATTTTCCAAAAATTCCTTCAATGGTGATCCAAGCTTCATTGGGGGTTTTACAGGAGTATATGTGAAAGAGGAGTTCAAGAGAAATGAGACTGCAAATAGTTTCAAACGCTTCATCCATTCGATTCATATACTTTGATTTTTCTATGGATGACGTGGGTTCGATATTTGTGTCCATGGTTAACCTATATAATCCTCTGCCTCAAAGATGCACTATAATCTTCTCTTTCCATGCAAATAAATTGTACAGTGTAAGAATGAATCCTTTTGGAAATTCCATTTTTCCATTGTCTTCAATCTTCGGTACCTGCAAAAATAATCTGGTGTGTATTTTCCCTAGAAGTTTGTTACCTATGATACGATGTAAATGTGTTGAACCTAAACAGAATAGATCTATCTATAAAATGACATACACAATTTGCAGAGAAAATATGAGAAAAGAGAAGCAGGAGGGAAAGAATCGAATAATTCTCATTAAACAAGTGAATGAATGATAATTTACAAATGATATACTTTGTATAACTCAACTAATGCACACTGGAGGAGAATCCAATCCATGATATTGGTGGTCTAGAGTGATATGGACACACATCAACAATTACAAGAGTAAACTGCCACCTAGTCTAGTCTCTCAGGTAGTTACAAGAGTGAACTTCCACCTAGTCTGAGTTAACTAGTCTCTCAGTCTTCAGTTAGCTGACTAAAACAAGGTGAAGTGAGGAGGAGATCGGGAATCATGAGTAATGCGCTATTTTGGTGATAATATCAAGGACAATGAGATTTACCTAGTGATGATCCCAATGTTGCATGGTGATGATACCAATGTGGCATATAGACTCCACTCAACTGATCAAACTGAAGTGTGAACTGAAGAGAATATTCTCCCTAAACTATAGGAGACTGAATAATGACTAATAAACATAGGGAAAACCTTAGGAAAATAAATCTTAGGTGTGTGTGAAGTATATCCAACATATTCATGTTCAGTATTAATGTATGATGTTTGGTAATGACATGGAAGTGATTTCCTCTTAATGTATGACCATTTCTTGTCATTTTCTTTATGCATTTGAATGATATGTAGAGGTTACCTCCTTGAATTTGAATGTATTAATATGTTAACTATTTGAAGAATGTTTTATTGATTTGTATACATCTATTAGAGTTTTTGAATTCTTAATTGCTCAACACATTGTTCTATTTCCATAAGATACATGATTCATTCTCAGTGGTGCCTTATATGTTTATCTTTTTTTTCTTCCAATTCATCACTCAATCCTCTTTTTAAATCTTGATTGTATGAAAAAAATTTAGAAATATTCTTTTGATAGTTTAGAGAATTTATCATCTAAGATGAGATAGTTTAAGGTCTTACAATTTCATAAGAGGAAGAGAGAAAGAGGGAAAAGCTCCCCAAATATTGCACAATTATTTACTGCAAATATGGCCTTAATATTCATCCTAAGTCTTGAACCCTGTGGTCCCTTGACATCATTCCAATGAAGGCCTAGAACATCTAGAGGGACACAATATGAAATGGCATTGTTGTTGGAGGCGTAATTTGAAGAAATATTCTCTGGGATACGACATTGTAATCTCTGAGACTTGATTGTGAACATGCCTCAGGCACTTAGTTGTTAATCTTTCACCCGACGACTCCACATAAGAAAACTATGGCCTCTTTCATAAGACATATCAAAAGCCACCCTGATTCTGATAAGGTTTTTTTATATTCAAATCCAGAAAATCTCGTGACCTAGAGGAATATCAGAGAGTGTCAGACCTCCTTTTTCTCACGTAACCCTTATCTAGAAATATTTGCTTCTATTGTTCATCAAAATGTTAAATATGTAGATCTAACTGATATACCAGAAAATGAGTTTTCTACTTAAAATCCCCCTCTAGAACCTTTGATATTTCTCTAGAATTCGTTTTTAGAATCCTATCAAGAGGTGGGATTTTCCATTTGACATTTCTTGAAAATCATGTTACTGCCTTATTCACTGTGATCGCAATGGAGACTCCATTGCATTTTAATGGAAAGATCAAGTGATAATATAGTGGTTGGAAGATTTTATCCACTTGATTTTTCAAATATACCTGGATTTCCTAATCATGTGCCTCATATAAGAGTATGGGAAGACTATCTTCCTAGATTCAGAGAAGCTTATAATGATAATGCAACTCATCGTTTAGTAGAATTCCATTAATGTATGCATCAACTAATTATCTCTCATGAAGATTTCCACATGAAAATGTCCATGCTCTCTTTAGAGAGAGATGCTCGTCAATGATACAGATCCTTGCATGTTGCTTGTATATCTTCATTAAAATATTTTTATATGATGTTTCATTCTCATTACAAAATAATTTATCCCATTGATCTTCCTCTTGGAAGATGTTGCAATGAAAGTTTTAAATCAGTTTCAGAGGATATAGATGACTCTTCCTATGATAATGAAGAGGAATGAGAGATCAGATGATCAATATGAACATGATTTTGAAAGAGAAGCTTAATATAACAGTAAAAATGATGAATATAGCCTTGCAAATTCAAATGAAGAGGTATCAATGGAGGGTGCTTACACAGAAGCTTCAAAAAATCTACAAGAGGATACAAGACTTATTTTTGTCTTGAAAGGTACTAATCAATATCCTATTTAGAGAGATATTTCTCCTTTTCAGGATGGTCATGAGTTTCAAATGCATGTTGTTGTTTGAAGAAATTTGGTATGTGTTGATGCATTTTTACATTTTCAAGACGATCCAAATCATTTTTTTGAATTTCCATATTCTGAGTTTCACTATGAACAATGTTGTGATGAAGAACTTAATCTAGTTATAGAGTATAGAAAATATTGTTCCTAGAGTAGTGATCAGGAGAACGGATTTTCTAGAATTGAGTTTGAAAAGGGTGCTAGTTCTGGATATATTCATGAGGATATTCAAGAAGAGACAATTCCTTCTTTCATACCTATTTATCAAAATCAAGATTGTGTTGCTGAAAATTATGTAAATCTATTTCACGCTAATACTATTGATGATGTGTTTCCCCTTGTTTTTTATAATCCATTTGCTACTCAATGATTGGTTCATGAGGAATCCATTCATATTGGATTATATAGAACACATCTAGTTTTTGATGAATATAAAGTTGAAGAATATATGTAGATTTATGTATCATTATTCACAAAACTTTCAAACAACAATAAGTCCATATATGACCGTTATGACACAGAATTAGAGCTTGGTATTGAGGAAAAGATATCTAAAGTGGTATCTCCAAAAATTTTTATCATTGCACCAGTGTATGATAACTATGAGAGCTCTGATGAAGAAGTTAAGAAAGATGTATTGCTTTCATTCGTTCGTGAAGATATAGAGGTTGATAATAGTGAACAAGAACCAGTGGAAATTTTTAAATGTGATTAAGTTTGTGTAGTTCCTCCTTTCTTCATCAGAATTACAAGTAGAGATATCAAAGGGTATTTAGGAGTAGTTCAGTCAAATCAATCACAAAGAAGAAACTTAAAATTTTGTTGAGAAATCTATCATCCCTCATATTTTTCATGAACAAGTTGCATTTTGGTTGGAATCTACATTATATAATGTCTCAAATGAATTAAGATATATGAGCATAGTATTTTTAGATCATAAGTATAAAATTCAATATTATATCATGTTCAAGTTTCCACTCTTAATTGTCCTTATTTTGCAAAAGTGCATACAAGGAGTTTAGCCATGTAGTAAGGAAATTTCCTGATATGATTTAAAATGTATTTTCACTTGATCAAAGTGGATGGACTAAGTAGAGTAGGAGGATTGTGTACATAAATAATATTGTAGTCGAGCATTTGTTTTCAGTTTGTAGAGGTTTTCTTAATTTTACTTCATTTACCTTATGTTACATAAGCAAGTACATAGGACGCTAATGTTGTAAGTTGTTGAGTGTTTTTGTTTCCAATATCATATCAATTTTTATGTTTGAAGGATATGCATTTTTGAGGCAAAATCCATAACCAAATAGAAGAAGGGACTTGGTCTACAGTTCTCAACAGACCACGGGGGTATGTTGTCCCCATTGGAGCCAAATGTTAGAAACCATTTTTGTTCCTATCAAAGAAATGAGGATGAATGGAATTATAAGTACAAGATCAAATGAGTTAGCAAAACAAAGTTGAGCTTCCAGAGTCTTTGCACAGCCAAAAGTCAAATGTTCCTAAGGAATATTGAATAAAACAATAGAAAATCCACACCCTTGTGTGCATAAGGAAAAAGTTAAGCCTTCGATACTTGTTGCAGTCCAAAAGGGGCTTGTCACAGTCTAAAAGGGGCTTGTCCCAGTCCAAAAGGAGCTTAAGTGAAACAATCAGGGGCATATCATGGGACCATGGCCTAAAGGCACAACATTTCAAGATTTTTTGGTATCCCAAGAGATCAACGACTTAGATCGCGTCACACTCCCAAACTGTTAAATCAGTAGTCGACAGAGTTCCCTCATCATATTTCCCTTGGTGACCTATATTATAAGTGCTCTGATGGGCGCACCCACAAAGAATGACCCATATTTGATAGGTTCCATCAATCGTGCACCCAAGAAGATCAACAATCCATATCTTCTCTTGAGTACTAAAACCTCCCAGCCATGGGTCACATCAACACACCAATGAGGCATTTTCAAAGGTAATCAGAGAATTCCACGTGGACATGTGGAACCCATTGGACACACAGGTAAATATTTCAAAACTCAGTGACATGCGTTTCATTTCCATGCCACCTCAACGACATTGTGGAACAATGAAAATATGCCATGTACCTAGGGTGACGTCGATGTGACCTTGCCAATGCTTTAGCTAATTGTGGCTTTTGGTCGAGCATAGATCAAAAACTTTTCTAGTGTTGGTGAAATATGAATGGTGGAGATCAATATGTATATTGTCGTCGATAAAATGCAAAGAGAAACCTGTGACACAAGTTTTCATAGTGACTACGACGACATCGTTGTTGGCTAAATGTAGAGGATATGACAATGTGGCATGCCAACGGGCCACTGTCAGAACCAATCCAAGGATATTGCATGGACAAGTGGAACCCACCCATGTCACCCTGAAGTATATAAAAAATGGGTGACACACATCTTGCTCCATTTCCAAATTAGCTCCAATGCTTATGAGTGAGAAGGTGCCATTTGTCAAAGATGATCTCATCATGCCAAGTTTTTCCTTTCTCGATTTCTTTTTTTTACTATGGCGAGATCAATTGATCTCATTTGATCTCATGTTCCACTAATCAATGGTCCATATTTACTTCACATTTCTCTTTTTGGATTCACATTCATATCTAAGCCTCAAGTACTTCGAAGAGGCTCCTTCGATCAATGATCTAGATCTGATATTTTATCTCAAGATTTTCCCCACCAGGTCTTGTGTCAACACACTAGAGGAGAACTATTATATCCAATCAATGGTTGCCACATGGACATGTGGAACCTACCATATGCATAGGTAGAATTATAAAATCTGATTGATTGGTGTCTTTCTCCCTTGCCATATTAGTACCACCATGGCCCAATAGAAAGTCATCACATGTCCAAGATAGTTTCAGCATGAAGAGTTTTTCCTTAGCCAGGTTTTGGGTTCGTGGTCAAGAAAGATCGAATATTCTCACGCGTTCCTAGCTCCTCTGATGGATGAATGGTCATCGTAGTTCCTTATTTAGATTTTATTTAGAAACTATTCTTGTAGCACTCTGAAGAGGAACCTACAATGGAAAATCCAGATCTGTTCTTTGACCTTTTTTTAGTAGGACCGATAAATGTTCCATATCATTTCGCAGGTATCCAAGCATCTTGACCGAGTGTCGGGTCAACCCACCAACGAAGCATTATCAGGGCCAATCAATGACTGCCATGTGGACATGTGGAACCCACCACATACATAGGCTAAAACCTCGAAATTGGGTGACACATTTCATGCACCTCTACCACATAAGTGTCATCATGGGCCAGTGAAAATCCACCACGTGTCCAGGTTGACATCAACACAACAATAATTTACTTAGCTGAATTTTTTCGTTGAAATGTTGCCAGATCAACGAACCTTAGTTATTCTCAGATCTCCAGTTGATGGCCTAGATCTGTCTTATCTAATCCCTTAGGAGTCCCCTTCTAGGAGTCGTGTTGAAAAATTAAGCCTCGATCACTCTGATGAATGTGACTCTGATCAATGGTCTAGTTTTGATCGATTTGATACGATAGTTGTTGTGTTATGTGCCTTATCAAACCTTGATTCTTTTGATTAGCATGAATCCGATCAATGACTGTTGAGTTTTACACACTCCCAGACCTCAATTTTTCTGACGGATTATTAGAAATTTTTAAATCCAGTTTGATGAAGCAGGCCCGCGTTTAAAATATCAATGGTCGATATTACTCATTGAAATTTGATCCAATGGCTATTGAATCTCACGATCGTTGAAGTTATTATTTCAATTTTGTTGCAGCGTGGTAAATGATTACATGGATTGTTCAGGGACATGGAATGATTGATATCATGGCTTGCAAATTCCCAACTATTTCATCCTCTCAACATAACACATTCCAATAGGTAAAAGTAATTTTTGCAATTTCACCAAGAGGAGCAACCATCCGAGAACCGAGAAGATGGGAATGGTTTCAAGAAGAAGTTTATGGTATGAGAGAGAGGGATAAAGGGCAAAGAAGGCGCCCTTGTTAGGGTCAACACTTTTGGGAATTGAAGATCTTCTTATAACCAGATATATTAGACCAAAAACCTTGAGCACAATGAGTTGATAAATGCAGCAGGAAGCAAGAGATTCATCCCCTACGTTTAAGTATTCAGTCTGTAATTGTTCTATTGTATTTATGTTGTAAATAATCTCCTCCCATTTTTTCTTTCTTGTATAAGATCTGATTTATAAAATCTTAGACAACAAGAGATTCTTCATGTTTGGTATTAATGTATGATGTCTGGTAATGACACAAAAGTCATTTCCTCTGAATGTATGACAATTTCTTGTCATTTTATTTATTTATTTGAATGATATGTAGAGGGTACCTCCTTGAATTTGAGTGTATTAATATGTTAACTATTTTAAGCATGTTTTATTGATATGTATACATCTTTTAGAGCTACTAAATTCTTAATTGATCAACATGTTGTATTTCCATAAGCTACAAGACTCATTCTCAATAGTGCCCTATATTTTTATCTTGTTTTTCTTCCAATTCATCACTTCATCCTCCTTTTAAACACTCATATACATATGCATCTAATAGTTCAAATCATTTTCATTTGATCTGAGGTTTTTTAAGGTCCATAATTTCAGAAGAGGAAGAGAGAAAGAGGGAAGGAATTTCCAAATATTTCACAATTATTTCCAAATAACAGTGTTGGCATACCCCCCCACCCACCCCGTTTTTCCTCTTTTATTCTTCACTCCTATGGAGTTATACTCTGATCTGAATAATATTATAGTGTCAAAATGCCCAAATTTTTAACAAGATAAAATGTGTAGTAATTTTGCAACCCAAATGCAAGAGGCAATGTTGCACTATAATATATCTTGTCTATTCCTTTTCTGTTCTATTTCCATCTTAAAGGTTATGGTTTTCAGGGTGCCTACAAACAAGGTTTTTCCCTATGCTATATCTCTCTGATATACATGCGAGGTCGAACAATAGTACTCGACCCAATATCTCAAGGAACCAACTAAGGAGGCTAGACCATACCCTTAGCCATACTACCCGATTACCCAAGTACAAGAGAGTATCTTCCTGAGTGTTTTTCTTGGTACCACTATAGTAGTCAGGTGGCCAATCGATTGATCTATGGTTGGTTTCAGGATACCTAGGGGGGCTCTCGATATACCACAGGTACTTGGAAGAAGAAATCTATATACAAGTGTTGTTTGATGCATTTCCACTCGAAGGGGTACCAACATGGGTTGCAAGGGTTTCCAACAATGTGAGCTTAAAAACGTCTTGTATTTCATGCATGTATGCTTTCCCGACTGTGGATTTATGAGTTGAATGATAGATCACTATAGTTTAAAGACGTCATAAAACGTCTCTACCGTGGAAAAACAATTAACCAACAATTCCTCCTAAGGAAAGTGCTCGGATACCACTCGTTATGCACCTGGTTATGTGATATTAAAAATAAATAGGAATATAATGGAATTTACCAACAAAAAAACACAATGTAGAGAATAACACACCAAAATGATACATTTATTGAAATGGGAGAAATTTTCACTTTACTCTTCGAGGGGGAACCTCCAACAGAGAAACAATCTATTACAATAATTCACAAGACAATTTTTTCTCATGCCTCCTACTTTTATTTATACTAATTCTATCTTCTAACTTGAGCATTCTTGATGAAGATCTTGTTGGGTATGTGTTATATTCTTTGCATGTGTGTTTGTGGGCACGAAAGATATGACAACTGCATTTGACGATCCCTCTAATAGTGCCCTTTGTGTTGTGTGCACCGGGCACTTTCCTAAGGGGGGTCTCGAGGGAGCATGTATTCCCCCACCCCCCTTGTTACGCACAATGTTTGGGGCAGCGCCCCGAAATTTTTTTGGGGCAGTTTTTGCTATTTTTAGCGGTTTTCCAAATTAATCCTGCATTAAGGGATTAGGGTTTTGGTATATATGGAATGCCTAAAAACGTTTTATATATTGTATGGTGAATGGTGAAATTCAATATAATGAATATAAGAAAGTTTTTCCCGGTTGAGGGTTTCTAGTATAAAATCTTCGTGTAGTCTGCGTATGAGCCATTGATTAAATTATGTTTTGCTTAAGAATCTATATGCATTGCTTTACTTCACAAGTTTAAAACTTACATGTGGTATCAGAGCTCATTTTTTGCTTCAGAGGGAAACCTTTGTTGTTGAGGGTTTGTCTCGGTCTTGATAGATCAAGTTTATCTTAGGTCTGTGATAAACCTAGGTTTAGTGGGAGCTTTTGCAGTGGTGATTTGAGTGCAAAAAGAGGAATGGTGAGTTCTTCTAGAATCGAGATAGAGAAGTTCAATGGTAAAAACTTTGCGCTATGGAAGTTGAAGATGGAGGACCCTCTTGTAGACAAAGAACAATGGATTGTTGTGGATCCTGGTACACAACCTGCTGGTACACAACCTACTAGCACACAGACGACTGGTACACAACCTACTAGTGCAAAAACTACTAGTACACCACCTACTGGTATGTCAAAGGAAGATTGGGAGAAGTTGGACAGGAGAGAAAGGAGTACTATTTGACTTTGCCTAGTAGATTCAGTGTTGTTGAATGTATCAGGAGAATCTACAACCAAGAAACTATGGGATAAGTTGGGGAATTGGATCAATCAGAGTCCTTGGTAAACAAGTTGTTTCTTCGAAAGAAGTTGTATCATCTTAGGATGGAAGATGGAGATTCTGTGACAGAACATCTAAATGCATTTAATACTCTGGTAAGTCAACTTGGCTTTGTTAATATTACGATTGCAGAGGAAGATAAGTTTATTACTTTTTATGTTCTTTTCCAGACTCTTGGGATAATCTGGTTCTAGCAATAGGTAGTACCACTCAATCTACATTGAAGTATGAGGATGCAATTGCATCCTTGTTATCTGAAGAGATGAGGTGAAAAAGCATGTATGGTCACAACACAGATACTTTATTTGTAAGAGGGCATACCCAAGATAGGAACCCTAGTAAGCCTTCGGGGTGGAGATATAAATCTATAGGTAGATCTAAGTCTCCAGGAAAATATTTAAGGAAATGTTGGAAGTGTGGTAAAACAGGGCATTATAAGAAAGATTGCAAGTCTAAGAATGTTGAAAAACCAAAGGGATCTGATAGTACCTCATCCACAGAGGAGAAAACCTCCATTGAAGAAGGAGGTGATTCTTACCTAGCATCTACACGTACACATGCAGACTTTGATGTATGGTTGATCGACTCAGGTGTGTCATACCATATGACTCCTCACAGGGACTGGTTCTCTGAATATGAAAAATATGATGGTGGTGATGTATTCCTAGGAGATGACTCGACAACAAAAATCTTGGGACGTGGAAAGTTAAGTTGCTACTAAAAGATGGAAGGATTAGAACTCTCCCTGGGGTTCTTCACATTCCAAAACTAGCCAGGAGCTTAATATCTGTAAGCAAGATGGAAGATACAGGAGTGGATATTGTATTTGGAAAGGGTACTTGCAATATGGTATGAGGAGCAATGGTGTTGATGAGGGGAGTTCAATGTGGAACTCTATACAATTTGTTGGGAAGAACTTATACTAATGGGTGTAACATTTTTGTTGTCCCTGAGCAGAGAAATGAAGGAGACAAGACCAATACTATCCCAGAAAATAAGACCATGGTGTGGCATCAATGACTAGAGCATATTGGCTAAAAGGGCTTGCAAACACTACACGGTAAAGGTATGGTTGAAGGTATGTCTATTTTCACTCTGGATTTTGATTTCTGTGAGCATTGGATATATGGTAAACAAAATCAAGTAAGATTCCCATCTAGTGCTACATGAGCAAACAAGATCTTAGAGTTGATACACAGTGATGTGTTTGGACCTGTTCCTATTCCATCCCTAGGTAAATCTATGTATTATGTTTCATTCATAGATGATTTTTCAAGGAACACATGGATTTATTTTCTTAGAAAGAAATCTGAGGTATTTGATAAATTTAAAGAGTTTAAGGCTCTGGTAGAAAATTAGACAGAGAAGAAAATTAAGGTATTGAGAACAGATAATGGTGGAGAATTCTGCGGAAATGAATTTGAAGAATTATGTAAGAAGTGTGGTATAGCAAGGCAAAAGACTACTCCATACACTCCTTAGCAGAATGGAGTTGTAGAAAGAATGAACATGACACTAATGGAAAATCAAGGAGCATGCTCAGCGGTGCCGAGTTAGGACAAGAATTTTGGGTAGAGGCAGTGGGTACAACATGTTACTTAGTCAATCGATCACCTTCATTAGTGTTGGATGATAAAACTCCACACGAGGTATGGTCTGGAAATAAACCCTCTCTTCAACATCTTAGAGTGTTTGGTTGTGATGCTTATGTACATGTTCCAAAGGAAAATAGAAGTAAGATGGATAAAAAGGATGAAAAGTGTATCTTTATTGGTTATAAATATGGTGTGAAAGGTTATAATCTTTGGAACCTAGAAACCAAGAAGATTGCTTACAGTCGAGATGTTGTTTTCGGAGAGGTAAAATATGTGTCCAAACAGGAATTCCCACCAACGCAAGATGAACCTGAGAAAATAGAGCTTGAGTTGGATTATGAAAAATATGAATCATCTGAAGAAGAGGAAGCAAAAGAAGAAGAAGAAGAAGAAACACATACCCCAATATTGAGGAGATCATTGAGAGATAAAAGGAAACCAGAAAGGTATAGTCCACCTAATTTCCGTTCCAATTTTGCTTTATCTATTACTGATAATGATCCCAGAACTGTCAGGGAAGCAGTAAATTCAGAGGATAGTAAACTCTGGAAGAAGGCCATGGTTGAAGAAATGGATGCCTTGGATAAGAATGAGGCATAGGATATAGTTGAGTTGCCAGCTGGAAGAAAATTGGTTGGTAGAAAATGGTTGTTCAAGAAGAAGTTTAATGCACAAGGTAAAGTGGAGAAATACAAATCTCAGTTAGTAGCAAAAGGTTATTCTCAGGTAGAGAGAATTGACTTTAGTGAGATTTTTTCTCTTGTTGCTAAGTTAACTTCTATTATATTTCTTTTATCTATTGTTGTTGCTTTTGATATTGAAGTGGAACAGATGGATGTAAAGACAACATTCCTACATGGGGATCTGGAAGAAGAAATCTACATGAAGTATCCAAAAGGATTTGTAGTGAAGGGAAAGAAAAAGATGGTATGTAAGCTAAATAAGTCACTATGGTCTGAAGCAATCACCTAGGATGTGGTACCAAAAGTTTGACACATACATCCTTGGATTGGGATTTCTAAGAAGCAGGGTTGATCACTGTCTATATTCCAAGCAGTTTGGTAATCACTTCATTTATGTAGTGTTGTATGTTGATGACATGTTGTTGGTAGGAAATAACATGGATGTTATCAAGGAAGTGAAATCACAGTTATCCTCCAAATTTGACATGAAGGATCTCGGTGCTGCTAACTTCATTTTGGGAATGGATATTAAAAGAGATTGTGCAAACATGAAACTCTGGTTAAATTAGAGAAAATATGTTGAGACAATATTGTAGAGGTTTAATATGCATGGAAGTAAACCGGTCAAGGTTCCTATTCCTATAGGTGTAAAGCTATCTATAGATCAGTCTCCCAAGACACAGGAAGAAGAAGAGGAAATGTCCCATGTTCCGTATGCCAATGCAGTTGGAAGTTTGATGTATGTAATGGTCTATACTAGACCAAACATTGCACATGCAGTGGGAGTTTTGAGCAGGTATATGTCAAAACCAGGGAAAGAGCATTGGACGACAGTAAAGAGGGTTTTTAGGTATATGTGTGGCACTACCAGTTATGGATTGTGCTACCAAGGAAGACCAGGATTGGACAGAGTGCTAGACATACATGGCTTTGTTGATGTAGACTGGGCTAGAGATCTGGATCACAGAAGATTTACAAGTGGGTATGTGTTTAACCTATTTGGAGGATCAATCAGTGGGATGAGAAAAAGACAGGCTGTAGTGGCACTCTCAACTACAGAAGCTGAATACATGGCAGCCACTCTTGTAAGAAAGGAAGCATTATGTTTACAAATATTGTGTTCAGGTATTGGGTTGGTACAACAAGCAGTGAGATTAGATTGTGACAGTCAGAGTGCAATCTTCTTGGCAAAGAACCCAACTTATCATTTGAAGACAAAGCATATTGATGTTCAGTATCACTTTCTGAGAGACATGGTTGAGGAAAAGAAGGTGTTGCTGGAAAAGGTTGACACTTTGAAGAATGTTGTAGATTCATTGATAAAGTCTGTGAGCACATAAAATTTCTCCTGGTGTAGAGTAACAATGGGCATTTCTACCCTACATTGTTGACTATATAATCCCCTAGACCCCTGGATGTAAAGAAAACAACAAGTGGGAGAATGTTGGGTATGTGTTATATTATTTGCATGTGTGTGTGTGGGCGCGTCAGATATGACAACTGCGTCTGACGATCCCTCTAGTAGTTATCTTTGTGTGGTGTGCGTCAGGCGCTTTCCTAGGGGGGTCCCAATGGGGGGCAGATATGCCCCCCTGGTTACGCACAATGTTTGGGGCAGTGCCCCAAAATTTGTTTTTGGGTGTTTTTTGCTATTTTTAGCGGTTTTCTAAATTAATCTCGTATTAAGGGATTAGGGTTTTGGTATATACGGAATACCTAAAAACATTGTATATATTGAATGGTGAATGGTGAAATTAGATATAATGAATATAAGAAAGGTTTTCAAGGTTGAGGGTTTCTGGTATAAAATCTCTGTGTACTCTGTGTATGAGTCATTGATTAAATTATGTTTTTCTTAAGAATCTATATGCATTGCTTTACTTCACAAGTTTAAAACTTACATATCTTTCTAGAAGCGGAAGCTTCTATTAGGTCTTCTTACATTGACTTGTTCATATTTATTAAATAGGTCTTTTTAACTAATGTGGGCCTTTGTTACATGGAAAATATATTATTCTATCTATGTGAAGGGTTAGGGAGGTTAGGTCCCTAACAAAATGGGAAAGTGAAATATGCTTGAATGTCATCATCCTCCTCCAAGTCATCAAAGTTAAATTGCCAATCTATATAGGTAAAACAAAAAGTTAAATTCTCAATCTGTTTTTGTTTAAAAAAATATATTGAGAGATTTCAAATGATCCCAAAATAATACGGGTTACAAAATTGGAAATCCTTGAAAGCTAATAAACTCCAAAGTAGGTCATATTAATATAATCTCATAAGATAAGGAAAAAAAAAAAGAGAGAAGGCTTCTAATTGGAAATGTCCATGCATGAAAAATAGAGTTTCTTATGGAATAGGTAGATAAAAAGAAGTTGAACTTTACAATACAATAAAACCAACTTTGATCTCAGTTAAAATACAACAATAAGTCTAGCAGAGACACCTTCAAAGTCCAACAAAGACTATATGAGTTTATACACGAAAAAGCACCAATTTTCTCAAGATATATGTTCTAGATCAATGTTGATTGTTACCCATTATTTAAGCAACCAAAACCACTATACTATTCAACAGAGAACCAAAATCCAATCACATAGCTTGACAATGAGTACTAGTGTAGTAATTTAGTACTAGTGCTTGTACAAATATTCAACGTGTCACTTGAAATTTTATATATCATTTTTTTTTCCTGAAATGAAAATGAAGGTAAAGTTATATTTATTTTTTACGACCGCATTGAAAAAGAACTAACTCCTCAATCTAAAAACCAAAAATAATATTCTCAAGGTATAAAATATCACTACTAAAATCACCATAAGACATCTGAGAAAATAGAATCCTTTCTGTATCATAAAAGGTGGGGTTGGATAGCATTGGTATTGGTTTAGAATAACTTAATCCAAATCTAGTGTCTTGTACTAACTGGACCCATGGAAGTGACACCTTTCTATAAGTTAAAAATAAATATTCCAAAAAAAAAAAGAGCCATAAGGATTCAAATTGGACAAAATTTATGTTAATCTAGCCTTATGATTCAAAATTTGTTATAGATTTGAATGAATTGACACTTATAGGTTATGACACATAGGAGGAAATCCCTTCTTGGTCTTCATTCACAAAAGGTAACATGAGCATTGATGTCTTTAAGGTTCAAATCTGCATCAACTTGGTGTCCCTTCCTTTTTGGCGAGGGGATCTTGTTTTTTTATGTTCATAATCATCTTCCTCATCCTCCTCCTCATAATTATCATTTTTATCTTTTTCATCTTCACCATCAAGGCCAATCTCAAAGTCACTAGGTCCATCTTCTTCTTTTATAAACCCTATCCTATAATGATAGGCATACACATAAAAAGTAGTTAAATACATAGGCATAATCACAAATTGGAAAAGGTACTTTGTACCATAAAATATTCCTCGTCTTCCTTAAAAAACACAAAAAAAATAATCCTCTTCTACAATGATGGACTCTCTCATGATTTGGTTGGAAGGTTGTGTATTTATTAATTTAGTGTCTAAATTTATTTATAAGAATACATATGTTGACATACGTTGTAAATGGAATGAAAGTATTTAAGTATATGTCACCTTTCACCATTTTGTTACGGTAACAAGAGTTACATGTAGCATAGCCTAGCCCCTGCCATTATGCAACTTATGATTTTACAAGAAAACATGTAAAATGAAATTACATTAAGTAATTGAAATCATAAGTTTCATAATGGTAGGGGCTATGCTACGTGTAAAATGAACTTACAATAAGTAATTGTGGAAACATGAGACACGTTGTTTGAAATATTCAATCACAAGTAATTATGGGAGAAGCTCTCAAGCAATGAAACCACATAGGTATGTATAAGTAATAAATTAAAATATTTCTAACCTTAATTGTATTACATCACAATGAAAATGGTTTGAAGCATAAATTAAAGATACTAGAATCATGTTTAAGAAATATATAATTGAGAAAATTAATTTTCACTAGATAGAATCCTCCACAAAAATATATTAGAAGGTAAGAAATTATGTCATTTTTAAGTACACTTCGCAATATGGAAAAATCACAATTGTGACATCTTTGATATTACAAGAAATTGTCTCTTTTGTAAATGTCCATGTATAAGAAACTATAACTCCACCATGTAACACCCTAGTTTTGATCCCGGAATGTAATGTAATGTAAATATGTGAATTAATCTATGAGTTGAATAGTATGGTCGAGGGACAAGGAGTGTAAATGATGTAAATTAAAGTTATAAATAAAAAAAATACATCGTTTCCTGTAAGACAAGGGGGACTAAAATGATGGGAGGCTATGACTCCACGCGAGATGAATGAGAGGGGGGATAGGGGAGAGAAAAGGGCCAAAGTCAAGAATATTATAATGTTTTAATATAACCCATAGGAATTACCTTATCTTGTGTATAAATCATACCATCCTTGAGATGCATGAGAAAGTAGTTGGGGAGGTCTTCCTTGAGTGTTAAGTGGTAAGTTAGATACATGCATATTTAATCCTTGTTTTTGGAGAGCAGCCTGTCATTCTACCTCATTCCTTCCATCATTCTATTATCATTGGAGTTTGGTATGAATTTTAGGAGGAATGGAGCCAAGCTTGTGAGGGGACATTAATTGTATGACTATTGTGAAAATTAATATTGAGCATCCCTGTAGATCCCAACATTGATATTTTCTTGGAAAGTCTGTACTGGAGTGTAGGAATGGGGTGTGATAACATGGGGGACTACATTTCAATGAATAGGGTCCATTTATCTTGGTTGTGTATATTGAAGAGTGAAATAGAGTTGGCGATTGGGATGTATGGATAAGTGAATAGGCTGAGAAAGTAGTGTGAATTGTGTTGAGAGATTGTTGTTTGTCCTTATGGACTCATAGCCCCATCACGAGGGTGGCCCATTGTAGAGAGACACGATGAAATAGTGCCTATGGATAGAAGGAATGTCCCATGTCAGCAACCAATAGTTGTCTTTCATGATTAAAGATATGTTTTCTATTATTGGTGTTGTTATGTTGTTTATTATGTATAAAAATGGGATAAATTGTTGTTTTCTTAAATAATAGTCCAACATTTTATATTTATGTATATTTACATGACATGAATTGAATGACTATGCATGCCATAATGCTTATATAATTTCATTACATGGTAGAGTGGAATAATTATATGGTATAAAAGTTTAACAGTATGATGAAAGTAAGTAAACTGGATAAAATTCTTGAGTACCCCATCATCCTATTGGGTACCAGGGTGGTTGGGTATGTTACAGAGTGGTATCAGAGTGTAGATACAATAATCATACTTCATGGGCTAGATTCGACATGATAAAATAAAAAATTACAGATGAAAATTCCAAGGAATTGGTCAAATTCATGAATTGCAGAGC
>ML781504.1:221084-268257 GCA_009831015.1 Picea engelmannii
TTTTTTTTTATGTATATATCATACTCAATTATTTCATTTTTAATTGTACAAGTATATCGTGTTAAGTAATTATACATTTGTGAAATATTGTAATTTTATTCTCATGCAATTGGTCTAGAGTGGGATGCACGACATTTATACGTCGCAAACAATCTTGATTGGAAGAAGTTATGGATTGAACGATGTAAACAATCTGGTCAAGGATTATCATGGGAAGGTGTGGCTTCATTGGTTAAAGCAACACATCGCAATTGAGATATCAATCTTACACAAAGGGAAATTGATTTAGCATATGGTTTAAATGATAAACATACAAGAATATTAATAAGCCATACTATTTGATTATTTTCAATTATATTGATGTACAAGTTGATTTTTTTTTCCTTTGCATACTTTCCAAACATAAAATATTTACTTAATTATCTATTGTTGATGCCATTTTTACATGTTTTGCATATTGCACATAAAACACCATAAGGCTATGTGGTGCAACGATCATAAATTTCACATAGAAAAGTTGGATGAAATGAAGAAAACATTTGATTCTGGGATAACTACAATCTTTGAGGTGATGAATGTTTCCTCTAGGAGTGACAAGCATCTAGAATTGTCAAAAAATCGATACTATAGGTATTTGGAAGATATTATTGAGTGTGACCTTAAATCCTTAAAAATAGTTCTATTTTTTTTCAAATGGTATAGGCTACGATCGAATCAACGTGATCCTAATAGAACTATTATTGAACAGGACAATGGATTTACCATGGTCAATACAAGGTTTCTTGAGGCAAGAACAAAATCTAATGTTCTTCCAAGTCAATGTAAACAAGTATTTTACTTAGAGGTTCCAGGTAGAGGGGGTTGGTCATTTGTTATTATACATGATCCAAGAGGAAGGTAGGTAAAGTATAATGTAGAGGAAGATCAAGAGGGTATTGAAGAAGAAGATGATGTACATGATCAACATGAGTTAGATGATCATGTTCTAGAGGAAGATGTTGAAGAATTGGTTGAACTAGATGATGTAGGAGAAAATGTTCATGAAGATGATATTGATGATGACATTATCGAAACTGACATCGATGATGACGATGATGATATGGCCAATTCTTACAATGTTGAATATGGATCGGATGATACAAATGTGGACTTGGATGGAGAATATGAACAATTACATTGAAGTGTATGAGGTATTCCTTAATATATATATATATATATAGTATTATTGACTTGTATTGCTATATTTTATAAATTAGTGTTCAAGTTTAATTATGTCATTTTCTAGTATGTCGATAAATGTTGTAGGAGACATTTCTTAATTATGAAAAAAAACACATTAATTTAATTTCTAGTACATATATTTTGTTTTGTTTTTGAGAATTGAGAGTGATGCAGGGGGGAGGGGTGGGCACATATGAGCTTCCACCTTCACGTGGTTTTCCCTATTCAGTAGAGAATATTAAAAAATTCTCGAAACTAAGAGAATCTAGGCAAGTTTAATGCACATCTATGCTTATTTCACTTAGTTCATTATTATATAATATTAAATAACTCAAAAATAAGGTGCGCTTGCTCATGTACTTGAAACTGATGCATATAAATAACATATGAAAGGGGCCAACATTGAAATTTTTTCAATTTGTTCTTGTATGGGCTGAAATTTGACATGGTTAGAGTAGACACATGCATTGACAATATAGGAGGGTTTTCAGACTAAAAAATGACTCGCGAAGACAATTCTAAAATAAAATAACAAGCCTATAGAATAATTAATGTGAATGGGGCCAATGTTGAATTGTTTTTCAATTTGTGCTTGTATGGACTGAAATTTCATGATATCTTAGGACAAGACACATGCATTGATGGTATGGGAGGGTTTCTAGACTCAAACATGGCTCAAACAAAGAATTCGACAATCAAATTTTCTTTGGTTATTCTATCAAAACCAAAAAATAAGGTGTGCCTACTCATGTACATGACCATGCTTATAAGTGACATGTGAATGGCACCAATGTTGAAATGTTTTCAATTAATTTGTGCTTGTATGGACTGAAATTTGACATGGTTAGACTAGATGCATGCAATGACAGTATGGGAGGGTTTCTAGACACAAACATGACTCACATAAATAATTTCACAATCAAACAACAAGCCTATAGAATAATTAATGTGGAGGATGACACAACCAATTTTTTGGGTGGCATCGCTTGTTCATGTACTTGAAACTGACGCATATAAATAACATGTGAATGGGGCCAACATTGAATTTTTTTCAATTTGTTCTTGTATGGATTGAAATTTGAGATGGTTAGACTAGACACATTCAATGACAGTATGGCAGGATTTCTAGACTCAAACATGACTCACACAAACAATTTCACAATCAAACAACAAGCCTATAGAACAATTAATGTGAAGGATGAAAAGACCAATTTTTTGGGTGGCATCGCCTACTCATGTACTTGAAACCGACACATATAAATGACATGTGAATGGCGCCAACGTTGGAATTTTTTCAATTTGTTCTTGTATGAATTGGAATTTGACATGGTTAGACTAGACACATGCATTAACAGTATGGGAGGGTTTCCAGACTTGCACAAACAATTCAAAATTAAATAAAAAACCTATAGAATAATTAATGTGAATGGGTTCAATGTTGAATTTTTTACAACTTGTGCTTGTATGGACTGAAATTTCATAAGTTTTTAGGAAAACACACATGCATTAACAGTATGGGAGGGTTTCTGGACTCAAACATGACTCAAAAAAAATAAATTGACAATCAAATATCTTTGGTTATTCTATCAAAAAACCAAAATAAGGTGTGTTTGCTCATGTACTTGACCCTGCTATAAGTGACATGTGAATGGGGCCAACGTTGAATTTTTTTCAATTTGTGCTTGTATGGACTAAAATTTGACATGGTTAGACTAGACACATGCATTGATTTTATGGGAGGGTTTCTAGACTCAAACATGACTCGAACAAAAAATTCAACAATCAAACAACAATCCTAGTGCCTATCACCATTAAACAAAGGTAGTTTATAAGTGCTAGGAGGAGGGGGTATCTTCAAGTGTATACATGGGATAAGTAAAGGAAATGGATGAGGTGGTTGCATCTAACGAAATATTGGTATGATATTATGTATTACCCTACCTCCAAAATTACCCAATTTAAAGTGCTATATGGTTATGAACCCCCGTCATCGAAGAATTGGGTCATTAAAAATGCAAGTATAAGATATTATTAATCTCTTTTAAAAGAAAATAGATTACCATAGGTTAACTCTCTCTCTCTCTCTCTCTCTTGTGGAGAAATACATAATCAAAATAACCTACCTTAATGCAATTAATGATGCAATAAGGTATAAATATGCATGAGATGATATGATTTTGGCCTCATGAATGAGAAATATACCTGGAATGATCAATAAATGTCATCAACATAAATTTCATAATTGTTGTCATAGTATTGCAACAACGAATTTTCAATGAACATGATGTTCGTCATTGTTATAACATCTTCGTCGAGAATATTCAAAAACCTAGGACTTTGGCCCATGAGTTTGGTGGCAAGAAGAAGGCCCTAGATGGAATTTTTTATTTAAATAATGATTTTTTACTAATATTATTTATGCAGTAAAAATTACTTAGATGAGAGCAAAAAACAAAGACGACATAACTAATGAAGCTTATGCAATTTATCAATTTCTTATTTTTTTATGTTATTCCATGCCCTTGTAGTACTAAATGTGGGGACGTGCATCTCAAACACATTTTAAAAGAAAAAACTAAAATACATTGTATTAAGACTAGACATGGGAAATAGTGACCCATGAATGTGGCTTAGAGACCATGCATGTGGCTTTAAACGATGTTACTGTTGGCATGTTTTACAAAAAAGCGTGTGCTTGTCATTGATGGAAATAAAAAAAACATTGATGTTTTATAGAAAAATCATAATCTCAGGAGGATAAGCGAACAATATGCAGAAACAAGAAAGCTCGGAAGAGATAGCAGTTTCCAGAATTACAGACGAGGTCCAATAGACAGACTCGCAGGAGGAGAAAAGGTTGAGACCCGTGAACACTTAGAAAATCTTCTAAGTCGTAGAGATCATAAGCTCAAAAGGAAGAGAGACAATGGTCATTGGATATCCGATCCAAAAGACCAACAATAATTAGATCCAGTGGATTTGTGAGGAGGTTACCGTTTGAGGAATCTCACTTTAGAAGAATTGGAAACTTTAAAGTTGAATTATCCAAAGCCCGAATTCTAAAATGAATGTGGACCATAGGATTTGGAGAAAATGCAATGACCATCGGATTGAATTGGTGGAAAGACATGATAAGCAAGGGATGAGATTTGAGATCACGATCACTTGACTATCCGTCGACCGTTGGATCAAATTAATTGAAGGGTAAGTTAAAGGGGACTAAAGAGTTGAGAATTTGATTATCCGAATACCTGTCAATTGTCGAATCAAATGTGAATTTCCATCAGCCGTTGGATCATTCTAAGTGGAATGACATGATAAGCTAGAAGAGTTTCATCGAAGACATATTAGGTCGTTGATATAAGATCCTGATCCAACGAACGTCATTTGTTTCGGGTATAAATATGTGAGGAGGTTACTCTCCAAAAAAATCTCACTTTAAGACGTTAGTTTGAGATTTTAAATATTTGATGTCTGAAGACCCGTAGAGCTGAAATACGTTCTTGACTGTTGGATCATCTGAAGAAGAGAGTAGTCGTTAGATCATTCTAAAGTGGAAGGACATGATAAGTTGGTTAAAATGCACACTAATCCTACCGGCTAAGAATCGGTGACTCAAATATATGGTCGACAGGGCATATCAGAACCCCCCCCCGGATATTTCTACCTTTAACCATGGGGGGTTGTTCAATTTGGTGGTATTTTCCTCATGGGACCCTCATATGTGTCACCTTTCGGTTAACGCAGACCCCGCTCACTCATTACCACTTACCTCCTGACCCCCCTCTGAGTAAACCACCAAATCACTCATACATACAACCTCCACGTTCTGACGTCACACTCCACTACCACGCTCTGCCTCCACCTTCCACTACACTACCTACACGTCTCACCCACGTCAGCAGACCACCTTAGCAAGGACATGTGGCAGACCATGTCAGCAAGAACACGAGTCATCCGATCTGAAATATCACTTCAGGTGTATTCTCAACCGTTGATCATAGTACAGTGGAAGGATAGTGTAAGCTTGAGAAGTTGAAATTCTGAAGTTCTGAAGGGTGAAGTTCCGACAACCATCCATGTCAATGTTTTATTAAGTCCTAGCCATCGGATTGAACAATGAAAGGATGAGTGTAAGGATAAAATATGATCATTGATTTGTTTCCGTGAAATAGACCATCCAATATGATCTATCCATTTTAGGATCATCGTCAAGATTGTAAGATCGACAGCCCCATCGCATTGCGGGGCCAGAACATGCTTGGGTCTTAATTTTTCATGAGAGAGTCGCAATCGAAACCACGGTTTTGGAAAAAAGACACGTGGATGCTTGTAGTGAATTGTGGGATGAAAAGTGGGTTGCCCTCAAACTTCCTATGGATGTGCCCGCAATTTCGTTGTCACATGAAGTTCATAGCCCAAGGTCATATTGTGAAAAAGAGCTAGCGCTCACTAGACTGAGATTGGGAAGTGCCTTTTGATTAGGATATTGGGTCACCATCTGTGGTCACATGAAGGAAGGGGCTTAGAATCCAAAGAAGCCAAAAATGACTGACTGTAACTGAAAGAGAAGATGAAGAGTTTCGACTGCCAGAGAATCCAAGGAATCTCAAGATAACGCCCACTGATGATGAACACATTGAGCATAATCGCCAAAGAATTGTAAGAGATTTAGGGTTATGGCCAGAGGAACTGAAGAGTCTCGAGGTAACTACTAGTAGGATGAAGACTCATCATAGAGACAATTTACAGATGGAAAAGCATCGAAGACTGTAACTGCCAGAGAAGCCAAAGAATCTCAAGATAAAGACCACTAATGAAGAACAATCTCAGCATGATCGCCAAAGAGAATGGAGAGTGAGGTGTATGATCTAGTACTTGTCATGATAAATATATTCATAACAGAGAAGAAATGGTTGTTTCTAATGATATTCATTCATGCGGGTAAAACACATAGAAGAGGCATAGCACATAGAATGGAAATAATACACAGAGTATAAAGTTCAGAAGAAAGACATAGAACAAAAATGCATATATGAGAGAGAAATAGAAAGCCAAAGTTTTTATAATAAGGGTGGTAGGGTGGTGCTAGGGAGGATTGTTGTCCTCAGAGTTTCAAGTGGGTGCTTCAACATAGGGAGTTGTAGCTTCCATCTATTTGCAGCTAGAAAAACCAGGGTGGTAGGGTGCTGCAAGGGAGAACTATTGTTCTCTGTTATACAAGTTGGTGCCTGTGTAACTGGAAGTTGGTGCTTCCAGTCAGTTGGTGTTGGAACACTTAGGAAGTTGGTGCTTCCATCCAGTTGTTGTTGGAACACTTAGGGAGTTGGTGCTTCCTTCTAGTGGGTGCTAAAGAAACTATAGAGTTGGTGCTCTCATCAAGTTGTTTCTTGTAAAATAGAGGTGGTAGCCTCAAAAGGAGTTGGTTCTCATAAGAATGATAATGTACAAAAATAATTATTACTTATCATATCAATAAGAATAGGTTTTTCCCTTTATGGGTTTCCTCAGGAAATATCTGTCTTTGTATATTTCATGTGTGTGATTGATGTTGAATATTATATTTCTTACTTCCCTGCATTATTGTGATCGTCATTGAGTGTTATGTAGAGACTTTGAAATGGGCATAATTGTTTAAGCACAATAACAATTGATTCACCCCCCCCCCCCTCTTAGTTTTCCAACAATTGGTATCAGACCTTATTCCTTTTATTTATAGGTAGATCAGTAATCTTAAACATGAAAATTCATGAAGGAACTTCAACCAATAATCCCTCCCTGTCCAATGAAACAAACTTTGGCCTCTGGAAAGTTAGGATGATAACCTACATAATGGATTTAGGTGCAGATGTTTGGGATGTGGTAGAGATTGGTTATGTAAAGCCAGTTGTACTAGCTAATAATGATGAAAATCTAGAATTCAACTTCAATGCTAAGGCTATGAATGTTATTCTGAGTGGGCTTGCAGAAGTAGAATTTGTAAAAGTTATGCACTTAGAATCTGCCAAAGAAATGTGGGACAAACTCATTAACAATTATGAAGGTAATGAGAAGGTAAAGGATGCCAAGATTCGAGCCTACAGATTACAGTTTGAACAACTAAATATGAATGAGGATGAAACATTTAATAAATTTTTCTTAAGATTTGAGGAGCTTGTGAATGCCATGAAGGGTCTTGGTGAGAAGATTGAAGACTTATTTTTAGTTCGGAAGATTTTAAGATCCCTACCAAATAGATTTAATCCAAAAGTTTCAGCAATAGAAGAGCTGAATGATCATAAGAATTTGTTTATTGATCAACTTCTAGGAACTCTAACTTCTTATGAAATGAAGATTAGTAAGGATAAACCCACCTATAGAGAAGCATCATTTAAAGAAGATAAGAATGAGGATTTTGAGTCTGATGAAATTGAAGCAAAATTTGTGAGAAGACTATAGAAGGGATCAAGCAAGTACCAAGGCAAGTTTCCCTTCAAATGTTTTAACTATGGAAATATAGGTCACTTGGCATCTAAGTGTCCACACAAGAATAAGGACTAGAACTCTGAAGGTGAAGAGAATTACAAATCCAAGAGATTTGGTAAAAAGAAATGTTTATGTGTAAACAATGATGACTCCTCAGGAGACACAGATAGTGATTTTTCTTGTGAAGATAAAGTTAATGACTTTATGCTTATGGCCAAAGAGGATTATGATAATGAAAGCATAGAAAGTGATGAAAATTATGAAGAACTTGTGGTTGAATTGGAAGGAGACCTAATCAGTACCCTATAAGAAATTGCTAGACTCAGATTTAAGAAGAAAAAGAAAAAACAATTGTTGATATAGTTCGAGAAAGACAATAAAAAAGTTGGTGAAGACTTTGCCCTGCTAAAAGTGGAATTATAAGAGGCAAAGAAAATAGAGGACATTCTGAAACAACAGTTATCAGATAAGAAGGAAAGATGTGAAACCTTGGAAGAAGAGGTAGTAAAATCCAAGAAAGAGATGGAGAAGTTTAAAGCATTATATCTCCAAAATATTCCATGCATTAAAGCCTTAGAAAAAATAAATGACATTTTGAGCAAACAAAGATGTCCTTTGTTGAATACTGGTTTAGGCTATGTAAGTGGTTCAAGCAGCAAACAACTGGAAATCAAAGATATAGTAAATATGATCAAGCTCCAAGTCAGAAGACAATCAAGCCATGTGAGTACTCCGCCACCAAATAAAGACAAGATGATCCCTGATAAAAAACAAACATATTAGAAGATGGAGCAACAAATGCCAAGAAAAAGGCCATCCTTCAGGCACCAAAATATCTTCCATGGTTACTGTTTTTACAGCTCTAATTTTGGTCATAATATTACAAATTGTCAAATTAAGTTTAGAGACATGCAACTGAGGAGATCATGAAATAAGAAATCTTTGCAACATAGAAATAAACAACCAATGAGTACACAAAGTTGCACCAATCACTTTGACCTGCTGAACAATGAACTCAAATGATATAACTATCATAACTTCGAGCACAAAGTTGCAAACTTCCATCTGAAGAATTACAAAGCAGATCCAAGGATAAAACCCTTAGCCAGAAATGCCAACACTTGGAAAAAAAATAGTGAAAAATGTATTCTAATACTTTCAGCACAAAAACAAAAAGAACCCGGGTATATAGACAGTGGATGTTCCAAGCAGATGACTGGAGACAAGGATAGGTTTCTGTCTATTAGTAAAAGAAAAATAGGAAATGTGACCTTTGGAAATGTTGAACCAGGTAAAATAAAGGGTAAAGGGATGGTGAGTTTTAGTAATGGTAAAGGAAAAGCCCATGATGTTCTACTTATAGATGGGCTAAAACAGAATTTTCTTAGTGTAAGTCAAATGTGTGACAGAGGATGTGAAGTGGTGTTCACTTCCACATATTGTAAGATAAAGTATGTAAACTTAGGAAAAGTGGTGCCTAAAGGCATAAGGACAGATAATAATGTATATGTGTTGAAAGAAGATAGAGAAGAGTGTCATCTAAGAAAACATGATGAAATATGGTTATGGCATAGGAGACTTGAACATCTAAACTTTGACCACTTAATCAAGATCAAAAATATTGAGGCAGTAAAATATCTTCCAAGAATATCAAAGCCACAAGATTCTGTGTGTAAACCCTGCCAAGTAGGAAAGCTAACTAGGACACAATTTTAAATCCAAGAGCTCTACTTCAACAGAGAAACCACTCCAATTAGTTCATATGGATTTATGTGGACCATCAAGACAGGAAGGCACAGGGAAGCAAAACTACTTCATGTTGATCATTGATGATTACTCCAGACTCACTTGGGTTGCTTTTCTCAAAGAAAAAAGATGAATCATTTGATAAATTTAAAATATTTAAGGCTTTAATTGAGAATCAAACAAGCAACAGATTAAAGGTTGTAAGATCAGATAGAGGAGGAGAATTTATGTCAAGTGATTTCAAGGAATTATGTGATAAACATGGGATCAAAAGAAAATACACAATCCCAGGAACTCCACAACAAAATGGAATAGTTGAGAGGCAAAATAGAACAGTTCAGCAAATGGTCAGGTCAATGATGAGTGAGAAGCACATTGGTAAAACCTATTGGGTAGAAGCAATACACACAGCAATCCATATTCTTAACAAAGCTCACCTCAGACCACACAATGACAAGACACCTTATGAAATGTGGTATGGAAGGCCTGCTTCAATCAAACACTTCAAATTCTTTGGGAGTAAGTGCTACATAAAGAATAATAAAGAAAACCTTGGCAGGTATGATGACAGGGATGATGAAGGTGTCTTCTTCAGGTATGCTATAAACAACAAATGATACATATGCTATAATAAGAGGCTGCATAAATTGGTTGATCGTATTGACATAAAAGTTGATGAAGGAATCCCAATAAGAGAGGTGAGAAATATTGAATCAACCACAAAGGATATAGTTGAATATGAAGATGAACAGGTCCAAGGATCAGAAAAATAAGAATCTGAGTCAGATCAAGATACAAACACTCAAGCAAACTCAAATCAGCAGACAACATTAAATCTTTCCTCTAGAATTACTCAAAAGAATCATCCTGCAAGTCAGATAATTGGTGAGAAAGACAAAGGTCTAAAAACTAGGAGAAGGATAATCAAAGACACCGAGCAATCACATATAGCCTTAATATCCATAGTGGAACCCAAGAAATTCAATGAAACCAGTGAAGATGTAAATTGGTTAAAATCAATGAATGAGGAACTGGATTAGATTGAGAAGAACAATACTTGGGAGCTTGTTCCTAGACCGACAGACAAGAATGTAATTGGCTCCAAATGGGTGTTTAAAAATAAAATGAATGAACAAGGAAAAATAGTTAGGAATAAATCCAAATTGGTCTGTAAAGGATATGCAATAGAAGGAATGGATTTTGATGAAACATTTGTGCCAGTATCAATATTAGAAGCTATTAGAATGTTTCTTGTCTATGCTTGTCATAAGCAGTTTAAAGTATATCAAATGGATTTCAAGTCAGATTTTCTAAATGGAGATCTAACAAAAGAAGTCTATATGGAACAACCAGAAGGTTTCCAACTATCAAATAACCCTAACTTTGTTTGCAATATGAAGAATCCTTATATGGGTTGAAACAAGATCCTCGTGCTTGGTACTACAGACTGGAAAATTATCCTCAAGACAAAGGGTTCAAGAGAGGAACAATTGACAACAATCTATATATCAGAACATAGGGTAATGATTTTCTCATTGTGTTGGTCTATGTAGATGACATGATCTTTATAAGTAATAATGCTTCATAGTAAAATGATTTTCTTTTTCCATGTAGTCTGAATTTGAAATGTCTATGATAGGGGAACTGCCATTTTTTATTGGTCTGCAAATTACTCAGAGGTCTGAAGGACTATTTCTTTCTCAAGAGAAACATCTAAGAGAAATAATGAAAAGGTTTCAAATGGAAGATTCTACACCAGTGAGAACACCTATGGTCACTGGATGCAAGATAATAAAGGATGATGACTCACCTAATGTTGATCAAAGTTCATATAGGTCTATGATAGGTAGCCTGTTGTACATCATAGCATCTCGTCCAAACATAATGCATGTTGTTGGAATGGTAGGAAGGTATCAATCTGCACCTAAACAGAGTCATTTGATAGCCGTCAAAAGAATATTCAAATATTTGAAAGGAACAATGAACTATGGCCTATGGTATCCTAGGAATCAAAATTTTCAATTATCAGTGTATTCAGATGTTGATTGGGCTAACTGCATGGATGAAAGGAAAAGCACGAGTGGAGGTGCATTCTTCTTAGGAGATTCTCTTGTAGCATGGTTGAGAAAGAAGGAAGGTTCCATTTCCTTATCGACTACTGAAGCTTAGTACATTGCAGTTGCCACTTTTTGTACCCAAGTATTATGGATGATTCAGACACTTGCAGACTTGGAGGTAAAATATACTGCACTGATCCCAATTCATTGTGATAATACTAGTGCAATTAGTGTTTCAAAGAATCCTATATTTCACTCCAAGACCAAGAATCTACCCATCAAGTATCACTTCTTGAGAGAATAGGTGACAAACACTGTTGTTCCTTTGCATTATATTCCATCCAAAGATCATATTGCTGATATCTTCACTAAACCGCTTGCAAAATCTCAGTTTGAGTATCTACGCCAGAAGTTGGGCGTGACCCCATTATCAAACTAAGAGAGTCCATCATGTCAGGGGAAGTATGTGTTGGTTGAATATATGATACCTTCACAAAGTACTGCAACAACTCAGGGGGAGCATGTTTTCTTTGACATTGATGTCAAAGGGGGAGAAAAGGAGTGGTCTGGATGCTACAGTTGGAAGTCCAAGCAGAGGCCTTTTAGGGTTGCCATTAATGCCAAAGGGAGAGATTGTTGGCATGTTTTACATGAAAGCATGTGATTTATCATTGATCAAAAGAACAAAAATGTCGATGTTTTACAGGAAAATCATAAGCTCGGGAGGAGAAGCGAAAAATATGCAGAAACAAGAAAGCTCAGAAGAGACAACAGTTTCTAGAATTACAGATGAGGTCCAAGAGACAAACTCGCAGGAGGAGCAAAGGTCGAGACCTATGAACACTTAGAAAATATTCTAAGTCAAAGAGATCATAATATCAGGAGGAAGAGTGACATTGGTCGTTGGATCATCAATCCAAAAGAATAACAACTGTTAGATCTAGTGGATTTGCGAGGAGGTTATTGTTCGAGGAATCTCATTTCGGAGAATTGGCAACTTGAAAGATGAATTACTTGAGGCCAAAAATCCTAAATGAATGTGGACCATTGGATCTGGAGAAAATGCGATGATCGTCGGATTGAATTAGTGGAAGGACAGGACAAGCAAGGGTTGAGATCTGAGATCACGATCACCTAAATATTCGTCGACCTTCGGATCAAATTAATTGAAGGGTAAGTTAAAGGGGGATAAAGAGTTGAAAATTTGATTATCCGAATACCCATCATCCATTGGATCAAATGCGAATTTATGTCAGCCGTTGGATCATTCTAAGTGGAAGGACAGGATAAGCTAGAAGAGGTGCATCACAGACAGATCAGGTCATTGATATAAGATCTTGATCCAACGAACGTCATTTGTTTTGGGTATAAATATGCGAGGAGGTTACTCTTTGGAAAAAATATCGATTCAAGATGTCAGTTTGAGATTTGAAATCTCTAAAGTCCGTAGACCCGGAGAGCCAAAATACATTCTTGATCGTCGGATCATCAGAAGAAGACAATCGTCATATCATTCTAAAGTGGAAGTACAGGATAAGTTAGGTAAAAGGCATGCTAATCTCAGCACACAAGAATCGGTGACTCAGATCTACGGTTGATAGGGCATATCAAACACCCCCCCCCCCAAGCTTTCTAACTTTAACCATGGGGGGGGTTCTGAGTTGGTGGTATTTTCCTTATGGGACCCTCATATGTGTCACCTTTAGGTTAAATCAAATCCCACTTTCTCATTACCACTTATTGCCTTACCCCACTCCAAGTAAACCACCAAACCACTCATACATACCACCTCCATGCTCTAACGTCACACTCCACTACCCGCTACATGTCACACTCCACTATCACGCTCTGCCTCCACATTCCACTACACTCCCTACAAGTCTCACCCATGTTAGCAAACCACCTCAACAAGGAAATTTGGAAGATCACGTCAGCAGGAACACAAGTCGTTTGATCTGAAAGATCACTTCAGGTGTATTCTCAACCATTGATCATAGTACAATGGAAGGATAGTGTAAGTCTGATAATTTGAAATTTTGAAGTTCTAAAGGGAAAAGATATGAAATCCATCCATCTCAATATTTGATTAAGTCCTAGCTGTCAGATTGAACAATAAAAGGATGAGTGTAAGGATAAAATCTAACCATTGATTTTTTTTCGTGAAATAGAACATCCGAACTGATCTGTCCATTTTAGGATCATTGTCAAGATTGTAAGATCGTCGGTCTCATGGCATTGCGGAGCCAGAACATGCTCGGGTCTTAATTTTTCATGAGCGGGTCACAATCAAAACCACATTTTTGGAGAAAGGATGCATGGAGGCTCGTAGTGAATTGCGGGGAAAAAAGTAGGTTTCCCTCAAACCTCCTATGGACATGCCCACAATCGCATGGTCACGTGAAGTTCATAGCCCAAGGTCATATCGTGAAAAATATCTAGTGCTCATTAGATCGAGATCCGGAAGTGCCTTTTGATTAGGTGATTGGGTCACCACCAATGGTCACATGAAGGAAGGGGCTTAGAAGCCAAATAAGCCAAAGACAACTGGTTGTAACTGACAGAGAAGATGAAGAGTTTTGACTGCCAGAGAAGCCAAGGAATCTCAGGATAACTCCCACTGATGATGAACACACTGAGCATAACCGCTAGAGAATTTGAAGAGATTCAGTGTGATCACCAGAGGAACTGAAGAGTGTTTAGGTAACTACTAGTAGGATGAAGACTCATCATAGAGACAATTGACATGTGGAAAATCGTCGAAGACTGTAACTGCCAGAGAAGCCAAAGAATCTTAGGATAACGACCACTAATGAAGAAAAAACTTAGCATGATTGCCAGAGAGAATCAAGAGTTATGTGTATGATCTAGCAGAGGACTTGGCATGATAAATATATGCATAATAGAGAATAAATGGTTGCTTATGTTGATAGTTATTGATGTAGGTAGAAGCATGCTATGTGCAGCAGCTGAAACGCACAGAAGAGGAATAGCACATATAATTGAAATAATACACAGAGCATAAAGCGCAGAAGAAAGGCATAGAACACAAATGCATATCTGAGAGAGAAAGAGAAAGCTGAGGTGTGCATGCAGAGACAGAGCAGAATATCAAGAATCTCAAGAAGATGCGAGCAGGAAGACACTGATGCAAGAAGAGAAGAGAAGTATAGCAGAACAGTGATGAGACTGGTAAACCCTTTGACAAATACTATATCATTGTAATAATTTTTAGTAATGGAGTTTTTATAATCAGTGTGGTAGGGTGGTGCTAGGGAGGACTTTTTTCCTCATATTTTCAAGTGGGTGCTTGAACACAGGGAGTTGTAGCTTCCATCTGGTTGCAACCAGAAAAACCAGGGTGGTAGCGTGGTGTAAGGGAAACTATTGTTTTATGTTATACAAGTTGGTGCCTGTGTAACTAGAAGTTGGTGCTTCCATCTAGTTGGTGCTGGAATACTCAGGAAGTTGGTGCTTCCATCTAGTTGGTGCTGGAACACTCAGGGATTTGGTGCTTCCTTCTAGTGGGTGTTGGATAAACCAGAGAGTTGGTGCTCTCAACAAGTTACTGCTTGTAAAATAGAGGTGGTAGCCTCAAAAGGAGTTGGTGCTGATAAGAATGATAATGTACAAAAATAAACATTACTTATCATATCAAGAAGAATAGGTTTTTCCCTTTATGGGTTTCCTTAGGAAATATCTGTCTCTGTATATTTCATGTGTGTGATTGATGTTGAATATTATATTGCTTACTTCCCTAAATTACTGTGATCATCATTGAGTGTTCTGTAAATATTTTGAAATGGTGTTGGCCTTTGGTTATGGAAGGAAGCGAAGATCAAGGAAGAAAAGGTCAAACGCGGACTGCACGGGAGACAAAGTGAATATTACTGGGTTGAAGTAAGAAAAAGAGCAGAAAAGTCAAAGCAAAGTATGGAAAAGAAAGTCGTTGGATGAGGAGATCGAGGATGAAAAATCAATAAGGAATATGGATCGAGGACAAGTCAGCAAGTAGAGAAAGCCACCATTGGCTTCTTTGGAGCACCGCACAAGAAGGGAGGCAAGATAGGCTGGCGAAGTCCTGAAAAGGTGGGTCAAGTTGACCTAGGGTTTTGGGTAATTAGGGTTTTGACACCTAGGTTTCGACCTAAGGCTATCGATGAGGGAATATAATGTATAAATAGAGGTCACGAGGACCTAGTTCGCATCGGTACGAGTGTTGGATATTGATATTGATCATTGTTGGTTCAGATATTATTGTACTATGAGAGAGAGGAGTGCTGAGAGTGAGAGCCTTCTGGTATTGTAAGATCTTTAGCTGGGTACGAAGACTAAGTCCTGCAGCTGGGTGCGGAGGAAGGAGTGAGACATAGAGAAGAAGAGAGAAGATCTATTAACTAAGAGCGCAGATCAGAACTGTAAGCTTTATCTCAATATATCATAAGCACAGTTCTGTGGACGTAGCCTTAGAGAGAGGGTGAACCACATATACTTTGTGTTGTATGTGTGATGAATTCCTAGATCTCTGTCATTGTTATACTATTATTTGAAGTGTTGTGTTAGATTAGGTTTATAGCTGCACAGAGTAGATCTAGCTGATAAGAGGTATATGAATGTTGTAGTGTTGTTGTATTAGTTCCACTTGATATTCCCCTGGTTGTAGACATCTTTGTTTGAAAACCCCCCTCTTATCTTCTTTGGGTAAGACTACATCTACTTTACAAGTGTTGTCGAAAGGGCCAGGGGCTTGTTGGTGCGCTCTTGGAGTGAACCCTGGGTCTTCCCCTGTGGAAACAAATGGTTCTATTGTCAAGACTAGAATCTTTTTAAGGGAATTTCAAGGAGGTTCCCATCGAAGACAGAGATTCAAAAGTGGATAGAGGATCAAGAGAGGGAATTCGTTGAATCCCATAACAAGAACCCTAAACTGAGTACTAAATATTGGCTACAAAGATACATCTTCACCGAGATTCATGAGATCTTCTTTGGAGGAATCCACCAGGAGTTATTTGAGTGGTTGGCTAGGTTAGCCGATACCCAGTTCGAGATCAAAGCTAGACCTCCTGTGGTTTGGATGCCAACACTGATCCAGAAGGTCAAGAGAGTTGACAACATTGTATCAAGAGCAGTAGATCATTGGTTTGATAGTACCATTGGAGGTTATATCACCGAATTTGTTGTTGATAGGGTAGAATCATATAACCGAGCTGAGAGATACTTTTTCAAAGGACCCAGAGGAAAATTTGTGCACTTTCTGAAGCTGAGAATCAAGATGATGTTGCATAAAAAGAACATCTTGAAGATACAGTAGATTGGTTGGACCTGAAAAGGCTAATGTTCAAAAATTCAGACAGCGATAGTGACACAGAAGATGGACATATGCTTAGTGGAATATTTTTCAGATGGGTTCACCTTGAGAACCTGTTTAAGAAAAACTACAGAGAAGAGGGTTTCCACAGTGGAGAAGAGTTAGATCTAACTGACAAAGATCATTCAGAACCCACTAGAACAGAAGAAGGGGAAGCTGAAGAACTTCGCCAAAGCGAGCCAGAAACCTCAGGAAATGCTCATATTATTGAATTAAGTAACATTAACCCTTCTGTTGTTTCAATAGAACCAAGAAGCCAGAATAGCCAGAACCACCAAAGTCTTCAGAGTATCATTACTAGCAACTCAGCCTATACTCAGACAGGAACCCTAGGGAACTCTATGGAAGATGAGATGAGGCTCCCTATCTTTAGGGGAGATGGATCTGAGGATGTCGATCAACATTGGTTCCTGTGTGAGGCCGTGTGGAATATTAAAATTATCACCAATGAAGCCATCAAGAGAACCCAATTCATCACTACGCTAAGGGACTGCGCGCTGAGCTGGTACATGAAACTTGTCCAAGGACTGGTGCAGCCTAAGCCACTAAATGAGATCAAGAATGCATTGATTGTAGAGTTTAAGAAACCCAAGTCGGATTCAGAATGTATTACAGAGCTAAAAGAGATCAAACAAAAGGTAGCAGAACCTGTTTGGGAGTTCGACCAGAGATTCAAGACCCTAACAGACCGATTAACTTTTCAGATCCCTGATGAACATAACAAAGAATGGTTCATCGCGGTTTTGTTACCACACATCAGAGTCCCTCTGATTAAGAAGAATATTGCATCACATGAAGAAGCTTTGGATATTGCCATGAAGCTTGAATCAACATCTATGGGAGAATATAGCTCGGGCATGAGCTAGATCTTGAGCCAACTGACTAGTTTGTCTCTGCAGGTCGAGGATATGAAGAAAGACAAGGGGAAGGACAAAAGAGAAGATATATAGTGTGTAAGATGTATATACGAAGGTCATGATAAGGAACATTGTCCCTTATTTCATTATTATTTGGCCTCAGGAGCACCGAGCCCCTTGAAGCAAGTTAACTTGCCCTGGTACAATGTATGCAGAAATAGGCATCGCCCAGGTGAGTGTTATTACATGCATAAGTACGTTTATACACCCAAAAAATTGTATTGCACATTTTGTAAATCAGTGGGGCATGATGATCTAGATTGTAGAGCTTACGATCTCATGCATGAGAGGTCGAGGGACATATACAAGATTCAAGGTGAAGTACATCAAGTGGGAAACACTCCACGGTACAACTCCCCAGGGAGAGGAAACTTCAATCCTCATGGTGGATAAAGAGGACAAGGATGAGGAGGAGGTATGGAAAGAGGCCGAGGAAAAATAATCTTTTATAACTGCACACAACCAGGACACTTGGCAAGGGATTTTCAGAATCCTTTCACAACCTTCAGTTATTGTAATTCTTTTGAGCATGTCATAGAAGAATGCCCTGTGCTGCTAGCTAAGATTTAGGAAATATGAGGACCCTAACATAACCCACAAGTGCAACTGATATATGTCGAACCGCGCAGAACAGACCCTAGAGTCACTTTTATTACTCGAGGAGGAACTGCTATAGGAGAAGATAGAACAATCCAAAGAAACATCGTAGAAGAGTCAGGTATCAAGAATGATGTGGAGAAGACTCAGGTTTTCGATGCAAGGAAAGAAAGAAAAATCTTCGAGGAAGCAAGATAGGAGTTCAAGGGGAACCAAGGATCCTCATCTAAAATGTGACCAGAAATAAAAGAGTATGGAATTCGTCAGGCATTTGATCAATTAGCTTCACCGAAAGAAGGAAAAGAGGTAAGTAAACTCATCGAATTTTTGTACACTTGTCTTAAGTTAATTCGGAATGAGAATTTTGTGCAAGAGTTACAGAACCTAATCAGGCAGTATAAGCTAGGAAAGGTAGACCCCTTACTGAACAGGGCAGTACACCATATTGGTAAGAAGAGAATAAAAAATAAAGAATTACATTTGAATGCTCAAATAGGAGACTATGATATAGACTATGTGGTCCTCGAATTAGGGTCAGAGGTCAATGTCATGACGAAGCAAACTTGGGCACTAATGGGAAAAACGAAGTTGATCTATTCCCCTATCAGGCTTAGAATGGCTAATCAGCAATCTATCAGCCCATTTGGATGATTGGAGCATGTCCCTGTGGACATTGACGGAGTTAGGACCTTTGTAGATTTTGAGGTAATTGAAATTGTTGATGATAGATACCCTTACCCTACATTGCTAGGAATTGATTGGGCCTTAGAAAAATCTACTGTTGTTGATTTAATGAAAAGATGCATGATATTTGAAAGAGATGGCCTTAGGGTCATTGCACCCTTAGATCCGGATGAGGGTCTGTGATATACAAATCCTATTAGAGAAGAAGACCACGCATATGAGCTGGAAAACATATATAAATTAACAACCAGACAACAGGATTATATCAACCCTAGTGCCGATGGAAATCTAAGTTGGCGAAGTGACGATGCGTGTTCATCAGATTCAGAAGAAGTGCTGAAGAACTGGCAGAACTAGATGTATGAAGTATCCACAAGAATATGTGATCGACTGACCAAAGAAGTTCATTGGATTGGTACAACAATAAGTAACTTGCCTACCTTTGATGGTCTGAACCCTCTAGAAGCCTTCCTCTCGTATTTTGAAACAAGTGTACCAACACAATAGAGGTTGTTGGCTATGGATGAGGCCTTGAAAGCTACACCAGCAAGATGGTGGGGGATGCACAAAAGAAATATTATAGACTGGACACAATGTTGAATCTTGATGACAGCATGGTTCTCAACACAAGTAGGAAGTTGCGAAGTGAGGTACATAGGTCGAAGTTTCCCAAAGTACCATGTGTGAAGTTGCGAAGAATCATAGAGTGGAATTCCTCGAGAACAATGGGTACACAGATTCATTAACACACTGGACACGACCCCTATTAACTGGTACCTTCAAGTGGAGTTGTGCCACATCACTACAGATTGGGAAGGTATGCTTCAGAATTTTGTAACCACCTTTTTGTTTGAAAGTGAATTTCCTTCAGTAGATCAAGCACTACATATTGTGGGAGAAAAGTATTTAAGGAGTTATCTAGCCTCCCTTTGGGGGAAGAAGAGGACGAATGGACTGTGCCATTCCCAAAACTACAGGGATGTTACAACATTAATCCCGATGCAGATGATGATCTGAGGAAGGTAAAAATTGTAGAGACAAAAGGCCACAAGGATGTGGAAGGACCAGGAGTTGAGCTACCATTCATTGGAAAACCGATCAAGCTAAAGAAAGTCAATATTGGGACAGAGGAGACACCGAAGCTTGCTAATATTTGAGATTACTGGGATGCTACTACCATTGACAAAATTACAAAATTACTGCACGAGTATCAGGACTTGTTTCCAATGAAGTTCACTGATATGAGGGGTATCAAAGTACCTATGGGAGAGATGAGAATACCCTTGAAACCAGGTGCGAAGCCAATCAAGAAAAGACCCTACAGATTGAACCCGAAATACAAGGAAAAAGTGAAGATTGATCTTGAAAGAATGTTAGAATCAGGGATTATTGAACCTGTCGAAGAGTCGGAATGGATCATCCCTATGGTAGTGCAAGACAAGAAGACAGGTGAGATCAGGATCTGCGTAGATCTCAGGAAGATGAATGATGCTTGTTTGCATGATCCTTTCCCTACACCATTCATAGACAAAGTGTTGGATAATGTGGGAGGCTAGGAGGTATATTCTTTTACAGATGGGTTTTCAGGATACCATCAAATCCGGATTGCCAAGGAGGACCACAACAAGACCACATTTGCCAGAAAATGGGGATCCTACCAATGCATAATGATTCCATTTGGACTGGAGAATTCCCCAGCCATCTTCTCCAGGGTGGTCGTCAAAGCATTCAAAGAATTTTTTCATAAGTTTTTAGAAGCCTATTTTGATGACTGCACTGTTTTTAGTTTGCTGAAAAATCATATCTAATGTCTAAGACTAATGTTGGACAAATGCAGGCAATGCCAAATTTCTTTAAATTTGAATAAGTGCATCTTATTCTCACCATTTGGAGTATTATTAGGACATATTGTATGCAAGAAAGGATTGTTGATTGATCCATCAAAAATTGGAATTATAGTCGACTTACCGCCTCCTACTTCAGTCAAACAACTGCGCACTGCGCTAGGACATACTAGCTATTACAAGAAATTTATCAAAGGATATTCTCATATTACTGCGCCAATGGAGAATTTATTAAAGAAATATTTTCATCTTGGTTGGATAGATGAATGCCAGCAAAGCTTCGACACACTGAAACAAAATATGGTGACTGCGCACATTTTGGTCTTTCCATACTGGAGCAGAGAATTTCATGTGCATTTGGATGCGTCTTCTATTGCATTAGGAGAAGTATTGGCACAACCTGGAGAAGGGGATATTGACCATCCATTATCATTTTCCAGCAGAAAGTTATCTACAGCTGAAATCAATTACACTACTACAGAGAGAGAAGGATTAGCCATGGTGTTCGCGCTGCAAAAATTTCGCCATTACTTACTAGGAGGACACTTTAAAATGTTTACTGGTCACTCTGCACTAAAGTACCTATTCAAAAAGCTAGTTTTGGGGGGGGAGAATATGCATATGGCTTCTCCTGTTTCAAGAATATGATTTTGAGATCATAGTTAAGCCAGGAAGAATGAACAAGGGACCCGACCAGCTGTCGAGGTTGGAACATGGTGAAGAACCTACTAGTCTAGAGGATACACTATCGGATGCACAACTAATCACCATTAGGAATATGGATGACCACTTTGCATATATAGTCCAATTCCTGTCAACAGGAATGGCTCCAAGTGAGTATACAATTTCCCAGAAGAAACAGCTAGTGGTGCGCGCTGCTGACTTTTCACTGATAGTTGGTCATGTATATAAGATGGGACCTAATGAGATACTAAGAAGATGTGTGATGGATGAAGAGCACTCACTGATCCTTAGAGAATCTCATGAAGGAATCATAGGAGGACATTAAGCAGGGAAAGAAAATTTGTAGAAGGTTCTGCGAGCTGGCCTTTGGTGGCCTACTTTACACAGAGATGCTAAAGAGTATACCAGAGCCTGTGATGTATGCCAGAGATTTGGAAAACCATCCCGAAGAGATGAAATTCCACTAGCACTACAAATGACCCTACAGGGATTTAAAAAGTGGGCCATTGACTTCGTGGGACCTATAAACCCACCAGGAAAGCACACAGGAGAAAGGTACATTATCACTAAGACAAAATACTTGACTAGATGGGTCAAGGCAAGAGCAGTCAAGGATTGTAGTGCAACTATAGCTGTGCATTTTATATTTGATAACATAATAACTAGGTTTGGATGCCCTAAAACCATTATGAGTGATCAAGGCACTCATTTCATCAACAAGACAGTGGAATCCCTGACTAAAGAATTTGCAGTTCACCATCAAAAGAGTACACCTTACCATCCACAAGCCAACGGAACGGTTGAAGCATTCAACAAAATCTTGGAGACAAAGATTTGCAGTGTGAACAAGGATGACTGGGATTTAAGAGTACCAGTAGTACTCTGGGATTATATAAGCACTTGAAAACAAAGCAGACCCCTTTCAAGTTGGTTTATGGTCTCGAAGTTTTTGTCCCGATGGAGTAATTCGTACCAAGATTAAGAATTATTGCATTTACAGACATGGATGATACTGGCGTTGTTCGTGAGAGGCTTTCCCAACTGGTTGAACTAGAAGAAGACATATGTATTGCAGAATTCCATCAGCAGGTACAGAAGGAAAGAGAGAAGGCCTATCATGACAGACACATCAAGAAGAAGGAATTTAAGCAAGGTGATTTAGTATTGGTGTATGACAGTAAATTTATAAGACATCCAGGGAAGTTCAGAATGCATTGACTTGGACCATATGAGATCACCTATGTTACAGAAGGAGGAGTTGCACAGCTAAAGAAACTGAAGGGAAAATGGAAAGAAGGATTAGTGAATGGGAGTCAGCTGAAGTTGTATTATGACAACCAGCTGCCTCACAGCTCTCAGTAAAAGTAAGGAGAAAAGGGTCTAGGCACCAGGTGCAGTTGAAACTAGGTACCAGACACAAAAAATACAGTATGCACAAGGATGGGAAGGAGGCATAAAGCAGAAAGAAAAGGTTGCACTGCGCATTCCAAAGTCAAAGTGAAATGGAAGGATCAGATCTGAAGTGCCTTGGGACGAGTCACAGGTGAATTTTGGGGGCCTGTTGGCCCTTGGTTATGGAAGGAATCAAAGATCGAGGAAGAAAAGTTAAAACATGAATTTCACGGGAGACACAGTGACTGTTACTAGGTCAAAGTAAGCAAAAGAGAAGAAAAGCCAGAGTGAAGTACGGAAAATCAAGTCGTTGGATGAGGAGATCGAGGATGACAAATAAACAAGGAATATGGATCGAGGACATCTTAGCAAGCAGAGAAAGCCACCATTGGATGCTTTGGAGAACCATGCAAGAAGGGAGGAAAGGCAGGCTCGTGAAGCCCTGAAAAGGTGAGTCAAGTTGACCTAGGGTTTTAGACACCTAGGGTTTTTGGTAATTAGGGTTTTGACACCTAGGTTTCGACCTAAGGCTTTCAGTGAGCGACTGTAATGTATAAATCGAGGTCGAGAGTACCTAGGTCACATCGATACTATTGTTGGATATTGATATTGATCATTGTTGGTTGAGAGATTATTGTACTATGAGAGAGAGGAGTGTTGAGAGTGAGAGCCTTCTGGTATTGTAAGATCTTCAGCTGGGTGTGAAGACCAAGTCCTACAGCTAGGTGCGCAAGAAGGAGGTAGACAGAGAGAAGAAGAGAGAAGATCTTCTAACCAAGAGCACAGATTAGAACTGTAAGCTTTATCTCAATATATCATAAGCACAGTTCTATGGAGGTATCCCTAGAGAGACGGTGAACCACATATACTTTGTGTCGTATGTGTGATGGATTCCTAGATCTATGCCATTGTTATACTGTTATTTTCATTATTGTGTTAGATCAGGTTTATAGCTGTGCAGAGTAGATCTAGCTGATAAAAGGTATATGAATGCTACAGTATTGTTGTATTAGTTCCACTTGATATTCCCTTGGTTGTAGACATCTCTGTCCTACAACCCCCCTCTTATATGCTTCGGGTGAGACTACATTTTCTTTGCAGGTGTTGTCGAAAGGGTCAATAGCTAGGGATTGTTGGTGCGCTCTTGGAGTGAACCCTGGGTCTGCCCCTGTGCCAACAAATGGGAATACTTTTTTAAGCACAGTAACAAATCATTAAACCCCCCTCTCAGTTTTCCAACATGTACATGGTTTTCAAGGAGTGTAGGGATTATGTAGGTATTATATGGTGCAATTTACTATATTCTATAAGAGCAATCTCTATTCCAAACCTCAAAATGGATAGTACCATACCTTGTTCATAAGAAAAATATTCTTTGTATGTTGGCTTTGTAGTGTCTGAAGCCCTCACACATGATGCATGACAATGAAATGTAACACTTTGACTCTTGAATGATAGTATTATGTCACATACAAATTCTGAACTGACTTAGCTAGCAAATGAACTTTGACAAGAGCTTATGGCCCAAGAATCATTTGATTGGTAGGATGTTGATAGATTTCAAGACTCTTATATCTACAAGGAATGTTTCTTTGGTATTATATTGGTATGTTTAAATATTATTATCTCTTATCTCTTAGCGCATGACGACCGACGGGGACAATTTGAAAAAAAACATGAAAATTACAATTTTTAAATATAAAATCTAACACCAAGGCCAATTTTTTGGGTGGCATTAGAGGATGCCTATGGATTTTGGGTTCAAATGTAGTTGTGTTAGAACAATGATTCCTTATGTAGGTATTATATGGTTAAATGGAGTGTAGTCTATAAGAAAAATCTCTATGCCAAACCTCAAAATGGATAGTACCATATCTTGTTCATAAGACAAAGATTCTTTGTATGTTGTCTATGTGGTGTCTCAATCCCTCACACATGATGCATGAGCACCAAATATATATAATATAACATAAGGTCACCCTCCATTAATTTTATCCCTTAATTATTACTTAGGCCATGAGAACCATCCCTAGAGCACCTAAAAAGCTATAATATCCATGGTCCATGACATTAGGGTTCATGAGCCATGCATTGGACCATAAGAAAACATGCAAGCCCTATATGGTAATTATTTTTTCTTGTAAGTGGGGTATAGTGGCCATTTTGATATTTGTAACATTAGGTATGTTGCTTTGGGTCTATTCCTTGGTGTATGTAGAAGATATTTATCTTATAACTGAGATATGGTCACCATATTGAGGATTAGTGCATTGGGATGGTTCTTGGTGCCCATGTAATAGTTGAAAGCCAAAATATAGGTTCTAAGTTCATAAAATTTGTCTCTAAAATCTCATGGACATATGTGGTCCCTTAGGCCATCACGCATGCCCTAAATAGGGAATATATTGTTCATGAGTTCAATATGTTTTCCATTTTAATGTGTCAGATTTTGGGTACATATGTAGTAGTGCTTGCACCTAGCCCCACACATTTTTGTGAGAAAAAGTGCACCAAAACACAAGCATGTCAATAGATGCATTTAAACATTGGCGTGGGAAATATGCAGAACAATTGGGAATATACTCATCCAAATCAAATAAAAATTCCCAATTGACCATTAATGTGCATTTGAGCAAAAAGTGGTTTACAAAGATGAATTGATTATGGTAATACCCCAAAATTATTCTTGCATGGTTATATATTGCAATGATTAAAAATCATTGGGACTCCATGGCTTCAATGTGTCTATAGCTTCAGGATGGAGACCACTCACATAATGGAAAATAAATTGCTATCAAGGGCCAAATAATTTGTCATCACAAGCCACCCACTTATAAGTCTATGAGGACTCAAGTCACCAATTTACGAGGAACCATAACATATATAATTATAGGGGGATGTTGGCTAAGAAAATAGGGATTGTTATAGGAACTTTCTTCATCCTTAAAAGTAATGATAATATTTGGTTTCCTAAAATCATTGCCGTCAATTTTGTGAAGAATGATCTTTTGACCATTGCCATCAATGACAAAACTTTGAGGAAATGTGCATTAAATTTTAATATATGTGCAATGCCTCATGTCTTCCCCACAAAATAAGTAAAATAACGTTAAAAGTACTAGTATTTCACTTGCGCCAAAAACAACTCCTAGTTATTCTACACCTCTCAAGTCATTTCACAAAGTTGGAATAGAGTCAAGCTCAACAGGGTGTTCTTTCCTTGCTATTTTTTCTAAGATCGTTCCCCTGGTTGTGGTTTCTCTAGATAGTATCCTAGGACAGTGGGAATATCATTAATCCATTCATGTGTGTCACTAATTAGATGATGAGGCATATGGATACCTTAAGAGAGTCATAGTTACTCCCATCATTTACCCATGCTTGGTTGAATTTCTTCACTTTGACATGCAGAGCACTGGGCATAAATCACATTGTGTTAGCATCCGCAGAGACCATCACAATGCTTTGTTTTATTTAAACATTCAGATTAATCCACCCTCACCCATTAATTACAAACCAAATTAGGGTGATGATCAGGAGCCCATTTAGTAGCTGAGAAAAACCTCGTCCGAGGAGAAAAACTAGTCTCAATTCCCCATACATCGTTCACTACCTAGGGCGCTCTTACAACATTGAGAATGGTGTAGGGATGCACAATTTGTTCATGGAGTACATACCAGGTGACCCCTCTTCAATGAGATCACCCTAATTTGGCTGGTTCAAAGAGAAAAACCATGTCTAATAGAGGAAGAAGAGAAAAAACCCGTCCGATAGAGGTAGAGGAGTGGAGATATTCAAGGGTCGAGGATTTCAATTGGACATCAACAGAGGCAAAGGAGCCCTATCCATACAAACCTGTGGAGATTCCACCAAAATAGTTAATGTCTCTCATCTTGCTGCTAAAAATGTCTCTCTGAAATCAGTGATCCTTTGTGAAATGTACTTAAAAACCTAGTTTTAACATTGGCATCATTGTCATTGTGAAAACAATCTTAGGTTGAAAATAATATTGGTGTGGATTTCTTCCTAGTTGGTGTCAATAGCACGAGAGAATTTTGCCTGCATAAAAGACAAATAAAATGTTATGACATGAAAGAATGGTTCAAGGATGGAAGAATACGATTTGAGAATGTGTTGAAGGAGAAATGAAAAAGGTGGACACCCTCCAACATCTACAAGTGATAATCATCAATATGTCTCTTAGGATTGAAACCATGATTGAATTTTGTTATTTGATAAACTGTTGTAATTTTTCTTCCTCCAAATATTGTTCTGGTCCAGCTCTATAGTTAATGATCATGAGAACTCCACCAACAAAAAGCATATCATGTAAAATATTGTACCAATTTTTGTAGTTGACCTTTTACTCCAACAATTTTAGACATTCCAACAACATGTATGGAAGTTGAATTGCGTTCTTTAAATATTAATGGGGGAATTAGTTGACTTTGAGACTATGTGGATTAGGTTGGGATATTGTGTAATATTTCTTTCAAGCACAATTGGTATGGATTTTGTTGAGAAGAAATATTTGAAGCTATCCCTAGGTATAGCCTCAATGGTCCAACAAACCTCAATGGTATAGCCTCATAATTCTCCATATTCCATTCATATATTTGAATATCTAAATTCCATCCCACAAACAAGTGTGTTCCTAAATGTATTTCTCCTCTAGCATTATGTTTGAAATCCTCATTTAGGAACCAAGCTTGGTTCCTAAATAGGGTATTCCTAAATGTAGTTCTTCCTAAATTCAATTGACACAAATTTTTTATGACTTTACTTCCATACTTGCAATTCTTAAGTATAGTCAACAATTCTATCATCCTTGCTATGGATTCTTCCCCACTTGATGGATCCAAAAATTCATATAGAGCCTTGAAATTACTCTTCTTTATCCAATTTTCTAAAAATTTATATGTCTTGATTAGCATATTCTTTTTTTCTTGTCAAATTTATATGTCAAATATTTAAGGGGTTCTTCACAAAAGTGCATCCTTCCATTTTCTTGCTCCTAATATATTGATCAATTTAAATTCTTGGAATTCAATTTTTCATGTTTAGGTATGATTTTTAAAAGATTTACATTTATTTTATTCCTTATCTTCTCTAGTACTATCAAACAATATTTTAAGGAATGATCTCCTACCCCACAATTGTTACAAAATTTTAAATCAAATTTAACTTTCGAGGAGAAATTGGTACTAAGGTGGTTGTATTTATAGTAGGTAAAAAAAAACCTTCTTAATATCCACCTTATCCTCCATGTCGACCACCTCGACCACAATGATTAAAAATTAGAGGAAAGGTTGGTGCCATGAATCCAAGATTTATTTTACATCATCACCTTACATAATCCAATATAGAATCATGAAAAATTGTAGCAAACAATGTTAGAACCTGCAATAAACCATGTCAGACCTTGCATCACAGAGTTATACCATCACATCAAACTTCAATCCCTGTGCATATCCCTTTTCCTTAGGCTTCACCACATATACGCGGCATGTTGCATAGACATCTCGTGTATGTGCGCGACCTATACAAGGTCAGCCTATGTATGTACGCAACTGATACCGTTGTCACCCGCGTATGGCTCAATAGATGACATTTTTAAACTCCCCTTTAGTCTTTCATTATGTTCTAGCTGCTTTGTCTTCTTCACCCACTTCTGTAGATGTCCCTGCTCCTCAAAACTTGAGCTATGATCATCCATCTTTTCAAAGATGTCTCCCTTCCTTCATTCCTTCTTCTAGCCATGCTATGTAAAGTCCTCTTCATGGACTTTCTTTTTGTGTTCCAACACTCCTGGGATTTGTGGCCAAATCCACTACAGTTGTAGCATCTCATGGTGTTACAGTGAACAACAATGTGTCCTACCTGATCACATCTCCAACACCTTATGGTGTTATGAAATCTTCCATTATATCTTCTTTCATAAGATCTACATTCAAAATATTTGTGACCATATTCATTACATGAATAACAATTCCCATGAAAAATACTTTCATACCTTTGCTTTGGTGTCCCAAAGATAGCTTCATGATCTCTTCCTTGCTTTGTTCTTTTGAAATTTTCCCTAGCTTGTGTAGATGGTTGCTTTGCAACAATGTCTTCCTTCTTTGATGGACTTACCTCATGCTTCTTTGAAGTGCTTGCTTCAACATGTGTAGCTTCTTCTTTGTATCTAAGACCTGATTTATCATATGTTTATCTTTGACTTTCCAAGATCTCATCCAATATTTTTGAGCTATTCAAGAATTTATTTGACTTCTCCACTTTATTTCTAAGATCAACAATTTCATCTTCTATCTTATCACATGACTCTTCCTTTTCATTAATTTTATTCTTCAAAATTTCTTCTACCCTTTTGGCTTCTTCAATTTGGGTCTTGAGATGGACAATAGTTTCAAAAAAAAAATTAATCTCATCATCTACCTTCATATCTTTTTTTTCATTATTTAGTCTTGTTATATCTTCTTCCTTTTCTTCTAATTGAGTCTTAGAACTCTCTTCTTGTTCTTTGAGCATTCCCTTTAACTTCAAGATGTACCTTTGACTCCTCCTAAGAAACTTCTTAGTGTTATCCGAAATATAGTTATAGTGTGTATAAAAATGATCACTTCTATATCTATATAAACTCTCTTCAATTTCCTTTTGAAGTTCTAATAGATTTTCTTCTATTCTTTCCATGGGATAGCTATCATCAAACTCTACACAAATTGTTTCTAGATCATCTTATTCACTTGATAAAAATTCAACATCATCACATTTTGAATCATTTCCATCAAGAGTCTTTGGAGATACTTTACCTTTATTTGAATTATCTTCAAGATATTTCTTTTTGCCAACATTATCACTTGATTCTTTGTCTTCATTTGAAATGTTTTCAATATCACATTTAGAAATAATACAATCAAGGGTTTTTGGAGATTCCTTACCTTTGATAATCTTGATGGAGTGGTTTTCAATATCTTCCTTCTCCTTCTTGCTTTGACATGTCTCCTCTAGCTTTAGCCATAGATCCTTGGCGGAAGTGCATTGTCCCATGCTCTCTTTGATAGGTCTTGAGAGTCCACTAAGAATGGTCTTGAGAGCCAATGCATCATTCTTCTTTTCTTCCCTTTGAGTTGCATACTTTGACTTGTTCCTCAAGGGAACCGATCCACCAATGGATGCCTTCCAAATAGATGCTCACATTGTCTTCAAATACACTTTCATCTCTATTCTCCAAGTAGAATAGTTTTCCTCATCAAGGATTGGTATTTCATCATACATTTGTGTGTCTATGGATCTCCTTCAAGATTGTTAAGTCTTGTAGTGAAGGCCCTCTCTGATACCAATTGTTGGACACACCTACCACACTTAGAGGGGGGGGTGAATGAGTGTGGGGATATTTTTCCCAAAACTTCCCTCTTACACAAAAATCCTTAGTTAACATTCAACATTTACTCATTACTCATTGATTTAATTTATAATCAGTTAGATGTGAATACATATCAGCAATATATCATCAAGAAATCATCTCCACAAGGAACATAAACAACACAAGATGTATGTACAATTTTTATTTTTATTATGGACTTCAATCTGGGGGTTTTTTAGAAACAACTTAATAGAGTACAACTCTACAAGAGCACCATCTCTATATGAAATAATCATCTTACATTCTCAGCACCAATTGAGATGAGGCAACAATCCTCAACAGATATCAATCTGTACTATAAACAAGTGCATCAACTATGCACCAACCTGTGTCAAACAACCTGTAATCAACCTGTACAATAAACAAGTGCATCCAACCATGTACCAAGTACATACCAATAATGTGTCAACTGATCATAAAAAATGAATCATCAATATGTACCAACATAATCAACTATATACCTCATGTATTTGCCAACTCTTCAACTGCTTGTCTCAACCATGATTAGTTTTGGATTAGTCAACAACTCTAACTTGAAATAATCATAACTTTGTACTTGTAATGAATAAAGATCTGAAACTGATACATGATGTTATTCAATTTGTTTTATGAAATTCCTCCAGGTGTCACTACTTGGAACCTCTCAAAAAGGGAGTTATAGAAAAAATGGCATACCTTGCTGAATTATGTCTTATTCTAGAGAGTGACCTTATAGAGTGTTCCCCGCACGGAATATTTGTTGAATAGATATGAAATTGTTACACAACATATTAAAGACTATAATATAACCAACACAATTTGGATCTATTATGAATATGGATCTTTTATGAATATGTTATGACATTTTTACCTGAAACAATTGTTTTAGACTAGTTTCAGGACTATCCACAAACCTTATTTTCCACGGTGTGTATCTCCAAAAATACAACAACCCACAAGCTGATTTTTTACCACAGATACTTGGATATGTTTCCTCAATGGAGTATCAATCTCACGGTTTGAATCATTATATAAAAAAAATTATTGGGAAATGTGAGATGACCTGTAAATAACATACCTTAGAAAGCATCATGAAAAAAAATTATTCTCCCTTGAATTCCAACTCTCTTTTCTTCACCTTCCCTCTGAAATTTGGCTTAGATATCCTTTTGTTACCTCAGTAATTTATAGATCATCAATATTCTCAAGTGTTCCACACCAAAAATGCTCAAGAATCTCTCACAAGAAGCTCTCCACCAAAACTCCAAAAGATATTCTCACAAGAAGCTCTCCATTGATCCACAAAAAGGATGATCTACAAGAGACCATTGCTATATTATTTATACTTTCATCCTCTAGGTCACTTAAACCATTTTTAGGTCACTTAACTCATTTCTACTTCACTTAACCTATTTTCCTTATTTTACGGTTAACCACTTTCCATAAATAGGAATTTCTCCAGTACTTTATCATTTAAATATCCCTTCTTGATTTTGTCACCTTACTTTATCAGTTCTCGATTTTGTCACTTCTCTTTATTATTTAAATAATCCACCTTGACTTTGTCACTTTACTTTATCATTTAAATAATATCAACCCATTTCTAGGTCACTTAACCTATTTTCCTTATTTTAGGGTTAACCACTTTCCATAAATAGAAAGTTCTCTAATACTTTATCATTTAAATATTCCTTCTTGATTTTGTCACCTTACATTATCATTTCTTGATTTTGTCACTTCTCTTTATTATTTAAATAATCCACCTTGACTTTGTCACCTTACTTTATCATTTAAATAATGATTTATTCTTTTAGGTCACTTTGACTTCTTTGACCTTGGGGGCTTCAAGCCTTCATGTGGGGGTCCTTCATCTTCGTAAGGTCATAAATCTCAAACCATGAGGGGTTATGTGACATTCCACATACCACCAAAAATGGCATGACGAGCACTATCCATCTAGGATAGTTTCACCAACAATTTCCTTAATCTTCATCTCATTATTCCACATACAAGCATGGGTCCTCCAGCCATTCTTCTAGGATAAATCAATCCGTAAAGCGTCTTCCCGTGAGGTATTTCACCATAAGGGGACCACTTTGGAGTTCATCCATTTGTGCACCTTATCAATCATGATAAGAAAATAATGAGAGCATGGGTCCTCCAACCATTCTTCTAAGATAACTCAATCTGCAAAACATCTTCCCGTGAGGGATTTCACCATCAGGGGACCACTTTGGAGTTCATCCATTTGTGCACCTTATCAATCATGATAAGACAATAATGAGTCATATATACATTTTTCCAGCAATGCATCATATACCAATGAAACCACATATATCCATCTTCATCATGCATCAATGACAACTCATTGATCCATCTTCATCATATCAATGACAACTCATTGATCCATCTTCATCTATGCATTCTCATCAAGGACAATACATATTACATTACATCAATCAATCAATCCTTTGGCATAAATAATTCACTTGACATCAATCAATCAATTCATTGGCATCAATGACAACATGATCCAACAATTACCCCCCCTCAAAGTAAAATTACTTTGAGTTACAAATATTGTTATAAAAAAAAATCACTTGATATGTGTGTATCATTTGATATACCTGCTTTTGTCTTTGGAGGCTAATGAAAAGTAGATGGAATGTTGTCGTATGAACCAGCTGGTATCGATGAGTATAAATTCATTGGGCATTGCCTTTAAATCTTTTCCACTGTTCAATAATGAAACAAACAATAGAAGACACCATCAATAGATGACAAACATACGCAATAGATGAAGGATGGAGAGTCAACGCAATATCGGGTGATTTAATGCTTAATATTCTCTGACATATCTCGATATTCAAATTTATGTTTTCATCTATTGGCACAGGGGAAGACCCAAGGTTCAACACTTCAACATCGCACCAACAAAACCCTAACTACCGGCCCTTTCGGAAACACCTGCGAAGCAGATGAAGTCTCACCCAAGGTAGAGGCAGGGGTGGTTGCAAGACTCAAATGTCTGCAACCTAGTTGGGACATTGATCTGTGATTACAAAACCTTAACAAAGAACTTAGCCATCGTTATTCATCATTACTCAATCTTAGTTCACAACGCAGATAAACCCTAATTACAGAGCAACACGGTATTCGACAAGATCTACTATATTCAAGCACTAAGCACATCAACATAGGTCAAATCTAGCATCTTATTCACATCATTAGGCACTAAGCTATCATATTCATCTAAGAACACATCATTGTACTAAGCATAAATCATATGAACAATAAAAAAACCACAATGGACAAAGAAACCACAACACAGGATATATGTGGTTCACCCCCAGCCTGGGGCTACATCCACCAAGTCTTATTCTTATTTATTGTCTTCTTTCAAACTTCTACATGCACAGAGTCACAGGATCCTACTCCGCATAGGACAGGATATCTGCACGCAATCCGCTAGATCCTCCTTCCCCGAGATAGGTTATAGCACAAAGCCTTTACACAATCACTTGCACTTAGCCTTGAAAGTATCACATAGTATGCACAAAGCATTTAAAATCATCACTTTCACTTAGCACCCAGCATGGCACTCATGCCTATATTGTCTTAGCACCTAGCATCCCACACTTGTTTACATCGCCTAGCTATCTATTTATACATTACAAAAGGGGAATAAACATGGGTAAACCCATGGGCCGACATCCCCATACCCGTTACATAAGCCCAAAACCCACAAATCCCTAAATAAGGGGTCGTGATCCCATGATCTCCACTTTGAATTGTGCTCCTCCTTCGACAGCTTGTCGAAGTCCCAAAATAGGTCAAACTTGAACAAGGATATCCAAAACTTGGTCAAGGGCCAACAATCCCCCAACACTCACCTGTGACTCATCCCGAGTCACTCTGATCTGGGTAGCTCTGCCTCAAAATCCTCGAGCTTGGCTCGAGTTGCTTCGACCTATTGTTGCGCCAAGGCCTCCTGCTCGACAAAATCTTGAATAATTGCCTCGTTGACAGGTTCCTCTAAGCATTCTTCGACTATAGTGACTAATTGTTCCAATTCTTCTCCTAGGCCTTCAATCTCTTCAAACAATTGGCAAGTTTTGTCATGGATTTGTTGGAGCCTCTAAGTCGCTTCCATGACTTTTCTTTGTATGGTGTGGACCCGTTGTTCAGCAGTGCATTGTTCCTGGGATCTCTTCATCCTCTCAACTGTGGATAGGGGTTTCAACTACACCTGTACTATTGTTGCTTGATTGTTTACCTCTTGGAGCTGTGACTCCAATGTCCTCAGTTCAGGGTCTTCACTAAGTCCCTCATAAGTCTGCGCACTTCTACTGCTAAGTTTTTTACATTTCAAAGCTAATGCGTTGATCCTCTCAACTGCGCTTCGGACAGTGGCTTCTCTTTGGTCTCGCACATCCTGTGGAGTGCTTGGCACTATTCGTAGCTCTAGATCTGATATTCTCTATTGAAGCTATTGGATGGCTTTAGCAAGCTGCACTACTTGATGCTCCACTGGGTCTTCCTCCTTTTGCTCTAAGCTTGTCACACAGCGAAGTGCTCTACTGACTACTTCTTTTACTCCAACCTACTCCACAAGCAGTTGTTCCTTCTCTTGTTGGATATGCTATTTCTCCTTTTCGAACTTCGTTTGGAGGTCATCCTTCTCCTATTGCGCAACTCAATGTTGCTATATCACTTCCTCCTGTTCTTTCTTTAGGGCCATTGTGGCCTATTCTTTTTCTTCTTGTGCGCGACGAAGGTGAGCTTCGGTCGCATCAGTTATTCTGCGAAGTTGGGTAGGCTCATCTCCCAACTCTATTTCTTTTGATGGCGGGGGAACAGTGGTCATTGCGTGGTAGGAGTGAACGCCCTATTGTATGCCTCTTAGTTCTGTCTCAATTCTATCATACATGGATTCTTGTTTGGTTGTATTGTTCTACAAAATGTCTTGTGAAGCGTCTGATACAGCTACGATGATGAATTCGAAGTCATCGAGCATGAGCATAGTCTGCATCTTAGTCTTACCAGCTCTAGACTTCTTTCGTGATGCAGGCTTCATGGGGGAACCCTTTCTTTTCTTAGATGGATTAGTCTCATCAACGGGATCTCTAAGCGGTGTTACTTCACCTTGCTTCTACTTATCTTCTTCCACGTTGTTCTTTTATTTTCTTACATCGTCATCACCTCCTCCTCTAGGTGATTATGACGTAGTTTCTTCTGATGTACTTCTCAACTACTGGATTTCTTCTGTATTCTTCCTTCTGCTAGTTCTAGGTGTGTCATTCCCTTCAGTAGTGGCCTCCAGGCTGTCGGTTAGTTCGGGGTCAGACAGTTCTGCGGGGTCAGCTTGGATAAGGAGCTCTACAGGCCAGTCCTTAGTTATTTCTTCTAGGTCCTCCTCTGTGAGCTTATAGTATGATTGAATCTCTTCTTTACTCTTGTCCAAGCGTGCAGTGATATAAATAAAATGTTGATCTGCGCGAAATTTCATAAGGGGCCTGAATCGGTGCAGAGTGTTCGGTGTCATACAAGGGACAAACTCAATAGCCCTCTTTAACTGCAGATAGTAGATATGGAATACCATGTTCTACTGCCATTTGTTCCCCATATCGTTCGAATACGAGAGCATGGTGAACTTCGTAGCGAGTGGCTCGAACAGCTCAATGTCAGGGAAGGTCACACCTTCCGGCATCTCCCAAGTAGTAAAAGAGATGAGGATCAGTATCCAGCTAAAATGGAACTCATAGCCCTGATCCTGATCTTTGAGGCAATCCAATTGTAACTGGTTAACTAAGTACTTTTCCCAATTCATCTGTAGTCCTTCCACGCATTTTCCCGCGAGGTCAACAACAAACCCTATGACCTGCATGGGTCTATTCTTTCTCAATATCTTTCCTGCAATCAGCTGGAAGGCTAAGCACACTACGCCATTCTAGATGAAGGATATCTTGTAGCCTCACATCCCATTTTCTACATTGTCATAGGTATCATTAATCCTCTATGCCAGTGTGTAGTCTGCAGCCTTCCCTGGGTAAAAGTCTTGTGGGTCTAGTCCCTACATGCTCAATTTGGTGATCATATGGATCGGTGCCAGATCAACGGTGATGCCTTTGTCTAGCCATAGATAGCCTCCATGGAAGCATGACAGCAATATCTTAATGCACGCGTTAACCTCCTGGTGCCTTCCAAAATGTGGTATTTTCATCACGTTCAAGATAGTGGACTGTGCGAGGTCCATAGTCCATGGTTGGGGGATTTTCCTCGAGTTCTTCCCCTTAGTACTAGTCAAATACCTATCAGGAGCGAGCATGTTGTGGTTCTTGCAATCCCCTAGGTTGAAGTCACTGAATTTTAATGTCATGATCTTGTCCAACTGTGTTCTAACTGCATGTATCCCCTTCGGGAGGTATGCAGTAACTAGAGTGTAATCAAATTCCCTTGTGACACTGTCACGACTCACTGCGTCGGCCAGAGGCAGGATGTAGTCGAGCAGGATAGATGGGATTAACTTCGCATTCACCAAGTCATCTCGATGCTTGGTTCTTTTCTCGGCTGCAGGTCGGGATGGTCCAGATCCGTGAGCAGTTGACGGAGAGGCTTGCACTCCTCTCGTCGATGATGCTTGAATCCCTGTGGGCATTACTTTTTCAGCCATTAGATCGATTAATACTTCTTCTATGGAATGTTTGACTGCACTGAGTTTGTCCGACATACACGCTCGATATTGAATGAATCAGGTCGATGAACAACTGCTCAATGTAATAAAACATGTGGCGAAGTCTTAGTAAACACAGCACGGAAACAACGAGTTCTCTCGTTGGATCAGATACAATTCACGAAAGTGTTCTCAGTGCAACAGTTGACAGAATAAGTAGACAACGATGTAACGGATCTCTCCAACAGGCAAGAATCCTTCATTAGTGCAGTTATGTTCATTATAGCACGGTCCCAACGGCCTGATGGCAAGCTTTCTGGTCATAACTATTGTTCTAACTGTTCGAGAGCATCGGTCTAATGGTCATAATACCTCCAACGATTATATTGATCCACCATGGCGAAGTGCCACTTTGCGCTATTCTGATATCCCGACGAAGTTCCATTTTTGCAAACCTTCCTTCTGCAAAGTCCCCTCTGGAACCTCCTGCATCTTTTCTAGATTTACTCTTTTCTTACTGAGCTTTCTAGCCTTCTTCCTTGTGATCTGCATCTCGGTATTCCTTTTTCCATTCTGATTCTTATCTCCTTTTGGCATAGTAACTTCGCATTGTTGAGATTATTTCATAGGGTTAGAGAGTAATACTTCTTCTTTGTCTGAGGTAGGTGCTCTACTCTCATGTATAGACAGATGTTTCAAGTCTTCCTGGGTTCTTTCAACTTCAACATCCAAGTTTATGGTTTTGAATAGCTTCGACCTGTTCTCCTGTTCTTCGATCAAGTGCATTATCCTCCTAGTCATGAAGCCTTTTAATTCTTGTTTTTTCTGTTCTAAGGCTTCCTCTTCGTTTCTTCGGGTCTGATCTTTCTCAATCCAAGGTTTTCCTAGTAACATAGCAAATGGGGCGTTGTTCTCAATAAATTTAACAACCTCAAATTCTTCCTCTGTCAAAGTTCCATGAGCACTCATAGAGGTTTGGGTATGTCTTCCACATAGGGTTATCAACTTTCCTCTAAATAATCATATTCCTTCCAATGAAGGAATCATAGCAGGATTTCCTAAAATTTCTCAGGTTCTTTCTGTCATGATATTCACCTGTGTTTCCTCATCCAAAACACAATCAATGTCGAAGTCTCCTATTCTTATTTCTATGCATTCTTTTTCTTTCAAGATCTCTGATAAGATGATATTTTTGTGATCATTTAGGGTTTCTTTCATTTGTAGTAATATAGTCTATGATTCTTGCTGGGGTTATGCCATGGTCTTAGTTTCTTGGCCTTCCTCAAGGTTTTCTTGTTTCATATTCATTCTTTCAACCTTAGCAATCATTCTATGGAAATCCAAAACTTCATTGTCAATAGCTTTACAACAAAGACAACTAGGTCTTCTACCAAGGCATTCCTTAGAAAGATGTCTCGGTCTTCTGCAACTATAACAAAGGGCTAATCCTCTTTTCCTTTTAAATGATCCCCAACTTTTCTTGTGCTGTGCACTAGGATCATGGTAGCTAACCTGCAAAAAATTCTTCCTAGGATCATGCATCCATTTGTTAGTCCAAACATTCTTTCTATGCATAAGAATGACATATCTTTCATTATTTCTATCAGATCTACTTATATCAAACCTTCTTTCGTCTAGTTGTGCCCTAATTTTCAGATTAGGACAAAATTTATCAAACATACCTAGATCCATACTTAGAAACAAAAAATTTCACTTATCTTACCTTTAACAAAGCACAAAGCTTTCAAATCTTACCTCTTTTCTTTAGATATGCCTCCTCTCTTGGTACAAATATTTGTAAGTCAAGTAGAGTACTGTGCACTAAAGAAAAAGATCTACGCACAAAGATTTCTTTCTTTTCCCCATTTCCCAACAATCACAGTTTCAGGTCCCGACAACGGAACCATTTTTTGGCACAGGGGCAAACCTAGGGTTTAACGCTTCGACGGTGCACCAAAAAAACCCTAACTATCGGCCCTTTCGGCAACACCTGCAAAGCAGATGAAATCTCACCCAAGGTAGAGGTAGGGGTGGTTGCGGGACTCAGATGTCTGCAACCTAGTTGGGACACTAATATGTGATTACAAAACCTTAAAAAATCACTTAGCCATCATTATTCATCATTATTCAATCTTAGTTCACAGTGTAGATAAACCCTAATTACATAGCAGCACAGTATTCGACAAGATCTATAATATTCAAGCAATAAGCACATCAACATAGGTCAGATCTAGCATCTTATTCACATCATTAGGCACTAAGCTATCATATTCATCTAAGAACACATCATTGTACTAAGCATAAATCATATGAACAATAAAACAACCACAATGCACAAAGCAGCCACAACACAGGATATACGTGGTTCACCCCCATCCTAGGGCTACGTCCACCAACTCTTCTTCTTCTTTATTGTCTTTTGTCAAACTTCTACATGCACAGAGTCACAAGATCCTACTCCACATAGGATAGGAGATCTATGCGCACTCTACTAGATCCTCCTTCCCTGAGCTAGGTTACAACACAAAGCCTTTACACAGTCACTTGCACTTAGCCTTGCAACTCTCACACAATATACACAAAGAATTTACAATCATCACTTGCACTTAGCACCCAGCATGGCACCCATGCCTATATTGTCTTAGCACCTAGCATCACACACTTGTTTACATCGCCTAGCTATCTATTTATACATTACAAAATGGGCCTAAACATGGGTAAACCCATGGGTCGACATCCCCATATCCATTACATAAGCCCAAAACCGAAAAATCCCTAATTAAGGGGTCGAGATCCTGCAATCTCTGATTTGACTTGCGCTCCACCTTCAATAGCTTTTCGAAGTCCCAAAATATGTCAAACTTGACCAAGGATCTCCAAAACTTGGTCAAGGGCCAACACCGTCTCTGCAAATTCCTCGCAGAAGTCCATGAAATTGAATCGAATTTCGATCTCAGTTTGTGCGATTCATAGAAATTTGCGGCAATTGAAGGAAAATCGAAAGTCCCAAGCAATGGCAGTGAATATGCCTCTGTTGACGATTGCAGTTGTTGCTATTGCCACCATTGGAGCTTTCTATAGCTTCAAATCTCATTGTCTTCCATCATCAATAACAACAACATATGTGGATAACCATCATAATGAGATTTATAGCGGGCAAGATGGCGAATTAAGGGGAAAAGAAAAGGAGGAGTGGATGGCATTAAGGTGTGCTCCTCAGTTTGATGGTAATAACACCACCTTCTACTATTGGCATAATAAACAACAGCATGTATTTTTATCTATTTACCTATACGGTGAAAATCAACTGCAAGACCATACATGACCACCTACTTTTTGAAAGGATCTAAAAATCAACTATACAAAATGTGTCTTAGTATTCCAGTCTCCAAAAACTAAATAGCGATTAGAACTTCCAGTTCATAAGTGTAGGCTATAAAAATAATAATCCTACCCCCATTAATACAACACTGACTTATCAAAGCACATCGTGATATGCAAGTAAAGTCTGAAATTTCACAATATCTCTAGACACTCAAATGCAGAAACAGAAAATTTATTTTCCCTTTAAAAAAAATTAACAATTAACTAACCAATTTTTTGATGGAGTGTGCAGACATTTTTCCTTGGCCTGTAGAGCTGGAATCTCCTCCTCAGATCAGCTAATCTCCTTCTCACTTTAGCTGCATTATTGGAGCTCTGATACCAAAATAATGGCAGAAGTGTCCTCAGACACACACTTTTATTAAATAGGAAAAGAAATTACATATGAGAATTTGCAAGAGTTTACACTCGAAAACCTCAACACTCTTGCAATGAGCTATATATGCGTTAAATGTCCTAACAAACTCTAGTTATAGATCACTTATTAAATAACAAGTGTCCATTTACAATAAATACTATCTTAACAATCTTCTAACTATACTCTTAATTTAGAGCCTAAGATACGACACATTTCTAGAGTCATATATTTTACAACAATACACTATTTCTAAATGTCTCAATTTATTAATCACATATTCTAAATTATTAATTTAATATTCTAAATTAATAATTATTTTATTCTAACTTTTTAAACTATGATATTTGTATTTTGAATCATCTAACAAAGAGCAACATGCAATTTCAACATAAAAAGTTATCTCGAAACACTAAGTCGGAGTGTGTGTTCCAATATGTGTGCAAGCTACACAAAAGCCCTTGATTATCCCCATCAAAAAATCCAGCCTCCAACCCTTTTCTGGTCCCTTTGTAAAAGCTTACAATACCATCCATAACTCCTTAATACTGCAAAAGTCGCAAAGCCTAAACTAGTGAGTATGGGGATCAACCCAGAAATTTTGAGGTCTTGTATTATGATAAAAAACACCAACAACAACATGGATGTAATCTAGTCAGAAAACGAGATTAAGCATTGTATTGATTTTCTACAACATAGAGATTGGTTTTAATGCTACAACCATTTTCTGGCTGCTAGAGAGTTCTTCTGATCGTTCCTTAAGAGTTGCAATTCCAAATGCAGAGTCTAACTATCTCCAGTCCTACTCTTGTTAATATTTTTATTGTCTTGTATGATATAGCAGGCACGTAGACCAAATCACATTTTGTCAATATCTTCTTAGCGGGACTTCCCAACAAAAGTTCTGCTCCACGATCTCAATTAATTTTTACAACCCCATAGAGATAAAGATATGAAGGGAAATTTTCTTCCTCTCAATATGGACATTATGAGTTAATGATATTCGCTCCACTAAGAGATAACTTTAAGCTACTGAGGACAAGGATCATACATCGACGCCCTCCAATGGCAATGGCAATGGCAATGAGAGAGATAACTTTAAGCTAACTTTAATTCTGCCAATGGCAATCGATGAAGTTCTTCGCGAGATCTCTGATGGATTCGGAGATGTTCCTCGCAAGACCTCTCATCGGAAAACTTTGTCTTAACTCCACCGAAGACTTCGAAGATTCTCGTTTTATCTTTGTCGATTACGTCAGCTTACTTCTTCACAATGTTGTCCGTGCATTTAAGACGCGATTTCATAATTTCATTTTTCTCTTTGTTTCTTTGCTTTTAATTATTCTATGTTTTTAAATATTCTCCTTTTCTTTAGATTATTATTATTTAAATAAAATTTAAATTCAAACCATTTAAATTTGCATTTAAAAAGGTTAAAAGAGCTTAAACTTTAAATGACTTGCACTAAAATCAACTAAATTTATAATACCAGACTTCATGATAACATACCTATGGTAACATCGTTGGAGGATGATTCAAAGACTCCTAGCTTGCTTATACAACCTCTGATTGTGGTATTGTTTTTTTTTCTTCCATGAAGAGCATGGAGAGGTTATTTTGGCAAGTCCACTATTCATGCCATTTAAGTATTCCACTCGTGTAATGATTGATGAGGCTGGTTTAGGAAAGAAACCCTAGGCGATTTGTGTTGGCACTTTCGGGCATTGAATTTTGATTTTGTGAGTTGCGTTGGAATCACAATGGTGGAAATCATATGATTGACCTGTTTTTGAGAATAAAATTCACTTTGAAAGACATCGAAAAATTGATCTCAAAAGCATTTTTTAATGAAATTACAGGTCGCGCTTACAACACTACTTCATCTGAATTAAATTTTGTTTGATCCTGGGTCATCTGTGATGTATAGTTTCTTTTTTCTTCCATTGAATTTGAGTTAATGCATCAATAGCATGAAATTATAAATCTTCTAAAACAGTCGCCCGACGTTCAGAGATCTTAGCACTATGTAGGAGCCAGGAGGACCAGATTTCTTCTTAAGTGCGTTTCAGAGCCAACACAAGACCAATAGGTGTTGTGGTTAACCCATATGATGCTAGAAGGCACTTTCACAATCAAGATTTAGTCACAAAATAAAGAGCACAAAATAAATAATCTAATATGATGTGCGCAATGAAAGCTACGAGTGACATAACAAATTTAATCACGACTGCAACATGAAGTGGATCGGGCGAGATAGGAAATCATTGACCAGCCATATAATTAGTTGTCGAGAGATTAGTCACTGGAAATGTTAGGAAACTAACTGATGGGTGCAACGAGAAGGATTCAAGATGGAGGAGGATAAGAGAGGCTTCGGGATGAAGGGGTGCCTTTCTAACCAGGTCAATGTTGGTGAGAGAAAGAATATTACCATCGATGCACTCAATATCGACGAGGGGTCGACATCCTTTTGTTGGCGCATCAGGGACAAGAGAGGGAAAACTCATCAACAAGCAGTGCATCAGTGAGGGTGAGATGAACCTCACCGATATGTAGTGTATCAAAGCGGAAAGGAGGAGCATTGTTGATATGTGATGCATCAGAAGAAGTGGTAAGAAGTTAGCTACTGAAAGGAATGTGTGCAACAAAGATAATTGCATGAGAATTACGATGTGTTGGTGTTAATCACGTGAACTTCAATGGTGACAAAGATGTTTGCTAGTGAGGTTTAGCATAAGCATGTCGACACATCAACCAAGTTCGAAGGAAGGTGGTTTATGTGTTGGTGAAGAAAACATTGGCACACCAATGTGTAGGTGGAAGAAATGATGAGTTCACCGGTACACTATGTATTGGCGCAAGAAGAGGGAATTTTTTGAATTGTGGATCGATGGGTTGGAGTGATCTGAATAGGAACTAGAGAAGGTAAAGTAGGAAGAGCAGGAGGAAAACTTAGGCTTAGCCATTCACACAAGAGAGACAGTGAGAGGGTTCTGGTAGCAATATTTGGAGGGGTGCCCAATTTCTTGTCTTAGAGAGACGATAAGAAAAGAAAATGGGGAGGTTGTTGTGTGCACGCAACACCTAGGTGGAGAAATATTTGGGGGAAATCATCCTCCCCCACCACCTTTAAACCCATGGGTCGCTTCTAGATATGGCCCACTAAATTTATCCCAGCATGTCCATGATCTCCTTGAAAATTACCTGAAGCATTTACCCAAGTATGATGGAGAAAAGACTCATTCCATTGAGGAACACATAGTAGCCTTTCAAGATTTCATAGAAAACCTATTATTGGAGCATGATGTTGTCTTCATGAGGATTTTTGTCTAAACCTTAGAGGGAGATGTTAGAAAGTGGTTTAGAGAGTTTCCAATTGCTTCGATTAATATCTGGAAGGCTCTAGAATATACCTTTACGAGATAGTGGGGTGAAAAAAGAGACACTCTATACTATCTAACTGAGTTTGTCTTGCTCAAGAAGAGAGCTAATGAGCCTATTTTTTATTTCAACAAAATATTTAACAAGTTATATAACAATATCCCTACAGACATAAATCCTTCACAACCAATAACCAAAGTTACATATGTTGGTGCATTTGATGCTAACTTTTCCATGGTTCTAAAGGAGAGAATATCTCCAACTCTGCTTGTAATGTAGGATGATGCAATATACATTGAAGGGAACATGATTGCATCAGGTAAGATGAAGTTAAAGAATTATCAAGTAGAGAAAAAAATACCAGAGATTATTGTGGCACCTTAGATCCAAATAAACAATCCCAGGAAGCTAGGATGGATGAGATGTCCAGGACAATTAGAAACTTGACGAATAAGATGTCAAGATTTGAGATGGAAAATGGAAATTCAAATAAATCCCCTCAAGAGGGAGGAAAAATAAATCCCAACTAGTTCAAAAGAGATTTCAATCATCAGCTCATGAGGAGAGAAAGGAGAAATAAAGAACACCCCATTTAGCCCTCTATAAAGGATAATAATGAAAATAACCTCGTTGAAGAAGTCTCAGATGAAGAATATGTAGAATACATAGAAGAGGTACATATGCTTCATGATGAGAATAATTCCATGCATCAAACTCAAATTGGATATGAATATTTTATAAATCCTAAGAAGAAGATCCTTAAGAGTCAATCAAACCAAGAAGTTTTGTCTTATGTCCAATATAGAATGTTTTTTTATGCCCAATAGGATGAGATGCATAAGAAGTATGATGTTAGGTCTAGAAAGAATAAATTCATCCAAGACAGTCGTTCTAGGCCTAAGAAGTCTATCCCAAGCCATTTCAAGGATAAATTCAAAGAAATTATTGATAAACCCAAGGATAACGAGGCAGTGGAACCTTTAAAGAGAGAAAAACAAATCAAAGAATTTGAGGAATCAATTCTACCTTTTAACATTGAAAAATAACTATCTAAAATCAAGATCCCTATACCATTGGTAGAATTGGATAAGAATCCTTCATATCGTAAGAAAATTGAGAAATGCATACATGGAAAAGGATCAACAAGCACTCCTAATACTTCAAATGTGCAAGATGAATCTCCCACTATATTTTTTGGCCCTCATATAGATGACATGGAAGATTTTGTTGCACCTTTCTTTGTAAAATTGAATATCCATGATAAAATGTTACACAATTGTATGTTGGATTCAGGGGTATCAAATAATATCATGCCCAAAGTAGTCATGGAGAAGTTGGGATTGGAAATAACTAGACCATATCATGACCTCTATTATTTTGATGATAGGAAACTGAAGTGTGATGGGATGATTAAAGACATGGTAGTTACCTTGGCTCAAATACCTATCTAGAGCATTATGATGGATGTGGTGGTGATTGATGTGCCTGCTAATTATGGCACGTTGTTATCAAGAGCATGGGAATGTAAGATGGGAGGTACAATGTAGATGTACATGACTTATGCCACTGTACTAGTATTTGGAGGTGAAAACATAAGGTTGTACAGGGAGACAAATTTTGCATATGTGGTGAGTGACCAGAAAAACCCTGTAAACCATCCCATCTATGTTGCTAATGAAGATCTTGGTTGTTATATCCTCAAAGTCAGTGAATAATACAAAGAATATCTAACATTCACACACCCTTTGGTAAGATTTTTTGATGAAGTAGATGGTATATGGAAAATGTTTTTTGATGGAGCATATTCAAAGGAAGGAGTGAGATCTAGTGTAGTACTCATCTCTACCAGCAAGAAATAATTCCACATGTCTTACAAACTAGATTTCAATGCCACTAATAATGTAGCTAAATATGAAGCCTTGATTCTAGGCTTGGAGGAAATAAGAAAAATGAAAATTGCCAAGCTAGTGGTATTCGAATATTCAAAGTTGGTGGTGAAACAAATCAAAGGTTACTACTATACTAGACATCCAAGAATGAGAGCATATAGAAATCAGGTATGGGACTTGATTGAAATTTTTTATGATTCTTTTAATATTTATGTTGCTTTAAGGGAATTTAACCATCAGGATGATTCCTTAGCAGTAGAAGCTAGTACTTTTCAAACACCATCCAATCCTCAAGTGAAATATGAAATTGAGATGAGATATAGACCATCTATCCATGATAACATCAAATACTTCAATTTTTTTAGGATGACCAATACATCAAAAAGTTCATGGAGGTGATAGATGATTTTTCAAACACTCACATAGACTTGGACGATGAAGAAGAGTCCAAGCCAATGTTTGAGGGATAAATTGATATTACTCGCAAGTTCAATGAGTACATGGCTAAGAATAATTTTCTTCATCTCAAGAATAATTTTATTCCAAAGGGGATGGTACCATTGGAGTAGTTGTTTGATAGAAACGAGGTTCCTTTGAAGCCAACAGTTCTCCCCAAAGAGGATAACACTGAAGATTGTAATGTGGGGAGTGAACAAGAACCTAAATACATAAATATGTCAAAAGAGATTCTCATTGAACATAAGGAAAAATACTTGCAGTTATTCAAGGAGTACATGGTTTTTTTTCCTGGAGATACGAAGACTTAAAGACTTATGATAACAACATAAAGCAACATATAATACCCCTCAATCATGTTACCAATCCTTTCAGGAAGAAAATGAGGAAAGATGATCCTCTTTTGTTTCTTACCATTGAGAAGGAGGTGAGGAAGTTAATATATGCTCAGATGATAATTCCCCGCAGGTATTATGTTAGGGTCCTAACCCACACATAGGTAGATCAATATATTTGGATGTAATAAAGGTCAATATTAATAAGGCCTTTCAATAAAATAGAATAAGGCGAATGTAAGAAGACCTAATAGAAGCTTCTTCTTCTAGAAGGATCTTCCTCTAGATGCTTCTCTTGATAGACATATTTAGTATAAATAAGG
>ML781504.1:268307-281208 GCA_009831015.1 Picea engelmannii
AGATGCTTCTCTTGATAGACATATTTAGTATAAATAAGGGTCGAGGGTATGAAAACCCTAGCTTGGAGATTATTGTAACAGAGCGTTGCTCGACTGGAGGTTGCCCCCTCGAAGAGGCCCGTGAACATTTCTTTTTGAATCAAAGTGCTATTTCTATTGTTATTCTTATATCATTTATGTGTTATTGTGGAGATTATGTTGGTTATATTACTGTTATTCTGCCATTTCTAGCATTTATTTATGTTCTGCATATTTATTATATATGGTATCTTGTAAGTGGTATAAGAGCACTTTCCTTGGCAGAAATTGTGGGAATTTTTTTTCAGGGTAGAGACGTATTCCGATGTCTTTAAGCCACAGAGATTTTTCGTTGCATGCATAAACCCGCGGTTGAGGGATTCATACATGCAGGAAATACAAGTGGTTCTTAAGCGCACATCTGTTGGCCACCCTTGTAACTCTTGTTGGTACTCCTTCAAGTGGTAGTGCATCAAACAACACCTGTGTACGGATTGGCCTAGATTTCCTTAAGCCCTCTTTAGATAAACCTATTGGCCACCGGACTACTATAGTGTCACCGAGAACAACACTCGGGAAGATACTCTCTATTACCTGGGTAGTCGAGTAGTACGGATAAGGGTATGGTCTATCCTCCTTAGTTAGTTCCCTGAGATATCGGGTCGAGTAACACTGTTGGACCCCATACATATATCAGAGAGTTATAGCATAGGGAAAACCCTTGTCTGTAGAACCCTTGAATACCTAACCCTTGGGGGACAGAAACATAAACAAATTAAAATAGACAAGATCTATTGTCATGCAACTGTGTTCGGGTTGCCAAGTAAATACACATTTCTTTCTGGTTAAGCATTTGGGGATTTCATCACTGTAGTATTCTTCAGACCGGAGTATAACTCCACAGGTGAAAAAAAAAAAAAGTCTGGAAATTTTTTCACCATTATTTGAGACCTATTCCATTGGATTCATATCTTCGCCCTTATCACATTCATCCATATCATTTTTTGGAAAAAAATTTGACCCTGCCCGCCCCTTTTCAGTTCACCCATCCTCATGGCCCATATCTGTAGCCAAGATCTAGAAACTCACTTCAACACCTTGCAATCTGGTTTCCTCGAGACTCAAAAAGAAGTGAAACAACTCAGTGCTACTATTGCCTCCATCGATTCATCCATCAATACAACCATAAATACAACCATGTAGTCCTCAATGGAGGAAGTCAAACAAGAACCGACCACCCAACTTGAATCTATCTTTGCATCACTCTGCACCAAACTGAAGATCCCTGTAGATGACCCTTTCTCTGAAGCACCTCTAAAGACCGAAGGCGAACATTCCTCCCATTCCCATAACTTTCATCCCCATCACTTTCAATGTGACCTATGCCTTCCACGGGTGGATGTGACCAAATTTAATGGCTCGAACCCCACTGGTTGGGTAACCAAAATGGAACATTATTTCTCATTACACAACATTACAGATGACTTGGCCAAACTCTGGTATGGTGTTCTCCATCTAGATCAAGAACGTTGGCAATGGTGGCAATGGAGAAAAACTTCTCGTCAAGGGTATATTGCTTGGACCCAATTTGTGATTGAGCTTTATGAATGCTTTGACACGGACACCAACCATTTGGGTCGTTTGACAAAGTTGAAACAATCAGGAACAATAGAAGACTTCATAGTTTCCTTTGAGCACCTGGCTTTTCGAATAGAGGGCATCATTGATGCCTTCTTTTGAGAGTGTTTTATTAGTGGCCTCAAGGAGGAGATTCGGGCCCATGTCTGCATGGCTCGACCCTCGAGTTGGGTGGAGGCTACTAAAAGAGATAAATAAGCACAACAGGTTGTATCCTCTCAAAACCGAAAATCCTCCTTTATCCCTCACCCTAAATCCATCACTCCCACTACTCCCTCCGCCTCATTAAAGATCCAAAAATTGACCAGGGTTGAAATGGATGAATGCCAACTCAAAGGCCTTTGTTATAATTGTGATGACAAATATTTCCCAGTCCACAAGTGTAAAGAACAAAAGATTTTTATGGTCATCTCTGAGGATATTTCGGAAGAGGATGTTGAAACTTCCCTTGTGTCTGAGTCACCTGAAATCACTGACATAACCCCTCCCTCAAACCCTCCCAAAGTAGAACCCATCATTTACCTCAATGCTCTCACTGGCTTATCCACTCCCTAAACCCTTAAGTTAATCGGTTACATCAAGCATCGGAAGGTCATCATTCTGGTTGATAGTGGAAGCACCCATAATTTTATTCATCGCCGCATTGCCCAAGAAACTCATTGCTACATCCATGTTGTCAATAATTTCCAAATCATGATTGCCAATGGTGGTTCCATGAAATGTGGAGGGCACTGTGAAAATGTGTGTCCCCAAATCGGTGACTACCACCTAAAATCCCATATGTTTTCTATCGACATGGGTGGTTGTGACATCGTGTTGGGTGCAGACTGGCTAAGAACTTTGGGTCTCATTCTCATGGATTTTAAGGCATTAACCATGCAATTCGACCAGGAAGGCCACCAATATAAATTACAAGGCATCACTGTTGGTTCACCTGAGGTCATTAGTTCCCATCGCATGGCAAAGCTGTTCAAAAAAGGTCATTCTGGTGCCATTGCCCAACTCCATGCCATACAAGCAATAGAGACACCCTCGATGCCGCATGACCTCCAAGCCCTCCTTTCTAAACATAAAATGGTATTTTCCACTCCCCAAGGGCTCCCTCCTTCCCGTGATGTTCATGATCATTCCATTCCCCTTGTACTCAGAAGCCTTCCTCCCAATATTCGTCCATATCTCCACCCCTTTTCACAAAAAAATGAAATTGAGAAAATGGTCCAGGAACTCCTTTATGCAGGCATTATCCACCCTAGTATGAGCCCTTACTCTTCTCCTATAGTCATGGTCCTGAAGAAAGAAGGTTCTTGGAGACTGTGTCCTGACTTCCATGCCCTCAACAAACTGACCATTAAAGACAAATTTCCCATTCCTTTCATTGATGACCTCCTCGATGAATTGAGTGGTGCCCAATTCTTTACTAAACTTGATCTTCGCTTAGGCTATCACCAGATACGTATGAAAGAGAAATACATTCCCAAGATGGCCTTTCGCACTCATGAGGGCCACTATGAGTTTTTGGTCATGCCCTTTGGCTTGTGTAATGCCCCCTCCACCTTCCAAAGCCTCATGAATCATGTCTTCCGTCCCTTTCTCTGTCATTTTGTCTTAGTTTTCTTTGATGATATCCTCATCTATAGAAAAACCTGGACAAAACATCTTACTCATGTGGATCAAGAACTTCTCCATCTACTCTCTCGGCACCAACTTTTCCTGAAACATTCTAAATGTGCTTTTGGTGCCTCAGAAGTAGAATACTTGGGTCATCTGGTTGGCAAGGATGGCGTCAGGGTGGATCCGAAAAAGATTGAAGCTATGCAATATTGGCCCCACCCAAAGACTCTTAAAATCTTGCGTGGATTTCTGGGCTTAATAGGGTATTATCGCAAGTTTGTTAAGAACTACGGAAAGATTGCATCACCTCTCACTGCTCTCCTCAAAAAGAACTCTTTCACTTGGACTCCAGCTGCTACTCAATATTTTCAAACCTTGAAGAGGACTATGTGCACCACTCCGGTTCTGGCCCTTCCTGATTTCACAAAGACCTTTGTGTTGGAATCTGATGCCTCACGGAAAGGAATCAGCCCTGTCCTTATGCAAGAGGGTCTAACTTTGGCCTTCACTAGCAAGCAACTGTCTGAAAGGAATCTGGGCAAACCCATTTATGAAAAAGAAATGTTGGCTATTCTGCATGTCGTTGATCTGTGGCGCCCTCATCTCTTAGGGAAACGCTTCCAAATTAAGACTAACCATCAAAGCCTCAAGTACTTTCTGGAACAACGCATTTCCTCCCCGGAGAAACAAAAATGGGTGACTAAGCTCTTTGGATATGATTATGAGATCATTTACAAGAAGGGAAAAGACACTGTAGTGGCGGATGCACTGTCCCAAAAATATGAAGAAGAAGGATCCCTTTTTTCTCTTTCCTTCATTGTACCCGATTGGCTCCAAGCTGTGCTCCAGGAATCGCTTCAAGATCCCAAAAGTTCGCATCTGATCCAGGAATTGCAGACCAATGCTCCGACTCCCCTAGGGTACTCTTGGCTCTAGGATGAGCTTCGATACAAAGGTCATTTGTATTTAAGCAAACAATCAAAGATTAAATCCACAGTACTTTATGAGCTTCATGCTACACCCATAGTGGGGCACTCAAGGTTCACCAAAACATATGACAGGGTCAAACTCTTTTTTTCTGGGATGGTATGAAACAGGACATCCATAATGTTGTTGTTGAATGTGAGGTGTGTCAATGCAACAAGGGAGAAACAATCAAATCTCTGAGCACACTACAACCGCTTTCGATTCCACCTGCTATTTGGAAGGATATCTCTATGGAATTTATTACTGGCTTACCCAAATCGGGGAATAAATCAATCATAATGGTGGTTGTGGATCTCCTTTCCAAGTATGCTCATTTCTGTTTTCTTCAACACCCATTTACTGCATCCATAGTGGCTCAAATTTTCATGGAACATGTCTTCAAGCTTCATGGCATGCCGCACTCTATTGTTTCTGATCATGACCAAACTTTCACAAGTAATTTTTGGCAATAACTGTTTAAGCTACAGGGCACCCAATTGCATCTCAGCACAGCTTATCATCCCCCGACTGATGGTCAAACGGAAGTTGTCAACATGTGTTTGGAAACATATCTGAGGTGTTTTGCCTCTGAAAAACAACATCAGTGGGCTCAATGGTTACCCCTAGTTGAATGGTGGTACAACACTTCCTACCATACAGCTACTCACATGACTCCTTTTGAAGCGGTATATGGACAGAAGCCACCTTCAGTTCTCTCATACTTACTGGGTGCCTCGAAGGTCCAGGCGGTTGACCAAACACTTATAGTTCGAGAGGATATTCTTTGTACCCTTAAAGAGAACTTGGTCATGGCACAGAATCGCATGAAGCAACAAGCATATCAAGGTCGCTCTGAACATCAATTTGCAGAAGGGAATCAGGTGTTTCTGCAACTGCAACCATACAAGCAAACTTCCCTCAAGGTCGAGCATTGTCAGAAGCTAGTGTCCAAATTTTATGGTCCTTATACAGTTCTCAAGCATGTGGGACAAGTCACATATCAGTTAGCTCTACCCAGTCAGTCGAAGCTACATCTTATTTTTCATGTTTCATGCTTAAAGAAGGTGATTGGAACTAGGTGCCAAATTCAAACCAACTTTCCAGAGTTACCTAAAGAAGGATCCATTTGTCTATAGAAAAAAGAAGTTTTGGACCAACGTGAGCGTCGCCTGTGTCAGAGAACCATCAAGGAAGTGATAGTCCAGTGGAAATATACGACTCTCGCAGATGCCACTTGGGAACCAACTACCATTCTGCAGTAGTTTCCACATCTCAAGCCTTGAGGACAAGGTTGTTTTTAAGGGGGAAGACATGTTAGGGTCCTAACCCGCACATAGGTAGATCAATATATTCGGATGTAATAAAGGTCAAGATTAATAAGGCCTTTCAATAAAATAGAATAAGGCGGATGTAAGAAGACCTAATAGAATCTTTTGTTTCTAGAAGGATCTTCCTCTAGATGCTTCTCTTGATAGACATATTTAGTACAAATAAGGGTCGAGGGTATGAAAACCCTAGCTTGGATATTATTGTAACAGAGCACTTCTCGACTGGAGGTTGCCCCCTCGAAGAGGCCTGTGAACATTTCTTTTTGAATCAAAGTGTTATTTCTGTTGTTGTTCTTATATCATTTCTATGTTATTGTGGAGATTATGCTGGTTATATTATTGTTATTCTATCATTTCTAGAATTTTATTTATGTTCTGCATATTTATTATATCTGGTATCTTGCATATTATGAATGCGTAGCAAACTTGGTTACAGTCCTGAAAGAGAGTGGAGAAATAAAACTTTGTGTAGACTTTAGGAACCTAAACAAATTCTCCCTTATGGATAAGTACCCTTTTCCTAAGATGTATCATATACTACAAAAATTAGTGGGAGGAAAAAAAATCTCCATGGTGGATGGTTTCTCAGGATATAGCAGGTGGAAATGCATCTAGAAGATAGGAAAAATACAAAAATCACAAGCCCATGGGAAAATTTCATATATGATTAAATTCATTTTGGTTTGATTAATGAACAATACACATTCCAAAGAGATATAGATATATAATGTGTGGGATAAAAATATAGATTCATTGTTATATACCTTGATGACATGACTGTGTTTTCAAAGACATATGAGGATCACATCAAGCATTTAAGGAAGACTTTTGTGAAATGTACGAAATTTGGCCCGTCTCTAAATACAAAGAAGTCTTATTTTTCCATGACATAAGGAAAGCTCCTTGGAAATATAGTATCCAAAGAAGGGGTAAATATAGATCTTGCGAGAGTAGAGACCATCAAACAAATTTATTTGCCTAGGAATAAAAAAGAAATACAATCCTTCCTCGGAAGAATAAATTTTTTGAGAAGATTTGTCCCTAACTTTGTTGAAATGGTAAAACATATCATTGACATGTTAAAGAAGTACCATGAAGTAAAGTGTATCGTTGAAAATAAAAATTCATTTCAACGGATCAAAGAGGCATTGGGAAAATATCCAGTTCTTGTCATCCCAAATTATGCGGAGTTCTTCATCTTCTCATTTTCTTCAGAAGATATGATAATTACTATGTTGTTGCAGAAGAATGAGAAAAATCAAGAGCGACCCATAGCCTTCTTTAGTATATCTATGAGAGATGTCAAGCTAAGATATAAAAACCAAGAAACACAAGCATATGCCTTGGTCAAGGCATTGAAAGCATTTAGAGATTATACATTGCACTCTAAAATATTTCCTTATGTATCCACTAGTGAAATAAAGAATATCCTCACACAAACTGATAGTGAAGGGAGAAGGGGTAAACGTATTTCCAAAATTCAGGAATATAACTTGGAGATCAAACCCACAAAGCTAATAAAGGGACAAAGACTTGCCAAAATAATAGTTGAATCTAACTACAGGGTTCTAGACATGAACTCTCTATCAACAAGCATCGTGTAATAGAACTAGAAGAAGATCAAACAAAAGAACCATATTTTTAAGCTAAGCCCTAAATTTGATCAATCTGATTGGTACAAGGATGTAATTTTTTACTTACAAAATTTAGCTACCCACCAACATGGGACAAATCCAAGGCTAGATATATTAAACTCAAGGTTGTGAAGTATTGCATTATAGGAGAAAATCTTTTTTGGAAATACCCAAGAGTAATATTGTTGAATTTCCTTGCTAAAGAAAAAAATGAGGATATTATCAATGAGTTTCATAAGAGAGTGTGTGGGGGTCACCATGCCTGGAGGGCGACTTTCTACAAAATCCTCAGAGTTGGCTACTACTGGCTCTCATTTTTTTCTGATGCCAATTATATGGTTAGAGCATGTGTAGAATGTAATTTTTTTGCAGGAAAACAAAAGTTACAACCTCTTCCACTCAAACATATCAAAGCAGAGACACCTTTTAAGCAATGGGGATTGGATTTCATTGGTGAAATCAATCCAAATTCAAGTGGGAAATACAAGTGGATTCTAACATCCACAAATTATTTCACTAAATGTGTAGAATCCATTCCCATAAGGGCAGCAACTGACACTGTCATCATCAAGTTCCTTGAGGGGAACATTTTGGCCAGATTTGGATTCCCAAGGAAGATCATAACTGATAATGCACAAGGATTCAAATATGTTAAGATGATGCAATTTTGTCTAAATTATAACATAGATCTTGGGAATTCTACATCTTACTATCCCCATGGAAATCGCTTGGCTGAATCTTCCAATAAGAATCTCATCAAGATTATCAAGAAAATGTTGTCTCAAAACAAGAAGGAATGGGATTCCCACCTGTAATATGCAGTTTGGGAAGACATGGTAAGCATAAAGAGGTCCATAGGAACTTCTCCTTTTTAGTTGGTGTATGAAATGGAATATATCTTCCCTATTCAACTCAGCCTCCCTATGATGCAATTACTACAAGAGGAGGAGGCGTAATCAGATGATATGCAAAGAAGGATCAACCAACTGATTGAAGTTCAAAAGGTAAGAGATCGAGTGAATATAAATTCCCAAGCTCACCAGGAAAGAACAAAAGAAATATTTGAAAAGAGGAAAACGGAAAGAAACTCCATGGCAGGAGACTTGGTATTAAAGTGGGATTCTGGAGGGGAAGCAAAGGGGAAAAATGGAAAATTTGATAGTCTCTAGCTTAGACTCTTGCAAGTTGTTGCAACTCAAGACAAAAACATGTATGAATTGGCTCAACTATATGGAGTGTTGTTTGGGGCTCATGTAAATGGAAGGTTCCTCATGTCAGTGTTTCATGGAAACCTGCATAGTAAATCTAGCTAAAGCATACACAAACAAAGCTTATCAAGAAAAGGAAGAGAGATACACAATGAAGAATGAGAATCAATGCATATTATTATCTTAATCAATGAGTGAGTGATATTCACTCATATAGGCAATGACATCCTATAATTAGGAATGCATGCATAATAGTGTTGGTCTAAAATTAGAAAGTCTAAAATAAAACTAGTCAGTTAACTCCCACTGAACTAGTGTTACTCCTACTGAACTAGTGTGCCGAAAATAGAAATTTATCCAACACCCCCCCTGAGAATCACTATGGAGTAAAAAATGAGTGTCGGCTACTAGGCCATTTTAGGTACTCATGTACAATGCAACTAATGAACACTGAACAAAAATGAGGAAAGAGGGAAAACCACGTGGGAACAAAACCCCCCCTCAAAAGATAATGTATCAAAAGAAGAAAATGACACCTGCTAGGAAACTGTGTTCTTCACTGCAAGATGATCTCACAAAGTCTGAAACTTCTGCTCACTGAAAGTCTTCGTGAAGATGTAAAAATATTTATGGATCTGATGAAGTCCTTTGGAAACCTATCGAGCCTTGTACCTCTTGATCCTGTGGACCCATCTGCACCTGAAAATATTCCTTTCTAGTGGAAGTGGAACCGGATGCCAAGTTTGATTCTATAGGAGTGAGTCATACTCCTTCTGCATGGTTGCTTTCCATAACAGATTTCCCACAACCCTATTATAGGTCTGTGGATTAGTAGATTGAACCATATAGAAATGCATGGGCATCGTAGGTTCTGAAGCTAGAAATACATGAGAAGGCTCCTCATGTTGAGATCGAGTCCTCCTCGAATCCAATGGATTCCCTGCAAGGTTGCCTACTTCCTGAAGTGTGGTATTTTCCTTCTTGGGCATCTATTGAAGCTTCGACACAGGCTTCTTATCTAGATGTACTACCTGCTTATTTCTATGTACAAAATTTGAGTGTATGGAATCATCTATGATGTTTGAAACTGATGGAAGCACAACAATATATGCATGTTTCACTTGAGGTGCATGCAAAGTACTCTCCTTATGTGTAAGTAGAATAGAGGAGCCATCATCAGAAAACTTAGTGAATTTATACAACTTTGACTTGTGATCCACCTCACCAATTGCAATGATGGAATTGTTATGCATGTCAATTATTGAAACTGAATCTGATGTAAATTCAACCCTTTTACCTTTCTGAGTGATCTGATAAACTGAGAGCAAATTCATAGAAATCTTTGGAACATGTAGAACATTCTCAAAACTACCATTGTGGAGTTCCACTCTCCCTTCTCCTGCTACTGCTTCTGGAGTATCATCCCCCATGAGAATAGGGGGTATTGAGCATGGACTCAAAGAAGAGAAAACTTCATCTTTCGCTGCCATATGATGGGATGCACCATAATCTATAATCCATGAATCAGATGAGGAATTAATTGCAACAAGATCATGATGATTACCTTTCTTAGGAGCGGGATCTTCTTCCTTCTACTTCTTGACTCCCTCTAGAATGAAGTTTCCAAGGTTGTTCTATCAAAGTGTTTGTGCCATAAGATTGATCTGTTTCTTCGTGCATCTGGATTCTTCATGATTCGGTTTATTGCAATATGTGCACTTCTTTCCCTTTTTCTTCTTCCTTTTGGAATTTGAAGAATCTTTGGAACCTGAAGAATCCTTGGAGGGTTTGGAATATCCCTCCTTCTTTGACTTTGGATGTAATAACTCCTTTCATTTCTGCTTCGATTTCTGATTGTATGACCCTTTTCCATCATGCATGGTAAGTGCATGTGCTTTGGGATCTTTCATGAGGCCCATCTGTATGAGTTTTGTCTTCTCTTGTGTAAGAGACTCAATGAACTGAGCCAACGTAGGCATTTTCCAATTTGTTCCAAAAAGACATCTGCCATAATGGAAATTGGAGACATATACAGTGTATTATGGTCCTAGCTTAGCCAAGATTGTTAGAATAAGTTGTTTCTCTTGTGTAGACTTGTCAACACCACATTCACCCAAGCTCAAAATCAAAGATTTAAATTTAGTAAATAAATCATGTATATTATCAAAACTTTTAGGGTCTAAGGTATCCAACTCTACCTCAAGCATATGACCTCACATCTCATCTTGCTTTCCAAAGAGTCCTTCCAGGGTGGTCTAGATCTCATTTGGAGTCTTTCATGTAGTAACATGAAACCATAAATCAGTAGAGATTAACTCAAGAAGTAGTCATGTGGCCTCATCCTTACAGTTCACCCATCTCATCTTCTCAATCGTTGATGTGGGTTATGTTTTTGTCGCCATTCTCAAATTATACAGTCATTTCCTTCTGAGTTGGAATTCTGCTTTGGGCTTCCAATCAAAATAATTGTATGGTGTGAGGATTACCACCAAATTTGACCGTATAATAGTTGTCCTATCCATCTCTCCCACTGTTTCTAAGAACCCCTAAAAATTTACTCTCAATCTACAAGTGAAAAATTAAGAAATCACGGCAGAAATGACACTTTAAGTGAAAATTCATATCAGTTTCAAGAGATGATCTTCTGACTTACTTTTTGATCAAACGGTGAGGAATCTCGCCAAACGGTTGAAAACCCACCTGCATAATGGGTCGATTTACTTTTCAAGTGGGTTGTTTCCTCAAAAAATTAATATTTTGGGAGAAATGAATGTAGAAAGGTACGACCACGGATTTGTATAAGTTTCAGAAGGCTATCTTGCGGCTTACTTTCTGAGCAAACTGTGAGGAATCTCGCCCAACGGTTGAAAACCCACTTGTAGAATGGATCAATTTACTTTCTGCGTGAGTTGTTTCCTTAAAACATTAATACTTTTGGATAAATTACTACTGAAAGGTATGACCATAGATTCATATTAGTTTCAGGAGGCTATCTTGCGGCTTACTTTCTGAGCAAACGGTGAGGAATCTCGCCAAACAGTTGAAAATCCACTTGCAGAATGGGTCAATTTACTTTCCACATGGGCCATTTCCTCAAAACATTAATAAATTTGGAGAAATAACTGTTGAAAGGTACGACCATGGATTTAACTTGCCGAAACTCTAATTTCCTTATTCTTTGGCTTGTTTGACGTGCTCCAAGCAGGATATCTTTGATACCATGTCATTGTTTCATGGAAACCTGCACAGGAGAATACACAAACAAAGATTATCAAGAAAAGGAAGAGAAATACACAATGAAGAATGAGAATCAATGCATATTATTATCTTAATCAATGAGTGAGTGATCTTCACTCATATAGGCAATGGCATCTTATAATTAGGAATGCATGCATAATAGTGATGGTCTAAGATTAGAAAGCCTAAAATAGAACTAGTCAGTTAACTCTCACTTAACTAGTGTTACTCCCACTGAACTAGTGTGTTGAAAATAGAAATTTCTCCAACACCTCAAGCATTTCTTGTAGTACTAAATGTTGCATAACTTCTTACCTTGTACATAAATAAATATTTTCCCATTCATTTCCATGTATTTTTTAATTTTTACTTCATTCATGATTTGTTACGAAAGAAAATACACAGGGTTCTAAAATTGTAAGTTGTTGAGAAATTTTATTTCACCTATCAAATCAGTTTTCAAGTGCATGGGGGGGCTATAATTTTAATGTAGACTCCATAACCCAACAGAGGAAGAAACTTGGTCTACAGTTCTCAGTAGACCACAAGGGTATTTTGTCCCCACTGGAGCAGATGTGAGTACCATATTTGATCTTGTCACAAATATGTAAGTTGATCCAGATTATAAGGATGAGATCGAGAAAAATAGAGGCTAAAGGTGAGCTTACAGATCTCTTGGACCAAAGGATCTAGCATATTTGCAAGTGACCTAGAAAAATCAACATAAAAAATCATGCGCTTAAGACCCAAGGCTAAGTTTCAAGCATATGGGTGCTTATCGAGAGCTAAAGTAGGGATAATTGTGCTCTTAAAAGTCTTAATCCATTTTCATATAAAGGTGATATCATGGGAACATAGCATAGGAATTGAGCGCCAGTGAAAGTGCAGGACCCGATCATCCAATGGATGTAAGCGAGCCATATCTATGGTAGGAAATAAACGTCACATAATGAAATTGCATGAGAGATAACACACATAAGGGTTAACATAGTTACCAACTTAACGAGAACTCTCTAGAGTTCTCATTTTTGGGGGGGTCCTATTTTTTACCCCGTTTTTAAAAATGGTGCTACCGGTAGCACCCCCTCTCCGTTTTTAGGTGATTTTCAATATTTTAAATTTTTCAATCCACAATGTGTCCACATTATTTTATTAAATGCTCATTTTTCATCTATTTTCAATTCTCTCTCTCTCTCTCTCTCTCTCTCTCTCTCTCTCTCTCTATATATATATATATATATATATATATATATATATATAT
>ML781504.1:291775-306162 GCA_009831015.1 Picea engelmannii
GAGACCAAGCTTGGGACAAGATAGGTGGAATCTTTCACCACCGAATCGTCCTCTAGGGTTTGTTATGTCAAAACCCTCAAAACCCCCAATATTGGGCTCACTAGCTAGAAGCCAGAAATGAAAATAAGATCATACATGAATGATAAGTAGAGGCCCTTGCCTTCCTTTTATACTTTTTGGCTCATCTTTTCCTCCAAAGTGACTTTCATTTTATTAATATTTAATTAATTAATTAAATCACTTTAATTAATTAATTAACCTTTTTACCTATGAAAATCTCCTTATCTCTCCTTGTGGCTTCCTTGGCCACTGAAAGTCACTTCTAGCCACCCCATCCTGTAGTGCTACTCCTCCCGATTCTAATGAGATATCACACTGAGAGGTTCCTCCAAGTAATGTGCCCCAAATGCCCTCTTCAGTGATTTTAATTAACTTATAGCTCAAAATAGTCAAAATCATGAAAATCGTCGGAATGGAACGAAACCAAAGCCAACCTGTGCGGAATGGCTCATAATGATGGAATATGATGATAAATTCCAATTGGACCCCATAATGCCTCTCAAATACCCCTGTACTCGCTATAACATCCATCTGGCTACTCTGGTCATCATAAGTCTCTGCCCTGTGATGATGTCCCAAAGTGGGGACATTACAAGTACGATCTAATGAGTCGATCCATGTCTTTGATCAACTCATGAGGACAGATGAATCGATACACAACCATGATTAAAACAGAGTTAAATCATGAAAACATGAATAAAGAATAAAAAAGAAAAGTGATATTAATTAAAGTTTAAGATTATCATTTTAAATGAAAAGGTACAATGGTTCAAATATCAAAAGACACAATGCTTCAAACTCACACCAGTTGGAAGACTATATAAACAAGAAATAATGGTGAGAAAATTGTGTAGTTGAATTTGTTGAAGTATATATATTTATATATAATGGATTGAATGAAGGTTCATTCTATCAGGTTGGTGCCGGTTTACAAGCTGGGTCTTGTATGAATATCGGATTCCTCACATCTCAGATGGATCTGAGATCAACAAGCTGGGACTTGTTATGAGGATTGGATTCTTCATTTCTCAATTGGATCTGAGAACTACAAGTTGGTCCTTGTAACAGAGAGTTGGGTATCTCATAATTGTATGAAGATGATATTCAAAGATTGATCTTATGTATTCATTCAAGTTATTTAAATAAATAAAATATTTATTCTTATATATATATATTGAGAAAATGAAATAAATATTTGTTGTTCAGTTAATTTGTGAAAAGTGGAAAATTGTCCTAATTTTTGTGACACTGATTCACCCCCCCTCTCAGTGTCAAGTACCCATTTCAACATAGCATAAATAAGTGAAAATTCAATTAACTTGTGAATTAATAAAATTGTTTTATAATCTTAATTGCTAAACATACACTTTCAATATCTTACCAAATAAACTGCCTCCTTGTCTTTTATTTTCTCTTTAAGCTTGATTGTACTAATCCTTGTTGTGTGTCTAAATGAAATACTAGAAATCTCCAAAATGGTGATGTCGTAACTTTTGTAAATCCCATAACCACTTTACTGAAATATTGGTAAGTATAAGGCTCAGTATCATATTCAATGTTTGGGATATTATAACCATGAGGGATATCCGCAATAACTAGCGAGTATTCTTTTTTAGGAACAATACTTGCAAGTTTTTCACAATCACCTAATATCACTTTATATTGAACAGTGTCGAGCCCATTCCAAATGTAGTGATCAACAGAGTCATCAAGTTGAACATTTTGAACACGTCTCCTTATTTCTCTTTCAAACTTGGATTTTTGAATAAAACTTTTGAAATTTTCAGGTACTCCATCTGCATTCTTCTTTGGCATCTTTAATAAAACAAACAAACATATAGTTATATATCTATAACTATTAAAATATAAATAAATTAACTTACAAACGAATAATATGAATGTAATAAATCAACATACCTTTTTGAATGCAACAAAAAATTGTTTCAATACTGCTGAAGAGATTGAATCTTGATAGTTGAGTTTAACATCATCCCATCTTTCTTCATTCAACATCTTGACCATTTCCTCTTGTATTTTCATATACACCTTGTGACTAAATAAAACAAAAATAATGTTAAACTAATATTAAATTGAAAAAATTAATTATCTTGTCCCAACATAAATAAAAATAACTCAACATGCTTACTTTTTAAATTCATAACAAATTTCTTCCATTGACAATTCTCCTGACCTAACACGTGATAATATAATTATGATAAGTTTGTCATCCTTCACTCCTTGTATTGATCTCCAAGGTGTTATAGTCATATCATCAGGAAGATTTATTATGCCAGGGCTTGTCTTACTTGTGCCACATATCAATTGTTTAGCCTTCTTAACTCTCTGATTTTTTATACCAACATTTTCCCATAGGGTGAAGATCTCATCTATCAAATGTCATACATGTCCAGTTCTAAATCCCAATTGAAAATAGTTATCCACAAGTCTAAATATATCACTTCCTTTGCGATATTTTTCTTTTGTATTTTCATCATCAAGTGGGAATCCTATTTCCATACAACATTTCTTCTGAAACTTAACATCAACATTTGATCTCTCCACGTGGCATATTTAAAAAAACTCATCGTGGATAAATCTCACCCTTTGAATGAAGGTCATAGAAATTTTGTACTCATTGTCTGTGTTATGATCCCATGCCAGTAACTTTACTTCTGAATCTGTTAAATCGACATACATTATGCATTTCACTGTCTCAGGTAGAGGATTATTGGGATATTCTTGCATCAATTCTCTTCTAGCCTCTGTAGAATGATTTCCTCCAATCACATAAGATTTGTAGTCAAAAAAAATTGATCTATCAAATTCTTCCCTCGTAGTAACTTTCATTGGGTCAACAAGAACTACGTAGTCAACCACATGTGCATATGGATTGTATCTAATCAATGCTTTCAAATTGTGGATATGCAAGTGATGTGGTTTTCTAATTTGATATTTTTCTTTCCCTTCTGTGGGTTTATAAAGTTGTTTCACATTCAACTAAAATGTGTGGCCATCATCAACTAAGTTTGTCGTCCTCATTCTATTTTGAATGGCATTTTGTGTTGTTTTCATAATACCATCCTCTAGATCAAAACTTGGTGTTATTATTTATCTGCTACCTTTAGAAATTTCACTATAATACTCTGAACTAACGATGGCTTCTTGAACATTATCAACATTTGTTTTCTTCCTCTTATGATTAACTGTGTTTCATCTAAATCAATGATTTCTTCAAAATCAATAGGAATAGACTCATCATCAACCATCACTCTTTTGTGTTTATCATGTTTGTTCTTTTTGCGAGAAGGAGTGATAACCTCATTGGGACCAATCTCAACAATATCTTCATTTGGAGTTTCCTCATTTTCAAATGTAACCCTTTTAGGATTTCTAAAATGAAGATTTTTCTTTCTTCTTTCATGTTCTTCTCTGTCTACTCTTGTAGGTTCAACCTCCATTAATTTCTGTTTCTTTTTCCTTCCTTCTTGTGTCTTTTAAATATGAAAAGTGTTGATGACATCCATGATATCATTCTCTGTAGAGTAAATATCCACTAACATATGTGAAATTCGTTCAACAAAATCCTGTAAGAATAAAATATAACATTTTCATGTTAAATAAAATTAAAGCATTACCATGATACTAAAAATAATAAACGACACATGATCCAATCATTCAGGCAAATGAGACGGAGGGAGAGAAGCGAGCTCTGCAAAAACCCTAGCCTCCTCGTAGGGTAAACTGACGGACAGCAGGCGCAAACCTCCTCCGCGATACACAGCCAAAGTCCCAGGCGATCAGCCGACCTCCACTGTCACAAGGGTATGGAAGCAGCGGAGGGGGGGAAACCCCCCTCATACCACAATGTAGCAGCCAATGACAAATCGGGAGCCAGAACGGTGTGACCCACCTTCGAGCCGCCGCCGCAGGTGCGCGAACAGTTGCTTGCGAGGGAACAGAGTCTCAGAGCGGCGATGGAAACTGAGGCCGGAACCTCCCAACCAAATCCACCATGAAGTTGGGAACCTGGCAAGTGTATTCCGCAAATGGAGAAGCCGCCCAGGTACCTCATTAGATCAACTCGGGTTGGAGATCATATGCAATTTATGAGAGAGCACGCCCTAATCGGCAAATTTCTGGGGCTCTGGCCAGCAGAAAGAGACCTCCACAAATGGATCAAATACTGGTGGCATCCCAAGGGAGATTATGAGCTGCAACTCAGCTCCAAGGGATTCTTCACAATTATTCTACACAATCTAGAGGACAAAGACAGAATCTTTGAAAACGGGCCATACTTCTTCAACTCGGCGGGACTGTTCCTTCTCTTCTGGACCGAGAGATTTAGCCCGGATAAAGAGGACTTCACCATGGCCCCTGTATGGATACGCCTGTACTCCTTGCCGCAGGAGTTCTGGTTGGAGGAGATTTTCATGGGTATAGGAAATACCCTTGGACAATATGTGAAAGCCTCTAAAGCTACAAGGCAACGAAAGTATACCTCATATGCCAGGATCTGCGTATACATGAACATATCCAAAGCACTCCCGGGAGTGGTAACCCTCGAGTATCAGGATGAGGACTGGCAACAAACCCTGGACTATGAGCATATACCATTCAGGTGCAGGAGATGCCATGAACATGGCCATCTGTACCGAGATTGCCCCATCATCAAGCAAGCTGCAAAACCAACTGAAACCCTGCAAAAGGATGGATTCACCACGGTAACATCAAGAAGGAGAAACCCTTCAAAAAAGCAGACCGCAACTGCGGGGCAGAACATTGCCACGAAGAACTCTTATGAGATCCTGGAGCAGCTACCAGAGGAAGAGGAGGTCCAGAACCCGCACTAAAATCCACAGCAACAGCAAGCAAAAGGCTCAAATCCGGACCCTGATCAGCATACTGAAGAAACCCCAATGGAAGAAAAAGGAGAAGGCAATGGAGATACCCCAATGTTGCTAGATGATCGGGATCTGGCAGGGATAGATCTAGAAAATCTAGAGGAGGCTCTAAACCAGAAGGACCTGCAGACCCTCCCTGAAGAACAACTTTGCAAAGTGCACAAGGTCTTTCTCAATTCCTCTGCAGGCTCCATGGCACGCCTGGGTATAGAAATGGACCCGAACTCTGGCACGAAGTAAGTCTTTCCTGAAAACAAAAGGAGAGAAAGAAAACCGGCCCATCAGTTAATCAAAGAAGCCGACAACCTCATGATAAACTCAGGCCAGATACACAAACTTTCGGAGGGATACCTCCACTCAGCACCCCCCTCTTAATGATGAAGATCATCACATGGAACATAAGAGGTCTGAATGGAAGATCCAAACAGAGGATCCTCCGAGATTTCATAATGGCAGAGAAACCCGATATACTGCTGCTCCAGGAGACCAAATGCAAAGGGGCAGAGGCTGAAACAATCTCTCAGCGTATATGGCTAGTCTGCAACTCCATAACAATTGATTCCATAGGAGCCTCAGGCAGCCTAGCTATCTTATGGAATCCAGCCAGTGTCACTATAAGCAAACCCTTCACAACAATTGGTACCATAACCTCTCACTTTGAAGTTATGGGCACGAACCAGGAAGGAGCCATCACAAATGTCTATGGGCCACACAGCGCCCAGGATAAAGACAAATTCCTGCAGCGACTTGAGGTGATAAAGACCTTGGTGGCCACCCCGAACTGGATCTTAGGAGGCAACTTCAACATGATCCTGACCCTCGAGGAAAAAAATGGAGGCATCAAAAGACTCGAGCAAGACAGCAGTAAGCTTAAAGCTCTCATAGATCAGTTAAAATTAGTAGATATTGAGAATAGCAATGGCACCTTCACTTGGTCCAATCGCAGATCGGGCACCCAACACATCGCCTGCCGATTAGACCCCTTCCTGACAGCAAAGGAAATCATGGACTCGGGCTCTCATCTGCAAAGCCTTATCCTACCAAGAGCAGGCTCTGATCATTGGCTAGTAGCTCTGCAAGTGGACCTGGGAGAGCCTCCCAGATACAAACCTTTCCACTTTGAGAAATTTTGGCTAGCTCACCCGGACTTTAAGAGACTAGCCAAATCATGGTGGGAACAAGTGGCAATAGACCACGGCTCATGCATGTACAGGTTTCAACAGCGACTAAAAAATTTCAAGCAGCGGCTTAAACAATGGAACAAAAATAGCTTTGGCAATATACTACAAAGCATAAAGGAGATAGAAGGTAGACTAGGGGAGATTCAGAAAATTTTCATCTCGGGAGAACGAACTGTTGAACTAATGAAGGAAGAAGAACATCTTCAAGCACATTTGGAAAAACGAAGAAAGCAGGAGGAAATCCTCTGGAAGCAGAAATCCAAAGTCCAATGGCTCAAGGAAGGGGAAAATAACACAAAATTTTTCCACAGAGCTATGATGCACAGAAGACACATCAACAGGATCACTCACCTCGAGGACAGCCAGGGCAACTTAGTAAGGGAGCACCACAAAATAGAGGAGGAGTTGCTCAAATACTACCAAGACCTCCTCAAGGAACCTCAGAAGGACAGAACGGAAGCAATAGGAAGGGTAACCAGACACATACCAGCTTTAGTCACACCAGAGCAGAATGCAGCCTTAACTCGGCCCATCACCCAAGAGGAGGTCGATCAAGCTGTAAAATCCATGCCAACAGGGAAAGCCCCAGGTCCGGATGGGTTTACCGTGGATTTCTTTCACCACTGCTGGGATCTGATCCAACAGGATGTTTGGGAAGTAATTGAAGAATCAAGAGCTTCAGGCCTCATACTTCCATCTCTCAATGCCACTTTCCTCACCCTCATCCCAAAGGAAGAAAGGGTCACTAATCCCAAACAGTTCAGACCCATAGCCTTATGCAACGTCATCTACAAAGTTATAACGAAGGTCATCGCCACCAGGCTCAAGGCCATCCTGCCTTTCCTCATATCCACGGAGCAGTCAGGGTATGTAGAAGGAAGACAGATCATGGATAACGTCATTTTGGCTAATGAGGTCATACACTCCCTCAGAACCTCAAAAACTCCAGGTATGCTTATCAAACTTGACCTTTCAAAAGCCTTCGATTGGGTCAGCTGGCATTATATCAAAGTTGTCTTAGATTCCTTTGGCTTTGATCAGAATTGGGTCAGTTGGATCTTGAATCTCACCTCCTCTGCCTTCTTTTCCATCCTTGTGAACGGTGTCCCATCAAAACCTTTCTCTCCTTCTAGAGGAATCCGGCAGGGGGATCCCCTCTCCCCTTTTCTGTTTATACTATTAGCGGAAGGCTTGGGGCGCTACATTAAAGCTTCTGTTATTGATGGTTCCCTCAAAGGCCTACCTTTGCACAACATCCAACCCGCTCCCTCTCACAGTCAATTTGTAGATGACACACTCCTCTTGAATTCTCCCACTGTCCAAGAGGCCTCAAAACTCAACTCTATCCTTTCAGACTTCACTGAGGCCTCTGGCATGTCGCTCAACTTGGAAAAGTCCAATCTATACTTTTTTAACACCCTGCCCCCTGTCCAACATCATATCTCTAGACTTCTGGGAATACCCAGGAGCTCCCTTCCGTCCAACTACCTCGGTGTTCCTCTCACAGGAGAAGTGGCCTCCGCCATCTCCTGGGACAGCCTCCTCCAGTCCATCTCCAACAGGCTGCGAAACTGGACCTTCAGACCTCTCAACCTTGCCTCCCGGCTGGTTCTCCTCAAATCAGTTTTGCAAGATTTGCCCACCTATCTTTTCACTGCTCTGGCGGCCCCCAAAAAAGTCATCAGAGCTATCAGAACCTTGCAGTGGAAATTTCTCTGGAGTGGCCACCAATCTAACAAGAAATGGGCATTAGTCAATTGGGATAAGCTCTGCATGCCGAAAAATCAAGGAGGACCGGGTCTTAGAGACTCGGGGAAATTGAACCAAACAATGGGAGCTAAAATCTAGTGGAGATGGCTAAAAAACCCTGCAGCAGCCTGGGCACAACTGTGGAAAAGAAAATATGCACCTCACACTCCGGCATATAAGCTAATCCGACTCAATGACCACATACAAGGCTCCAACATCTGGAACACAACCTGGCAAAATCACGCTCTAGTGCAACACCATGCCTTTTGGGAGCTAAGAGATGGAGGAAGTGCTCTATTTTGGGAAGATTCTTGGCAGCAACTCAAGCCATTGGACACCATGGAAGAGCTATCGGCCCTCAAAAGAGTCCTTCACCAAAACGCCCATCCCAAAGTCAAGGAACTATGGATGCCTCAAACTCTGCATCAAAGGTGGCGCCAATGGAAAACCTCTCATCAAGCGCTTGCGATTCCTGAGATTGTCAATTTGCAGAGCTGGCAAGCTCAAGTTGCCAGCAGGAAAATACTGTATCGAGAGGTCCCAGATATCCTGAGGTGGGGGTACACCACAGCTGGCACTTTCACTATCAAGGAAGCTTACCCACTGCAAGCAGACCAATCAAATCCAAGGAAGGAGCCCATCTGGAGCAAAGTCTGGAACTCTGCCCTTTGGCCCAAGGTCTCCACCTTCCTGTGGTTAGTAGTGTACAATAAAGCTCTAACCTGGGACAATCTACGAAAGAGAGGCTTCATTGGACCCTCCATCTGCGTTCTTTGCTCACTACAGGAGGAAAGCAAAGAACACCTCTTCAACGCTTGTTACTACAGTCAGCAGCTATGGGATTATGGAGCGTAGATCATGTGCAAATCCAACCGAAATAGAAGCAACATCAATTGCACAATCGAGAATTGGGACAACATCTCATTCAACAACCCCATATTAAATCTAATATGGGAACTGCTGCCAGGATTCACCCTCTGGCAAATCTGGAAGGAACGAAACAAGCGCATTTTCCACTCTCAGCTGTCCCTCCCTGACGTCAACTGGGCCAAAATCAGATCACAAATAATAGAAACAATCAGAAGCAAATACTGGACTGAGACGGATTGGCAGTGCAGCCCTGAGGAGTAGAAAATCCTGCAAAGTTGGCATCCCATCTTGATTAACCCTTTATCCACCAGAAAACATACGGGTCAATCCACCAGCCCAAACACCTGGACTCCCCCTTCATAACACTTCATTAAAGTTAATTTCTATGGAGCCTCCAAAGGAAACCCAGGACCGGCGGGATATGGGGCAGTTCTCAGGAACTCAGGAGGGTAAATCCTAGGTCTGGACGCAGGATTCATCGGAGATTCAACCAACAATGTAGTCGAGCTTACAAGACTCCTGCGAGGTCTCCAAACGGCCATCGACAGGGGTCATCAAAGGATAATATTGGAAGGAGATTCACAAATCATCATAAGACTAGCCACCAAAATCATCCACGGCTGCGACCCAGAAAAAATCTCTCCAAGCTGGAGACTCTATAGCCTACTTGCAGAATTCAATCATCACCTACAGCCGCATCTCACCATCACCACCTCTCATGTAAAAAGAGACGCGAACAGGGTAGCGGATCGACTCACAAATGAAGCAGTAGAACAGGAGGAGGAACATATAAACTGGGAGGGCCCTGGCTCACTAGCCCCTGAGATCCTCATCCGGTATCAAGGCTTAGCCAGTAATGATCTCCACTCCCCGTATGGGGTGACAGGTGGCGCGTTAGTGCCATGTGGGCGCAAGCCGAGATGTTGCTTTAATGCATCTATCGGCTCGCATTATCTCTGCCATTAACCCACATGTATTCGAGCAGGAGAGCCCTTACGATGAGGCCCCTCGCGCGAGCGAAGGGTACCCCTCACCAGAGCACCATGCAGCAGCGTTTAATGGCGAGGTTTAATGCTATGGCTATGGCGGTGGTGTTCATAACAGTGCTCGCGGTTCGAGCAGTGACTTCATACCGCAATTTGCTCCGGGAAGCTTTGGTCCCTCAGTCGAACCAGAGTCGCGGCTTTCTCCTTCTTTCTTCTTGGGCGCGACGACTGCATTCGGCAACCCCACCCTCCTGTCGGAACAATTGGACTAGAAAAGGTAGCACTCAGTCTTTTTGCAGTGACCCCATCATGCCTCAAATTCGAGGAAGGTCGCGCAGGGGAGCGACCTAGCATTCGGAGGAGTCTCGGCGCAAACGGAAGTAGAAATTCGAGGCGGCAGAGTCTCGGCGTAAGCGAAAACAGAATTTTGAGAGGGCGATGGCGATTACAGCTCGGCGATGAAAGACCAGACCACGTACGCCTCCAATGGCGTACGTGGAAGAGGTCATACTGGAAGGTGGTCCGCCAAGCCCTCCTGGGCACACCCTATTCATGGTACCAGATAACTGGAAACCGAGCACAAGCTTTGGCACCCACAGCAAATGTCATGTTGATAGCAAGGTGTCCGACCCCTCTACTGCCACCGCAGAGAAGCCTTACTCCCCCTGCTACGTGGAAGAGGAGGCTCCACCCGAGCCCGCCAACGAGGAGAACGATACAGGACGAGAGCGTCGACGAAAACGAACACAGGATTCGGATGAGGACACCAGTGAGGAGAAGCCACCTGTAGCTGACTGGAGGCACTTCGATCTTGTCTTTGAAATTCGGCACAAGCTGGATGACCAAATCTTTCGCCTGGAACGCATGGACCAGCGGATGGATATGTTCTTCGCGGCACACTCTAGAGCATCGGCAAAAAAGTAATGTCCGACCTGCGCATGCACCTACACGTTCCCGGTGAGGTGGAGGCATTCCGAGGTCTAGGACAAACAGCTCGGCTCAGAGGTTCCCTCAGGTTTAAAACTTGTTTTTGGTCTTGGTGTTGTAGTTACAGTTTCTGCCTTTTACTAGCTAGCTACCAGTTAGTCTTAGCGTTAGATAGAATAACGAGCTTGCATGTTGTGACCATGAGTCCTGGTTTCCTTCGGGAAGGATGTCAACTTTGTCATTTTTTTGCTACCTATGCTTTTCGTGTGACACTTGGACATGGATGCCACGCTGTCCCAGTTTCCTGCTTAGGCGGGACAACTGGCATCACCTATAGTCTTGAATTTTGTATTTTGACAATGGCAATATAACAGGCACTACCCCTTTTTACTTAAAAAAAATAATAATAATAAACGACACAAAGATATTAAAACATTACCATGATACTAAAAACAATAAACGACACAAAAATAGAAATAAAAAACTTACATTGCCTTTCTCAATGTCATCAATGATGGATGCACATAATTCTGAAAAACATTCATTCTTGTTATAATTGCTCAATTTGAAACAATATCTAAACTTGATATAAGTTCTCCCTTGTTTGACAAGTGCATAAACAATATTGGTGGTTGGCACCAAACATATATCTCATAACAAGCCAAGTGCCTGATAATTTTCTTGCACATGTTCTAATTCGGCATAATACAAATATATATGATCTCCATTGTTTCCTTGCTTGTCTTTAACAAACCAAGAATATTGTTGTTTGTTTTCACCTTCCACAGATTTCCACTCTCTAACATTCGTCATTTCCCTTGATAGCTCGGGTGTTATGCTATCATTTTGTTGCCTAATATTGATGGAGGTTCCAGTTGCATTTTTTGATGCCATTATTGCAGGTCGTGATCCAGATATATTCATAGATAATCTCTTTCCTGCCATTTTCCTATATTAAAATAAAATAAAATAAAATTAGGCCTTTCACATTATAATAAACTAAAAACACAACATTGATTATAAAAGCTAATTAAAAATAAAAATTATACATGTGTAATATGTGATACATAATACCTATATGTAATATGTAATTACATATTACATTCTATGTAATATGTAAATTTCAAAAAAATAAAAAATAAAAAAAATTATACATGCATAATATGTATTACATATTACACAAGTGTAATATGTATTACATAGTATGTAATATGTAATTACATAGTATGTAATATGTAATTACATAGTATGTAATATGTAATTACATAGTATGTAATATGTAATTACATAGTATGTAATATGTAATTACATATTACATAGTATGTAATATGTATTACATATTACATACTATGTAATATGTATTACATATTACATACTATGTAATATGTTTACATGCATCGCCCAGGCCCCACGGCCAAGCCCTAGGCGCATCGCCCCAAACCCCCCCACCCCCCCGCGACTGGGGCGATGTCAGGCATCGCCCTAGCCCCCATGGCCAAGCCTTAGGCACGCCCGGGGCTTGGCCACGGGGCTTGGGCGATGCATGTAAACATATTACATAATATGTAATATGTATTGCATATTACATATTACATAGTATGTAATATGTAATTACATATTACATAGTATGTAATATGCAATACATATTACATAGCCCAAGGCTTGGCCATGGGGGCTAGCGCTCAAAAACTAATAAAATTTCAATAAAAAACTATAAAAATTTAAAAATTATATCTAAATTTCACTCTTTTTCCTTTTTTCTTTTCAAAAAATCTTAAGGATTTTGTTAAGATTTTCTGAACAAAGTCTCAAAAACTAACTAACCTAAAGAATTTAACAAAAAACTAACCTCTAAAATGTTAAATTCTCCTCGGCTTTGCTTGCTAGATTCTCCTCGGATGTCTTCTCGAAGTTTTAGCTTGCTCCAAATCCTAAAACAAATACTGCCCAAGACATAACACAATATAAAAAGATAAAACAAGACTGTGTATATATAACACAGATGATATAAATTATTGTTAGTATAACGAATGTGGGATAAATAAAAATTAGATATATTGTCCACATATATACTGTTATAGGATAAGTCCGTGAGTGCGAACACAAACCGACCTCCCTAGATCCACCTGGTATCTAGAACAAAACAGGACAGAATAATACACTTTCCCTAGATCTAGCCTATTGAATGAACTAAGAGATAAGGGCTATGGACATACCTTATGAACGCTTTCCTTAGATATTTGTTGTTCCCAGCTTCGCTTCAATGCTCTCGTCCTGTCCAGATCACAACAAAACGAACCAATCGAAGCAAAGACAAGTTAAGATATTCAATGACTAGTCTATACATATGATCAAGGAATTATGTAATAAAGTGACATCATCTTTATGGGTAAGGGACATATTACTGTATTGCATTAATTGAAAGAGAAACTTACAACCTGAGCCTTGGTGTCATAGGTCTCCTTTCGATGGCTTCTAGCTCTGACACACACACTTGCTCATGCATGAAGAAAATCAACCACATGCGATGACCTTGTTGTTGTCTCTTGCTACTGTAGCATCAGTCCTCCATACAGTCTTGCACTAATTCTCTAATAAAACTCTTGCTAACTTGTTGCTAGCTGAACTTCTTCTTGCTTAACCCTTTCCATGAGAAATCTCCTCAATATATAGGAAGAGATAGATTAGTTACTTGGATAGGGAATGATCCCAATATATCTGGAATGACAGTACTTGAATAACCACTCGAAAGCCAATTCATCCTTCTAGAAGATTCCCTTCTAGAAGATTCGATATCTTTATCTTTTTCCCCTTTAAAATCATGTCCGCACCCTAACCATGAGTACAGTGTGAGAAGTTTGCACCCCAGCTTAAGGTATCCTGCGGGAAACAGGCATTCCCGCAGGTGAATGTATAAGCAGCCTGCGAACATGTTTCAAGGTATGAATTCTGGAAGAAGACAACAGTAACTTTTCTCAGGAAAGTGTTCTTGGTAAAGAGCTTGATTTTCCATCATCATGACATCATCACAATGACCAAATTTGTGGATAACAGAATGCCCCCCAAAGTCTGAGAGCGGAACCAGTGACAGTCGATAGACTTTGTAAGTTGCATGTGTGTGTCAAGAACCAAAATCACATCTAATCAGAGACCTGCAAACATCCAAGCATCAGCGGAATATCATATATATCAATTCCGAGGTAGGCATTCCCATACTCAAATCATAGACTGATGACATCATAAACTAAGGTCATGGCCACCAATCATACACTGTGGATCCATGCCGTCACTATATAGCACAGCCACCTGAATACACTATGGATCTGTGTGACAAATTTTCAATCAAGACGACATAGCCACGAACCATACACAGTGGATCTATGTGTCGCAAATCATGTATACTCCATCGCAACCTGGATCACAAAAACGAAATCCAAGGTCTTCAATCTCGTCGTCCAAAGTACGAATCTAACCATGTGATTACATGTGTCGAAGTCGAACATGGTAGAAACCACTTGATTACCGGTCGTTGATGTATACCGTTAACAAGTGCAAGGGAAATCACCATTAATGTCAATGACTCCCAAGGTACGATAGTACAATCCATCGACTGTGAATAAATGAGTTGATGTCGAACACTCGACGAAATCTCTCGATCAGGGGTCAATGATGTAAACCCACTGTCGAAAGCGAGAAACTTGCCATTGAGGCAT
>ML781504.1:318640-338046 GCA_009831015.1 Picea engelmannii
TGCTAACTTGCTGCTAGCTGAACTTCTTCTTGCTTAACCCTTTCCATGAGCAATCTCCTCAATATATAGGAAGAGATAGATTAGTTACTTGGATAGGGAATGATCCCAAGATATCTGGAATGACAGTACTTGAATAACCACTCCAAAGCCAACTCATCCTTCTAGAAGATTCGAGATCTTTATCTTTTTCCCCTTTAAAATCATGTCCGCACCCTAACCATGAGTACAATGCGAGAAGTTTGCACCCCAGCTTGAGGTAGCCTGCGGGAAACAGGCATTCCCGCAAGTGAATGTATAAGCATCCTGCGAACATGTTTCAAAGTATGAATTCTGGAAGAAGACAACAATAACTTTTCTCAGGAAAGTGTTCTTGGTAAAGAGATTGATTTTCCATCATCATGACATCATCACAATGACCAAATTTGTGGATAACATATACCTAATTATATGGATCATCAATATGTTTAATAAATGTGGGATAAATAAATAAACATGATAAATATTGTATTTAACATTTAAATAACAAAATAAAGAGTAAATGTTTTTTTAATTTTTTAGGGAAAATAAGCGAAAAAATTTGGGGGGAAAATTTGGAGGGAAAAATTTGAGGGGAAAATTTTGGAGGGAATATTTTGGGGTGAAATTTTGAGGAATATTTTGGGGGGGGGATTTTGGAGGGAAATTATTTTTTGGGGGGGTGCATTTAGAGAGAAAAGATCGTTATGCATGTTATAATAATGTCATAGGGAGGGTGAGCATTTCTATCATTCTATGTTCTTAGAGAGAAGGGATGGCTTCATCAGATAAAGAAGATTTTATTTCTGAGACATCATCAAATTGTTCGCATACCTCTTATGTTGGGACTAGGAAATTCCATAGGAATGTTTGTAATGCAAATGAGGTGTCGTCATTTTTAGTTAGTCATAATTTTGATCATGGTGCAAGCAATTTTATTCAACATGTTCCTCATGAAAGTCCTAAATCAGAGGACTTTGAAGGCACCGATGATGAAGAGGAGAAATACGATGGTGATAAATCTAGTCAGCAGTTTAATAGTAATGAAAATCATTAAAATGTAGGTCAAAGTGGATACTATGATCAACGTTTAAATGATTGGGATGAAAATTTTCCTCCAAGAGAGGATTTTCAACGTAGCGATGAATATTTCCAAGGCACCAATGAAAATGATGGAAAAATTCCCTCAAGTGGAAATTTTAAAATCAATGAAGATAATTATGACAATGGTGGACACTTTTTCTCGAGTGGGGAATTTAAAGACAACAATGTTGGTGATTATGAATTTCCTCCTAGTGAGGATTTTGAAGGTATTGATGAAGAGTTTCCTCCAAGTAAGGATTTCCAAGGCACAAATGAGGATGAAGAATAATTTCCCCCAAGTGGGGATTTAAAAAGTAATGATGACGATTATGGAAATGTTGGACAGTATTTCTCAAATGAGGAATTTAAAAGAAGCAATGTTGGTGCTGATGATTTCCCTCAAAGTGAGGATTTTGAAGGTACCGATGAGGATAATGAAGATTTTCCTCCAAGTGAGGATTTTGAAGCTAGTAATGAGGATGATGAAGAATATATTTCAAGTGGCAATTTTCAAAGTAGTGAAGATGATTACGCCATTGGTGGTCACTCTTTCCCGAGTGATAAATTAAAAAACAACAATGTTGATGTTGATTTTCCTCCAAGTGAGAATTTCCAAGATATTAATGAAGGTTTCCAAGGCACTAAGCAAGATGGTGAAAATTTTCACTCAAGTGGGGATTTTGAAAGCAATGAATATGATTATGTCAATAGTGGACACAATGTTGATGATTATTTTCCTCCAAATGATTATGTTGATGATGATGTTCTCAAACATTCAGCCACAACAAATGAAGGTGATCGACATTCTCTAGTTCAGTCTCCTGACAATGTTTTCCTTGATACTCCTTGTGGTGATAAGGAAAATCCTTCTAGTGAGGATGTTGAAATAGTGGAGACATTGCAAAGAAACATTGTGTCTAGGACCAACATTAGAAATTTTTATATCAATCCAAATCATTCTAGTTATACAAGGTATAGGAAATAATTTCTCACTAAATCAATTTCCATAAAAGAATTGATTTCAAGTGAATGTTGTCAAAAGAATTGTTTGAAAAGCATGGACTACATGTATGCCTTGAATAAAAGGAAGACATATTTGTCAATGAATAAGATCATGCAAAATTTGTATTTGATGGGGTGCATGATATCCACCAATACAGTATGTGATTATCACATTGGGAATATTTTACTTTGCAGAAAGGATTTCAAAAAAATTCACTCAATTGGTAATCTTCTTCTATCAAGAATCTAGACAAGGTTGGAAAAAGATCCATCATTTTATTCAAAGGTACATCATGGATGAGAGAGTGGGCCATTCAAAAACATTGCATTGTCATGGATGAATGATTTCTTTTCCAAACATGGAGAATGTATGCCAGATAGAGACGCAATACATATTCCAAATAATTTTTCAAGGAGGGAAATCTACAACTTGTACAAAGGATATGCTGAAGGTGTTGAAGGAAAGGGTAATTTTATTACATATGCATATTTGACAAGAATAGGGAAGAAACAATTCAACAATGTATGTATTCCTAAGAAGTCAAGGATGGGGATTTGTAGTATATGTGCTACTCTTAAATCAAGAAGAGATAAATCTGAAGGGGCAGAAAGAGGTATGTATTTACTATATTTTTTTTTTTTTAAATTGAATAGTTATCAACTATGAAAACATACGATCAATATTTCCATTTATGTCATGTGAAGATTCCATAATCAAATCACTTCAAGAACATCAGAATCAACAATCAAGTGAAAGACAAAAGTTGTACAAACATCGGAAGAAGTGTTATGATGCTCCAAACAAATATTTAGGTATGATAATTGATGGCATGGACCAGAAGAAAACACTTCTACCACATTTTGTCCGTACACCCAAAAATTTATAGGAAGAGAATTTCATTCAGTTTCACTTGGTTGGTTGTATGGTTTTCAATGGAAAAATGTGTCCAAGAGTTTACTTCACAGCTCCAAATATTCATAATGATGCAAATCTTACCATCATTGTTATTCATCATGTGCTCACTCACTGGTCTGGGAATCTTCCTCAAGTTATCTATCTACAGTTGGACAACATTAGTCGTGAAAATAAAAATCTAATTGTGTTTGGATATCTAAGCATGCTTGTTGAAATGAGAATCCTTCAAAAGGTGAAAGTTGGTTTCCTTCTTGTTGGACACACTCATGATCATATTGATCAAATGTTCAGTCATTTCTCATATCATTGAAGAGGAAAAATGTTGGAAGTCTACCATCATTGATTGAATGTATCAAGAAAGCATACATTACAGATCCTGTTTTTCATATATTAGAAGAAACTATTGACATGTGAAGATTTATTCAGGGATCACATTGTGAAGAAAAATGTATTGAGCAGCTTAATGACATTAGCTTCCAACATCAATTTTGTTTCAAAAATATTGATGGGAAAATATTTATATGGGGAAATCAATATTCAACTACTACAGAATGGGGGCCTTCATCAGGTTTATCATTTTTTAAGTTCATTCCAGATCGTCCAATTTTTTCATCAAAGTTATTATTTTTACAATCAGTTGCTGAAATCCATAATGCACGAAGGCGTAATAGAGATGTAGATTATTCTAAATGCCTGGAAGAAATTAAAAATTCCATTAAGGATACATATGAGTAATTTGATATTGTTGATTCTGTTTGGTGGGAGTCTTTTTTCAATAGTCAAAGTGACATAATCTCAAGCTCAACAAATGAAGATACAATGTTGAGGACTCCATTTCATTGGCCACAAAATATGCCAAACAAATCTGAAGAAACAAACATTGTTGAAGTTCAAGAATCTCAAGGTGCTATTGAGTTTACCCAAGTAGAGAAAAGAGAAATGTATATTGGTTCATGAAGGTCGTGTGCACAACGTGAAGCCATGAAAGACATTTGCAGGGGTTCAATACAAGATATTAAGGAGGGTAGCATGATTACAGTTTTAGCGACTGAAGATCCACATGGTTATCCATTCTGGATAGGAAAGGTTATAAATATTGAGAAAGAAAATGATGATGTTATTGCAATTGAAGTGAAATGGTATGCAACAAGTACACACCCATTCAATGGTGTGTACAAGACAGAGATGGTGGTTGAGAAACATGTCAATAGAAAGAGAAAAAGAAAGGGTCAAAATACAACTCGTCATCGCATTGACCTCTTAAAATTAGATGATGTTGACATACTTGTTTATGACTTCAATTTGACAAAGAGAGGGACTCTTCGCTCCAAGAAAATAATATTATCAAGAGGTTGTTGTCACAAGAAATAAATGCACGATGGGAGTCTGTTGAACCTAGTCATAGATGTAAAAGACATTTAACATCTAAAATGTTGGGCATGCATGTAGACTCGGATGGTGCATTCATCGACAATAGAGAAGATTATGGATCATCGACATATTCATCATTACATTCAAATGAAGACAATTTAGACTTTGATGGTATTTCAGAAACCATGAGTCAATCTGAATAAGTGTATGGAAAATTTTACGAATTTTTGATCCATATGATGTTTGTATGGTAACTAAAAAAGAGCATTGAACTTACATATGATCTTACATGAAGTTATGAATCTTTTGTTATGTTTTATGAATGATATTTTTTTTATTATGGATAATATAATAAAATTCCTTAGCTCATATGTTTTGAATATGGTCAATATAACAATACTTTTAAGAAATGGTTTATGTTTCATTCAATGTAACTTGTATTTACTTTTTTATTATTAAAAGTAAAAATTTATTAAAAAATGACATTGAATTTTAAAGTATATTGTGATATTTTCATGGCATTATGTATTACCTTTCCCTTTACATGATAATAACATTTAAAACATAAACATTTAAGGTTTGATTTTATGATTTTGTTTACAGTCATGATGAGTTCTTTTACCACATTATAAAAATGTGTCATTTTCATACCCCAATTTTAGAATGGCTGCTACCGGTAGCAATACTTTTCAATTTGATGGTTGATTTTGAGGTTTTGGTTTTAATGGTACCAAGTGATAAAAATACGATTTCAAATGATCTCAAAATTTAACGTTTTGAAAAGAAAAAAAAAATCAAAAACATCTTATTTCTTTTTAGGTGTTGATTTTAAGGTTTTTCTGAGCTACTGTCTAGGTTTTGAAGGCCATGTTTGAAAAATGTTGTAATTTTGACCCCGTTTTAAAAAATGATGCTATTGGTAGCACCACTTTTTGATTTGGGGGTTGATTTTGATGTTTTTTAAGAACAAATATGGGTTTTTTGGGCCTGATTTCTCATTTTCAGGTCACAGTTCTCATTAAGTTGGTAACTATGCTGGTTGTGATAGTGGTTTTCAAAGCCATGCATGGAAAGTTGAATGGTGTCACATGAAAAGAGCATAAAGGGGTAAACTTCTCCTTTTGGGTCATGGCAATGGTATTCCAGTTTTGTATAACTGCCTATCTTCTCACTCAAAGCTCACCTATCTATCCACCCAAATCCATATGGATCTAGCATAGTAGTCCACTTGGGACATTTGGAAGGACCAACAACCTCATGGAACACCAATAAAGAACTTGTCAGAGATAATCTAGGACTACCACCTGTATATGGAGGGCCCACTGGAGACTTTGGTCAACATATCAAACTCAACTACATGTAGGTCGATCCCAGAGCCACATAAGAACTGACATGGAAAAATATGAAGCTACCACATTTCTATGGAACTATGATGACACCAACATGATGTCACTCAAAACTTCACACCTCTTTCAAAAATTTCAAAAGAACTCAACCACTAGTAAGATGCTACATGTTCATAAAAATGAATAAGGGAGAATATTTCAAGTGGGTGACAAATAAAATGACGGTGTGCCAAATCAGTTAGCGACAAGATGACATACAACAAGACATCTGGCCTTTCATATGGGTCATGTCACTAATCATCATATCATTACTTGTAGATCATAGAAGACAATAATCATTGCCCATACATGCACAACCACACAATCCTCAGATTTCAGAATATCACACCGTGTGTATCGAATCATTCTACTCCATCAGTTGTCTCCACAAGCATGTGTCGAGATATTATAAGAGAAAATCCAAAGGATAAAAAAAAACAATCTGTGAGTAGTTTATCTTCCAAAAGTAAGTTTCTCAGATGCCAAGTGTCATAAAAAATGACCCACTTTCTCAATGTCTCTCCTCAAGAGAGAGTTATCAACCATCATGGCTATATATGTCTGGTGAGTGTGTTGTGAAATTCATGAAAGAAAGAATGTCCCTCTATGGTATCATTAGCTATGGTTTCAGAGAAGAGGAAAAATTGGGAATCTATCCTAGGTTGCAGTTGTATCAATTGACCAACTTGATGCAAAAGCTCGAGCCAGAAGATTGGAAGAGCTAGTGAATGGTACTCTGCATTGATGAGTGGTGGTGGTTGAGAGGAAACGATTAGATGCCCTTTTAGCCAACCATGGACGTTAATTGTTAAAGGGTTGAGCACATCCATTGCAATAACCAAGGGTATAATTGAGTCATCTAGAAGAATCCAGAAAGAATCCCAATTGGACAAATAGAAAACACCTAACAACAACATTAGTGGGTTAACTATGGTGGTAAAAACATTTTAACCCAGTAAAATTAGTTGCAAAACTAGAGGTCGTATCAAGAAACTAACAAGATGTATCCAATTTCAAGAATTAGTGTTATAGCCCTAAAATGCCCTATTCATTCATACATGGCATTGGCCCTCTTACTTGCATAATTTTCCAAATCATTGCTGAGAAACTCTACTTAAAAAAACAATTTTTAGAGCATGTACGCGCCCTGCACCACTACATCTCGTGTACATATGCTTGTTTCATGATAGACATCCCACGTACATATGCTTGCTACACAATACACAGCCCGTGTATGCCTCCAAAAATTTCAAAAATTAAAACGTTGTAAGGAATTCAGTGGAATTCACGAGCTATTGGAGGTTTCCCAACCAATTCAACTGCTATAGCATGTCCCCCAACCGAATAACCATCCTTTTGTCATATAAAAGGAGGTTTTGGGGTATCATTTCAACAAGAAGCATAAGAACAGTAAAACTCTGCCCAATTTCACTTCCCTTCCTTTCCCAAGCTTTTTCTACCTTTTGTGAGATATTGCCTCAACATTCCCTCTTCATCACCTTCTTCTTCCATTCAATCCATTCCCTTCCCTTGAGGTGATCATAATATTGAGAGAAGAGTCCTATTGAAAGTGCACTTGGAGCATTGTAAAGAGGATCCCAGACCAAGTTCACAGAACGGTGGCCGACACAGATTGCAAGTTTCAGTCTTTGTTTGATGAATAAAAGAATCTATTTTTCATGTCCCAAATGATGATGTTTTGTGTATTTTCTTTGATTTATACATAGCATTTGATATCTAACCCTAACTCATGAATAGAAATAACATGTGTGTAGTCCTTGTTTTCCTAGTTTTGGATGCAGGTCAACCTTGGGAGGCGACTTACAGTCTTGGGAACTATAGAGCTTCAGGAGATCATCACCAGATGTGGGATAAAAGTATAGTTACTGATCTTCTCTCTTATTTCTTTCTTTTCATTTTTTTTGGTATGTTTGGGGTAGAGTAGAAAATAAATTGACTTTTAGACGGTCATTCACTTTGTCTATATCTTAAGCCCTGGTATAGTTAAAGGGGGGATTTTCCCGCTAGAAAATAGTATTGAATTAAATAAGTGGTTTTCTAAACAATGAAGAGGTCTATAAATTAATATAATGAGCTCATTCGAATGGTCGAAACTTTAGAGAATTTAAGAGTTTCTTACAACCAAATTCATTGAACACAATCCTCGGGAATAGATGGATAATAAAGGCAGTAGGATTCATGACATTCATCCACTGAGTTATGTTTCAGTCTATAACTTGTATGTTCATGCATGTGTTCTTGTAAAATCCACCCCTCTCATTTGGCTTCTTGTATAATATCCCCATTAATAAAATCTCAAGCAACATGTTATAGAACATGTTCAATGTAACTGTGTGGCATATGGCTATGGCATAGAAGTAATTTCCTCTTAACAAATTACCATTATTTTGTCATTTATTTATATGTTTGAATGATATGCAAAGGGTACCTCCATGTATTTAAATATCAAAAGATGTAAACTATTTGCAAAATGTTTTAATGATCTATTATATGTGTTAGAATTGCTAAATTATTAATTGCTCAACACATTATTCCAATTCCATAAGCTATGAGATTCATTCTTTGCAATGCCTCATATGTTTATCTTGTTTTTATTCTGATAACTCATGTTGGCCCTTGGTTATGGAAGGAAGCGCAAAACAAGGAAGAAAAAGAGAAAAGCGAACTTCACGGGAGACATAGTGACTGTTACTGGGTCGAAGTGAGTAAAAGAGTAGAAAAGACGAAGCGAAGAAAGGAAAAGCAATCCATTTAATGAGGATATCGAGGATGAAAGATCAGCAAGGAAAAGAAGAGTTGTGGACAACTCAGCAAGAAAAAAAGCCACCATTGGATGCTTTGGAGCACCGCGTGAGAAGGAAGGAAAGAAAGGTTGGCGAAGCCCAGAAAAAGAGGGTCAAGTTGACCTAAGGTTTTAGACACCTAGGGTTTTGGTATCTAGGGTTTTGGCACCTAGGTTTCGGCCTAAGCCTGTCGGTGAGGTATTGTAATGTATAAATAAAGGTCAAGAGGACTTGGGTTGGGTTGGTATGATAGTATTGTTGATCTTATTGTATTGTGAGAGATCATTGTACTGTGAGAGAGAAGTGTTGAGTGAGAGAGATTTCTGGTATTGTAATATCTTCAGATCTGTGCGAAGGTCAAGTCCTTCAGCTGGGTGCGCAGGAAGGGGAGAGAAAGAGAGAAAAAGAGAGAAAATTTGCTAGCTAAGAGCACAGACAAGAATTGTATGCTTTACCTTAATAAATCATAAGTAGAGTTTTGTGGACTTAGCCCCAGAGAGAGGGTGAACCACATATATCTTGAGTTGTGTGTGTGATTGATACTTTGATTTCTGTTGTTTTTATATTGTGATTTACATTGTTGTGTTAGATCAGATCTATAGTTGCGCAGGATAGATCTAGCTTGATAAGTGGTGGATGCATGGTGTGTTAATGTTGTACTAGATCCACTTGATATTCCCCTGGATGTAGACATCTTTGTCCTACAACCCCCTCATAGTTGCTTCGGGTGAGACTGCATCTGCTTCGTAGGTGCTACCGAAAGGGAAAATAGCTAGGGCTTGTTGGTACGCTCTTGGAGTGAACCTTTGGTCAGCCCCTGTGCCAACAAATGGTTCCATTGTTGGGACAAGAATATTCATGAGGGAATGTCAAGGTGGTTCCCATAGAAAACAGAGATTCGGAAGTGGATAGAGGATCAATAGAGGGACTTCGTTGAAGCCCAAAACAAGAACCCTAAGTTGAGTACTAAGGATTGGCTACAAAGATACATCTTCACCGACATTCATGAGATCTTCTTTGGAGGAATCCATCAGGAGCTATACAAGTGGTTGGTCAGGTTAGTTGATATGTAGTTCGAGATCAAATCTAGACCTCCTGTGGTTTGGACGTCGACGTTAATCCAGAAGGTTAACAGAGTTGATAACGTTGTATCCAGAGCAGTAGATCATTGGTTTGATAGTACCATTGGAGGGTATATCACTGAGTTTGTTGTCGATATAGTAGAATCATATAGCCAAGCTGAGAAATACTTTTTCAAAGAACACAGAGGAAATTTTTTTCACTTTCTAAAGTTGAGAATCAAGATTTTGTTGCAGGAAAAGAACGTCTTGAAGATACAGTAGATCGGGTGGACTTGAAAAGGATAATGTTCAGAAATTCAAATAGCGACAGTGATACAGAAGCAAGACATACGTGCAGTGGGAGAGTATTTCGAGGGGTTCACCTTGAGAACCTGTTTAAGAAAAACTACGGAGAAGAGGGTTTCTATAGTGGAGAAGAGGCAGATATGACAAATGAAGAGCACCCAGAACCTAGTAGGGCAGAGGAAGAAGTTGTTGAAGAAATTCACTGGAAAGAGCCAGAATCATCAGGAACTGCGTAGACCACTGAAGTAAGTAATATCAATCCTCCTGTTATTTCAGAAACTCTAAGTAATCAGAATATTCAGAAGCACCAATGTCCTCAGAGCACTATTGCTAGCAGTTCAGCATCTACTCAGACAGGAAACCTAGGCAGCTCCATGGAAGATGAGATGAGGCTCTCTATCTTTAGAGGAGATGGATCAGAAGATCTTGATCAGCACTAGTTCCTTTGTGAGGCTGTATGGAACATTAAAAATGTTACCGACGAAGTTGTTAAAATAAACCAATTCAGCACTACGCTAAGGGATCGTGCGTTAAGATGGTACATGAAGCTTGTCCAAGGACTTGCGCAGCCTAAGCCACTGAATGAGATCAAGAACACGTTGATTTCATTATTTAAGAAACCTAAGTCGGAGTCACAATGTATTACAGAGTTGAAGGAGATCAAGCAGAGGATAGTCGAACCTGTATGAGAGTTCGATCAAAGATTCAAGACTCTAACTGGTCGATTGACTTTTAAGATCCCAGATGAGCAGAACAAAGAATGGTTCATCATTTCCCTTTTACTACACATCAGAGTTCCATTGATGCAGCATAATATTGCTTCGCAGCCTGAGGTGTTGGAGATCGCCATGAATCTTGAATTATCCCCTATGGGAGAATCCAGCTCAGGTATGAGCTAGATCATGAGTCATTTAACTAGTTTGTCTTTGCAGGTTGAAGACATGAAGAAGGACAAGGAAAAAGACAAAAGGGAAGACATCTAGTGTATCAGATGCAAGTTAGAAGGCCTTGACAAGGAGCATTGTCTCTTTTTTCACGAATATCTGGCCTCGAGAGCTTTGAGCCCTTTGAAACAAGTCACATTACCCTAGTGCAAAGTATGCAGAAATCGACATCGCCCTAGTGAGTGATATTACATGCATAAATACGTTCAGACACCCACAAAATTGTATTACACAATCTGTAAGTCAGTAGGGCATGATGATAGAGCTTGTAGAGCTTATGACCTCATGCATGAAAGATCAAGAGACATATACAAGATCCAAGGCGAAGTACATCAAGAAGGAAACACTACGCAGTATAACTCTCCAGGAAGAGGAAACTTCAATCCTCGCGGTGGATTCAGAGGATGAGGATGAGGAGGAGGTATGGGCCTAGGTCGAGGACAAATAATCTGTTATAACTGTGCGCATCCAGGACATCTAGAAAGGGATTGTCAGAACCCTTGTACTACTTGCAGTTACTGCAACTCCTTCGAGCATGTCATTGAGGATTGTCCCGTCCTCCTAGCTAAGCTTCAGGAAAGACGAGGACCTCATCAAAACCCACAAGTGTAATTGATATATGTTGAACCTCGTGGATCAGACCCTAGAGTCATTGTTATTACTTGAGGAGGTGCTGCTACAGGAGAGGATAGAATGACCCAAGGAAATATCGCAGAATACTCAGGTATCAGGAAATTTGTAGAGAAGACTTAGGCTTTTGATGCAAAGAAAGAAAGAAAAACCTTTGAGGAAGCAAGGAAAGGGTTCAAAGCAGATCGAATTATTCCTCAAAGACACGACCATAAATAAGAGAATATGGAATGCCTTGGGCATTTGATCAGTCGGCTTCGCCAAAAGAGGGAAACGAGGTAAGTAAGCTCATCGAATTTTTATACACTTGTATTAAGTTGATTCGGGATGAAAATGTTGTACAAGAGTTACAGAACTTAATAAGACAGTATGAGCTAGGAAATATAGACCCCTTACTGAATAGGGAAGTACACCAAATTGGTAAGAAGAGAAAGACAAATAAAGAATTACACCTGAATGCTCAAATAGGAGAGTATGATATAGACTATGTGGTCCTCGACTTAGGGTCGGAGGTCAATGTCATGACGAAGCAAACTTGGGCACTAATGGGAAAACCGAAGTTGATATATTCCCCTATCAGGCTTAGAATGGCTAATCAGCAAGATGTCAGCCCATTTGGATGATTGGAACATGTCCCTATGGACATTTATGGGGTTAGAACCTTTGCATATTTTGAGGTCATTGAAATTGTTGATGACAGTTTCCCTTACCCTGCATTGTTAGGAATTGATTGGGCCTTCAACAATTCTACTGTTGTTGATTTAAAGAAAAGGCGTATGAAATTTGAAAGAGATGGACTTCGGGTCATTTCACCTTTAGATCGAGATGAGGGTCCTCGATACATAGAGCCTGTCAGAGAAGAAGGCCACGCATATGAATTGGAAAACATCTACAAACTAACAGCTAGACAGCAGGATTACATCAACCCTATAGCCGATGGGAATTTGAGCTAGAAAAGTGACAGTGCGTGTTCATTAGATTTAGAAGAAGCACAGGAGAACTGGTAGAACCAGATGTATGAAGTATCTACCAGAAGATGTGCTAGATTAACCAGAGAGGTTCGTTGGATCGGCACAACAGTGAGTAATGTACCTACATTTGATGGCTTGAACCCTTTAGAAACATTCCTATTATATTTTGAGACAAGTGTACCAACACAACAAAGGCTATTGGCAATGGATGAGTCCATGAAAGCCACACCAACAAGATGGTGGGGAACGCATAAAATAAATATTACAGACTAGACACAATGTCGAACCTTGATGGCAGTGCAGTTCTCAGCATAAGTAGAAGGATGCGAAGTAAGGTACACAGGTCGAAGCTTCCCAAAGCACCATGTGCGAAGCTGGGAAGAGGCCTGGAGTGACATTCCTAGAGAACAATGGGTGCACAAATTCATTAACACGTTGGACACGACCCCTATCAAATGGTACCATCAAGCAAAGCTGCACCTCGTCACTGCAGATTGGGAAGGTATGATTCAGAATTTTGTAACCACCTTTTTATTTGAAAGTGAATATCCTTCAGTAGACCAAGAATTACAAATTGTGAGACAAAAGGTATTCAAAGAGGCCTCTAGCCTCCCTATGGAACAAGAAGAGGACGAATGGACTGCGCCTCTCCAAAAATTGCAGAGTTGCTACAACATCAATGCCAATGATGATGATGATCCGAGGAAGGTGAAAATCACTAAGACATAATGCCAAAGAGATGTGGAAGGACCAAGAGTGGAGCTACCATTTATTGGTCATCCAATCAATATCAAAAGGTCAACATTAGAATAGAGGAGACACCGAAACTTGCCAATGTCGGAGATTATTGGGATGTTGCTACCATTGACAAGATTACAGAGTTGTTGCACGAATATCGAGACTTGTTTCCGACCAAGTTCATTGATATGAAGGGTATAAAAGGACCTATGGGAGAGATGAGAATACCTTTGAAACTAGATGCGAAGCCATTCAAGCAAAGACCCTACAAATTGAACCCGAAATATAAGGCAAAAATAAAGATTGAGCTCGACAGAATGTTGGAAGCAAGGATTATAGAACTTGTCGAAGAGTCGGAGTGGATCAGCCCTATGGTGGTACAATACAAGAATATAGGAGAAATCAATATATGTGTGGAGCTTAGGAAGTTGAATGATGCTTGTCTGCATGACCCTTTCCCTACACCATTCACCGATGAAATATTAGACAATGTGGGAGGCCAGGAGGTATATTCTTTTACAAATGGATTTTTAGGATACCATCAGATCCGGATTGCCAAGGAGGACTGCCACAAAACCACGCTTTCCACAGAATGGGGATCCTACCAATATACAATAATGCCATTTGGACTGAAGAATGCCCCAACCATCTTTTCCAGGGTGGTAGTCGAAGCGTTCAAAGAGTTTTTGCATAAATATTTAGAAGCAAATTTTGATGACTAGATTGTGTTTGGTTTGTTTAAAAACCATATTGAATGTCTAAGGCCAATGTTGGATAAATGCAAGCAGTGTCAAATTGATTTAAATCTGAAGAAGTGCATCTTCTTCTCACCATTTGGAGTACTATTAGGCCATATTGTATGCAAGCAGGGATTGCTGGTTGATCCATCAAAAATTGAAATTATAGTTGATTTACACCACCTACGTCAGTCAAACAATTGCGCACTACGTTGGGACATACTGGCTATTACAAGAAATTCATTAAAGGATATGCCCAAATTACAGCACCGATGGAGAAGTTGTTGAAGAAGGACTACCAGTTTGGTTGGATAGACAAATGCCAGTAGAGCTTCGACACACTAAAACAGAAGATGGTCACTGTGCCCATTTTGGTTTTTCCAGATTGGAAAAAATAATTTCATGTGCATGTCGATGCGTCATCTATTGCATTAGGAGCAGTATTGGCACAACCTGGAGAAGGGGATATCGACCATCTGTTAGATTTTTCTAGCAGGAAGCTATCTATAGCTGAAGTTAATTACACCACTACAGAGAGGGAAGGATTATCCATGGTGTATGTGCTACAAAAATTCCACCACTACTTGTTGGGAGGACGCTTTAAAATGTTCACAGATCACTCCAGGCTGAAGTACCTAGTCAACAAGCCAGTGTTGGGGGGGCGAATATGTATATGGCTTCTGCTATTTCAAGAATATGATTTTGAGATCATCGTTAAGCCAGGAAGAATGAACAAGGGCCCTTACCACTTGTCAAGGTTGGATCATGGTGAAGAGCCCACCAGTTTGGAGGATACACTACCGGATGCACAACTGCTCATCATTATAAATATGGATGACCACTTCGTAGACATAGTCTAGTTCCTGTCAACAGGAATGGCACCGAGTGAGTATACAATTCCCCAGAAGAAATAGCTAGTGGTGCACGCTGCAGACTTCTCACTGATAGTTGGTCAGTTATTCAAGATGGGACTTGATGAGATACTAAGAAGATGTGTTATGGAGGAGGAGCGCCCACTGATCCTGGTAGAAGATCATGAAGGCATCGCAGGAGGACATTACGCAGGGAAAGAAACTACGCAGAAGGTTCTGCGAGATGGCCTTTGGTGGCCTACCTTACACAGAGATGATAAAGATTATGTCGGAGTCTGTGATGTATTTCAGAGAGTTGAAAAACCATCCCGAAGAGATGAACTTTCATTATCACCACAGATGACCCTACAATCATTTGAAAAGTGTGCCATTGACTTCAAGGGACCCATAAACCCACCAAGAAATCACATAGGAGAAAGGTACATAATTACTACGACATAATACCTGACTAGATGGGTTGAAGCAAGAGTAGTTAAGGACTGTAGTGAAACTACAGCTGCACGTTTTATATTTGATGACATAATAACTAGGTTTGGATGCCCCAAGATCCTTATGAGTGATGAATGCACACACTTCATCAATAAGACAGTGGAAGCCCTGACTGAAGAATTTGCAGTCCACCATTAGAAGAGTACACCTTACCATCCACAAGCAAATGGGACAGTTGAATCATTCAACAAAATCTTGGAGACAACATTGACAAACATTTGCAGTGTGAATAGGGATGACTGGGATCTAAGAGTACTTGCAGTACTATGGGCCTATAGAACCACTTGCAAGAAATTAACAATGCAGACCCCTTTCAAGTTGGTTTATGGTCTTGAAGTTGTTGTCCCAATGGAATACTTGGTGCCAAGCCTAAGAATTGTTGCATTCACAGACATGGATGACACTGGCGTTGTTCGTGAGCGGCTTGCAAAGTTGGTTGAACTGGAAGAAGATAGATTCATTACAAGATTCCACTAGCGAGTTCAGAAGGAACGAGAGAAGGCCTATCATGGCAGGCACATCAAGAAGAAGGAATTCAAGAAAGGAGACTTAGTGCTGGTGTATGACAGTAAGTTTATAAAACACCATGGGAAGTTTAGAACAGATTGGCTCGAACCATATGAGATCGCCTATGTTATAGAAGGAGGAGTTGTGCAACTAAAAACATTGAATGGAGAATGGAAGGAAGGATTGGTGAACAAGAGTCGGTTGAAGTTGTACTATGACAACCAGTTTCCTCACGGCTCTCAGTAAAAGCAACAGGAAAAGGGTCTAGGTACCAGGTGCAGTTGAAACTGGGTACCAGACACAGAAACAACAGTTTGCACAAGGATGGGATGGAAGCATAGAGCAGAAATCAAAGGTTGCACTATGTAGTCCAAATTCGAAGCAAAAAAGAGGGGTCAGATCCTAAGTGCCTCTGGATGAGTCACATGTGAGTGTTGGGGGCCTGTTGGTCCTTGGTTATGGAAGGAAGCGCAGAACAAGGAATAAAAGGAGAAAATTTAACTTCGCGGGAGACACAGTGATTGTTACTGGGTCGAAGTGAGTAAAAGAGCAAAAAAGACGAAGAGAAGCAAGGAAAAGAAATTTGTTGAATGAGGAGATCGAGGATGACAAATCAGCAAGGAAGAAGGGTCGTGGACAACCCAGCAAGTGGAAAAATCCACCGTTGGATGCTTTGGAGCACTGCGCAAGAAGTAAGGAAAGACAAGATAGTGAAGCCCGAAAAAAGCGGGTCAAGTTAACCTAGGGTTTTAGACACCTAGGGTTTTTGTATCTAGGGTTTTGTCACCTAGGTTTCAGCCTAAGGCTCTCGGTGAGGTATTGTAATGTATAAATAAAGGTCAAGAGGAATTGGGTTGGGTTGGTACAATAGTATTGTTGATCTGATTGTATTGTGAGAGATCATTGTATTGTGAGAGAGAAGTGTTGAGTGAGAGAGCCTTCTGGTATTGTAAGATCTTCAGTTGTGTGTGAAGGTCAAGTCCTGCAGCTGGGTGCACAGGAAGGGGAGAGAAAGAGAGAAAAAGAGAGAAGATTTACTAACTAAGAGAACAGACAAGAACTGTATGCTTTACCTTAATAAATCATAAGAACGGTTCTGTGGACATAGCCCCAAAGAGAGGGTGAACCATGTATATCTTGTGTTGTGTGTGTGATTGATACTTTGATCTTTGTTGTTGTTATATTATTATTTTCATTGTTGTGTTAGATCATATCTATAGTTGCGCGGGATATATCTAGCTTGATAAGTGGTAGATGCATGTTGTGTTAATGTTGTACTAGATCCACTTTATATTCCCCTGGTTGTAGACATATTTTTCTTACAACCCCCTCATAGTTGCTTCGGGTGAGACTGCATCTGCTTTGCAGGTGCTGCTGAAAGGGCCAATAGCTAGGGCTTGTTGGTACGCTCTTGGAGTGAACCTTGGGTTGCCCCTATGCCAACAACTCACCATTTCACCTATCTTAAAATCTAAAATATATGAAACACTCATGGACAAAGGCCTCTTGGAGCTAAGAGTTTTTATTATCTGAGTTGAGAATGTTTGAGGTCTGAGAATTTTAAAGAGAGAGAAAAACCTACCCAACTTTTGCATATTTTTCTTTGATTGCAAGCATGGATTTAATATTCACTCTGATTCTTATCCCCTAGGGTGCCTTGGCATCATTCCATTGATTTCCTACAAGATCTTGAGGGATAACAGGTACTACAAAATTCCTCCCCAATTTCAAAGAGCTAATTGATAAGCCCCCAAAGGCGAAGAAGAGGAGGTGTAGGTATGCAATTTACAAATGAATTGACATGAGCTCATATTATGGCTATATGAATGAAAAAGATAGTATCTTGGAGAAAGTCAAAAGGCCTATGGAAGAGGATATGGAAGCCATAGAATTAAGGGACTAGCAGAGGATCGCATTCTTGTGCTAAATTATGAGAGACACCGAAGAGTGATTTCCTCCACAAAGCATAACCTCCGCAAAAATTTAATTGTGGAGCTTTCCATACGTGCTTTGCCAATTAAATTTTTTGTCAGTGCATTTTTACGTAACAACCACACCAGTGCACTTTCAATCGCATTAGTGCACTATAAACAATATAGCACACATGTATATTGTGTTTTTCAAATCATGTTGATGGTGTTGATGTTGTTTGATTTATAAAATGTATTATGAGTACGCTAATTATTTATCTATTTTTAAATTAATTTGATATGTATCACTGAGAATTTAGAGTTGCGATATATATAATGTTTAACTTCAGTTTTATGAAATCATTTACTTTGGATTGTGATTGGAAAAAACTATAACCATTAATGCCATATAATGTTTAATTCTTCTTCAAAGTGAATTGTTTGTTGTCCAACAACATACAATATGTTGATTAAACATGTTTACAAAGAAAAATACATAAACATGTTGAGTGAAATGATTATGAATGGAATAATTATGTATTTTTCATATATTGTAATAATAACCTTATGATATAATTGTTCACTAATAATAATGATGATGCAATAATAATGTTTTTTTACTCATTTTTATTATTCAAAGATTAAAGGACAAAGTAATATAATCGTTTACTAAAATCACAATTATTATATTTAATTTTTCCAAAGATTTCATTAATTTATATAATGTATTAATGTATTAATTTATATAATGTATTAAATTTATTTAATTAAGTTTAAATTATTAAATATAAAGAATATATAATAATAAAGTTTGATTTATACACTTTTGATGAACTGGTTTTACAATTTTTAACTTTATTACCAATTTTATGAATCTTCTATTAAAAAAGTATGTAAGTATTGGTTCCATCTTATATTAAAAAATTATGTTTCACATTGCATTTCGTTGATTTTGTATTAACATGTATAGAAATATTGTATTTTGTTAATTAATGAAGAAATTGATTTGAATAATTACTCTTATGAAATGTTATCTTTTCATTTTTGTTATTGATAAATTGATAATAATTATTCATGAATCTCCTCATAAGAAAATGTAAGTATTAGATTTGGTTAGTGAATCAAATAATTAATTTTTTAATGTTAAAATAATATTAAATTAAATTAATTTAATATTAATATTTAAAAATATAAAAATATTAATAAAACTCAATAAATAAAATAAACAAAAGTCCATGTGAAGATGTTATAGGGCTTAGTCCTCATATTTGATGTAATGATTGTAACATGCAACCAACCACTTTATAAAACAAATGTCGAATTAAGAAATAAATTTGCATTAGTTCCATTGAAAGTAAAAAAATACAATTACTCAATCATACTTTTTCTTATGCCCCAAGGGGACATCTAATTGAAGACCCGATGCAAGGCATTTTTGTGAGTGTTTGTTGGTCGACAAAAGTTATATTTTATTAACAACCCATCACTAGGAGAAAAACTATGTATTGCATGCACAACAATAAATTTGGATGCCTTCCTTTCCATAAAGAACTCTTTGTCATTGAATTGTTCCTCAAAGGAACAATTTGCAATAAATAATGACTTACAACTATTTATGAACCCTTCAATGTTCCTATGATTTCGTTGACGACCATCAATATATAA
>ML781504.1:349489-380174 GCA_009831015.1 Picea engelmannii
TTAAACATATAGTGATGAGAAAGGACGTTGTATACCTTGAGGTGATCAGATGAAGTGATAATATGGGTCTAAATATAGGTGATGAAGGATATAACAATGGCAAGAAGTATGAGTAAAAGGGTACAATATGTGGTCTCAACACTAGTAGAGATGTCTTGTGTAGTATTGATATCATATTTTGTCTCACTAAAACTCTCCATGGACTCACAAAAGGAGACAGGTTGGCCAATTTAGGATGAAACTTAGTTGATACGACTTCCAAATTTTCAAAATAGGAGCATATGGAAGTGTTCCTACGTGTCTTTTATATATCACCTATTGGATTCTTGACCATAGTGGGAGATATCAGACCATCCACTTTGGGTATTCGATGACTAATATAATGGGACAATGTGACACATCAAGGGTTCTTCTTAAATCCTTTACATTTTGACCAGCCACATACTACTGACGTCATAAATGAGACCAAATTCACAGTGTAATACCATTGACCTAGGAGACAGGTTGTTGGAAGATGGAATCTTACAGTTGGCAAGGTAAAGAAACTATCCATTTTCATCAAACATTTGTCTGTAGTATCTTTCTTCTGATAAAATATTGTGGCATTTTTGGATTGGTGGGATATCTCGCACATCTGAACTAGATCCATAATCATAACACTACAAAATTCAACAAACAATTATTCAAATGCACGTGCATAAATGACATAAATTCAATCATCTAAATAAATTGAAATAAAATCTAGACTTACCTCAAACAGAGGGGCAGAAGTGGATGGACTTGCAACGATATGTAATGAGATGGAAATTGAAGAATTGGCCATTTGATATTATAACCTTTTCTTCCCTCATTTGAGCCGAAACCATCATCAATACATGAATGAATTCTTAAATGAAATTTTGGGAGGCATATAAAATTCTAACTTCAAACAAAATTTCAAATGGATTTTTAAAAATTTTGGTGCTCTTAATTAGTGACAAATGCACCAGTGCGTTTATATATAAGAAGGCATCGGTGCATTAAATTATGAAAATCATTGAAGCACCACCTCCGTTACTATCTCTTCAAAGCAAAGTCTACACAAAATTTAATTGTGGAAGCTTGCATTTATATTATGCCAATAAAATTGACACCAGTGCATTTGTATGTCTATAGCGCACCGAGAGCCTAAAAGTGTAAGCAAAATCTCCACAAAATTTAATTGCGGAGGTTTTCATTTCTGTTATGTCAATAAAACTGACACCGCTGTGTTTGTTTCTCTATAGCGCGTCGAGTGCCTAAAATTGTAAGAAAAGTCTCCGCAAAATTTAATTACGGGTTTTCATTTTCATTATGTCAAGAAATTTGACACCGGTGTGTTTGTATATCTATAGAATACTGGACACCTAAAATTGTGTAACACGGTGAATGTATAATGAAAAAAAAAATGAAATCATAAAAATATACTTTTCGTCGGTGCTTCTATACAGACCAAGTAGATCAGTGTTCCTTAAAGCACACTGGTGCATCTTTAAGTGCACATGTTCACTAAAATATATAGTGCATCAAAAATATGTTACAAAAAAGCGATTAGGGTTATTATTAATTAGCCAAAATATAAAGTGAAAAAAGGAGCGGGAATTTCATTTTTCAAAAATTGTGTTTATAAATGAAAACATTATTCATTATTTCATTTTTTGGAAAAATTAGTAGTGGAGATTTGTGCAAGAGAGATTTACCATTGAATGCTTTGGAGTGGGTTCACTTTTTTGAAGGGACAAATTTGGAAGGGATCTATGTATGCCTCATACAAATCTACAAAGGAGAAATTTTAGGTATGTGATTTCATTCTATTGATCATCTCAATTTCTACATATTCAATTCAAACTATTTTCAATGCAATCTCAAAAAAATACAAGGTTTTCATAGTTTTCTTTGGTATTGGAAGCCATACCTTATTTTTATTTTTCTTGGTTCCCGCCTCTATATTTCACAAGGGGATTTTCTTTTTTTTAAGCTATAGATTTTCATNTTTTTTTTTTTTTTTTTTAAGATATAGAATTTTGTAGATTTTTTTTAATTTGTATATGGGGTTTTTAGTATCCACTGCAGTGGTATAAATCATTTCACTGGAACCGAAACCCTATCATTGTCATTTTTTCTTCCAAAAACCATTTTCACAACGTGCAGTGCACACAATACAGTAATGTTGCATCGATGGTCATATTTTTATCAAAAACATCAATGGTCCTTGGGCTTGATCTGAATTTTATTGTACCCGAAAAAACCGTCCATGAAAGAAAAGTCCTCACAACCCGCACATTCATAATTGATATGGTCGGTAAAGGAGGTTGGAAAATTGTCTTTTGGGCAAGATTTGTTCAAGTCACGGAAATCCATGCATACGCATATCATGCCTTGCTTCTTGTTGACACGAACAGGGTTCGATACCCATTCTGCCAATTGCACAGGGTAGATGAAACCAGCTTTGAGGAGTTTCTCTACTTCGGCATTTATCACCGCTACTTTGCGAGGATTGAATGGGTGAAGCTTCTATCAGACCGATTTAGCATCAGGATAAGTCGTGATTTCATGTTCAACAATTTGTGGGTCGATGCCTGGCATATCCTCATAAGACCGGGAAAAAAAGTCGTAGAATTCTTTAAACAATTCAATGTAGATTTGAATCTCTTTGGAAGAGAAATCCACTCCAACGAAGACATTTTCCACAACACAAGGGGTTTTAGAGATATCGATAGGAATCGTGTGAGCAATACTTTCCATGTTACCCTCTATGTATATTCCATGCGTAGCCATAGGGTTAATAGGAAAAGGGATATCTCCATTTATGGTCATAACAAACTTCCCTGCCTCTATTCTCCTGAGCTCGGGTAAGAAGTCAGATCTATGATGAAGATCATCCCAAGGTCTGTTTGGCCTAGTCATTTCCTCCAGGATCGCCTCATCAGAGGGAAATACTAAGTCCAAAGGGTCTTGAGTGACGAGAGATTCTTAATCTCAAATAGGCTCGAGAACAGGATCCAGATCCTATGGGGGATCCAGATAAGGTTTGGTCGAGGCTTGTTGGAAAATTTTGTACGCAACCTCAACTGCGGATAAGGACATGGCCATGCTAAGGTTCCCTACCCCTTCCATAGAATCTGATGGGGAAGGTAAAGTCCACGGGTCTTCAAAATAACTCGTTTTGAAAGACGCAACTTGAAAAATTACAGCCTTCAGCTGGTCGAGGATAGCCGAAATAAACCTAACATCATTGGAAGGCAGTGGATAGTCAAAAGTTTCCATCAAAGATGAAAACAATCTAGCAGCTAAGTTGAAAGTTCCCGGTTGTAGGTTATCAATCATCAAGACCGTGGATGCCCCTGATGAAGGGTCAGGGAGAGAAAAGGATAACGGGTTAATGGTTATAATATGACCTTCGTGAGGAAATCATAAGACCCAAAAAATGGTGGCTACAACCACATTAATTGTGTAATTCCAACTCCTCCCTAACAAAAGGTTGTAGTCGAGAGGCGCATCGACTACTTCAACCTCGACACACACAGTTTTACCCTCCAACTGCATGGGGAAAGAGGGAACTATACCATGTGGTCTGAATGATCGACCATCAAACGTCATAAGAAACGTGGGAAGTAGACCCAACTCAGTCTGGTCGATGGCCTTCCAACATCCCAGTGACATCACGTAATTCGAGGCACCCTCATCAACCACTGTACGGAAAAAATTTCATGTTAACAATTTTGTGGTGTACACCACTACTATCTGAAAGGTGACATGGTGAGGAAGACTAGTTTTATGGTCAGTCGGATAAAAAATGATCATTCCTAAGTTATTGGTCTTGATCGCTCCCAAGGAAGACAACAGAGCGTTTCCTTGTGAGGGGAAAATCTAGAGAACCTCTAGAGCAGACATTCCACAAGGAGTTTGTCCCAGATCCTCCATGATGAAGTAATTATGAGCAGCCTTTGTGTTTGGGTTGTGAGAATCCTTTTTGAATGCACCTTTACGGATGTGAGTCATTGTTTCTACCACTGTCTTCTCAATTTGAAGAGGATTCAATGGGTTGGAGGCCTCTTTTCCCTTCTCAACAGATTCTGGCATTTCATAGTGACAAGCGCTGGTCAATAAATGAGCTTTGGATTTCATCATATAAATGTTTGTGGCCCCATTGTTATTATTATTGGGTTTGGGTGTTCCCTAACTTCCCCCAGCAGCTCTCGTGGATGCAGAACCTTGAGCCATGTTTTTCCCTTGTGGAAAAGGGTTCATCAACACAAGAGACTCTTATTGTGCCAGTATCTTTTGGGCTTCCGCAAGCCGAGGGCATAGGTGATTCAAGTGATCATCTGTGCAAAGCTTACATGGAAACTTCACCTTTGTCTTTTTAGTTTTTCCCTCGTCATCATTGTTTGCATCCTTTTTATCCCCCTTACCCTTCTTGTATTTTTGTTTCTTCTTTCCCTTGGTTTGTTGGTTATCCTTGGAATTAGTCGATTTCACACTGTGTACATCTGACGTTTGGGTTATGGAGGAACTTGAACTAGGATATTGTCTGGCCACAGTCTATTGAATCGATAATTGTTGTAATTGATTAAACAACAGATTCGTGGACTTGCTATGTGTTGAGCATACTATGCCATCAGCATGAGGCCTAGACTTTTGTTTGGATTTGTCGAGAGTTGACCGTGGTGCATTGGGTAATATCTCGTAAATCATACCAGACTAAGAGTAAATCAACTCCAGTTGTTGGGCTCTCATAATAGCCTCTTCTTCATAAAACACCCTGGATGTTACGACGTCTTTGGATACGCAAGGAACCAAAGAATTTAAGAACCACTCGAGAAAAAATGTAGGAGGGACCTTGATTTTAATCAAACTCTTTCGTCGTCACCATTCTTGGATGTGATCTGAGATATGGTCAACTTTCATCTGCTTGAAGTTGTCCAACAACTTGGTGTTGGCATCGTATCTTACCAGTAGCTGGAAATGGTTCAAGAAAACCATAGCCAGGTCATTAAAGTAAGAATACTTTGATCTTTTGAGCTCAATATACCATTTTGTTGCACCCCCTATAAGAGTGTGTTGAAATAAGCCTAACTGAACGGAGTCATCCTTCAACGAGTTGGATGAGCACCACAAGTGAAAATTTGTCATGTGATCACCTAGATCTTCACCAGGATTTCCCTCAAACTTAGGGATGTCGGAAGGAAACTTAGTCGGCATGGGGGGCCAACACGGATCGTGACAAATCGGGTCATTTAACAATCTCAACAAGTCTGGAAAATGCAGAGTTGCCAAAAAAGGTAGTCTTGGTTGCAGAGTATTTACATGAAAAGAGGGGTCAAGATTTTGGTTGGCACCAGGTTTCCAAGAAAAGTTTGAATGTTGGCCTGGATTTTGGTAGATACCATGGTGTCCCTGTCCAGCAAAATGGATTTTCATCTGATGTTTTACCGTCGGTTGATTCCCGAAGTTAGATGACATGGCTTGTGCAGGGATTGCACCTTGTACAGTGTTCCATGGACCTTGGTTGGGGATGCCCCCAACTGACCCTCCTGGTATAGGTATTGAACCTTGCCTGGGGTTCCACATAGTGTGGGAGGGGTTTCCCCTGATTGGCATCCCTTGTGAGGGAAACGAGCCCTGCCAAGGATTCCCAAGACCTTGCATGGAGTAAACTCATTTCATCGCTCCCTGTGAAAGAATGAAACCTTGCGCAGGGTTCTGTTGACAAAAAAATAGGTTTCCCCAAGTCAAGAAAGAAGAAGAAGTAAAAGCATTATTTCTAAACGCCCCGAACAAACAAAACAACATTGATCCCACCGAAGTCGTGTAGGATGAAGGTCCCAGGATCCCTCCACTAAACAAACTATAGTTGGCATTAGGCCCAATTGGCTGTTGAAACGTTCCACTGAGCGAAGGGGATGAAGGAGGGACGTGACCCCCACCTTAAGGGATAGCATTGAATGGGGAAGTGGTTTCCGTGATGGATCCTTGCAAGGGATCATTAGAACTCCCTGCCCCCATACCAATGGTTTGTAGAGTAGAGTATGTGAGAACCAAGTTAGAGTCAAAACCAGGCATACCATATGAAAAGGGAGTGCCTGATGCATTCTGAATGAAGGGAACAATGGTCAAAGTCGTCAAAAGAATCGAACCACTGCCCAAAGTGGTGGGCTTCGGGACAACCGTGGTCCTGAGAGGCGGAGGTGGGGGAGAAGGTACAATTCCCCCTCCTACGACAACCCTGATGGGAGTACGAGAACTCCCTGGCAAATTAGCGTTAGTCGCTTCCATCACCGCTCACCGAACAAACTATAGTTCAGGAGAAGTCACCTCGGGAGGGACTATCTGAATTAAAAGCAGCATTGATAAGTCAGTGATTGAAGGATTTGTTGGCCTAAAACCTTCAGTCTTGAGGTCAGAAACAATGGATTCCTCCAATGTGGGAAATTCTTCTCTTAGATTTGGCTTAGGTATAGTTTCCTGGGGCCCGGTAGCTTTGAAAAATCGTTCTTGATCAAGCATGTGCCTTAACGGTGTCGGAGGTGGCTCCAAAGTAACCGGTGACAAGATCTGAAGCCTATGCGAATGGTCGAGTTGTTGATCTTCCACTTTATGAAATGATCAACCGACATTGTAAGGTTTAGCTAGCGTGAATCATAGAGAACACACTAAAATTTCATGGTATCCCCTAGCCTAGGGATAACTAAGGAGATTATGTCTCGAGGCCCACAGGTCCTAGATATGGAATACCAAGAGCCATATTGACTTGAGCCTGGCCCTTGAGGGCTCATCCTTATTCTTCAGCGCCTCCATTCTGTTAATAGCAGCAACATCCATCCCATTGGCCTAGTCCTGAAGTAGCAGTGGGTCTTTCTCCATAAGGTAACGAGTCTGGGTATCATGGTATGTGTCACTTTCATTCTCAAAACATTTGAATATGTGCATTTAATTCTCTTTTTCTCCATGAAGTGTGCTTGGACTTTATGCCTTTTGACTTTTCCATACCTAGGGGGATGATAGAACGCCCTATCATGTTGGTTCCCTTAGGAGTGAGTTGCCACTGGGTGTGTTTATGAAAGGTCATCCTCCATTCCCACCATACTTATCACTTTTCATCATCTTCCCTCTCATATATCCCCTGCATTGGTTCGGGCATTGGGTTTTCCAAGCTAGCAAAGGGTTGTACCTTGCCTTGTGGGAAGAAGGGGCTAAAGGACTAGAGGGTAGAAGTAGTTGGCAAAAGATAAAATCCAAAATATCAAAACCTTCATATTCTTCGACCAGGGATCCCCGAGAAAGCAATAAAAGGATTCTCAGTAAGAAAAAGGGGGGGACCCATAAAAAGATAAAACTCAAGACCTACTTGGTGGATGGGTGGTCTCATCACGAGCCAACCTATTAGGTCCTTGGGCACGTAGCAGTATGACACTACTATGCATTTGGTCACCATGTCAGGGTAGTGGCTCTTGGTGGCATAGCCAAGAGAAAGGGGGTCTCATCATAAGCCATCCTTCTCATCTACGTGAAATGCTTGTGGGTAACACTATCACCACTGGTCACCACGTCAGGGCAGTGTCCCCCAGCTATTCTCTTGAAAGAAAAATCAATAAGATAAAAAGAAAAAAGGCATGGAATGGGCAAGGAAACACTTGCATCCATGACAAGGTGCAGCTCACCCTCTTCAGAGGCACCCACGGGTAAGCCCTACATTTCCTCGTCATCACTGCACCCCTTGCCTAAAACATCCCCCACACCATCTAATGCGCTTACATGACCTAGATTGGTCTTCACCTAGAAACACCCTACACCTATGGAGAATTGGCCCAATAGGATGTTCTGGAACCCTCTCCAAACCTGGCTTGTAGAATAACATAACGTCTTTGAGCACTTGTCTGGGAAAGGGGGGTTTTATGTACATGTTTAGGTAACTTGATTATTAGATGTGATTGACATTGTTATGATCAATGTGAATTATGATTCCATGGAGGGCGTACTTGTTGTTGTTGAAGGACCATGCCCAACGGACAGGTACATATGGGGAGATGATTAGATTGGACCTCCATAGGGATAAAATCTCACCAGATGGATGTTGAGACCCCATCTAGGGACATACATATACCAGAGGCTTTCACCGGAGAGAGAGGAGGACATTCCACTAGAGAAAGCTTGGTAGGCCTGGACCCAGGGGGGTCTTTCCCTCCCACCATGATTTTGGCCCTTGAAGGCCCTTGACATCATCATTCAGAGCCTTGACGTCACCCAGTTGAGGTATACATCTTGAGGATGGCTTTGGTTGTCACATCTAGCAGTTCCTGAGGGGTTTGAGCCCCAACGTTTCACTTGGAGGGCTAACATTCCAACAAGAAGGCTAACTTCACCCTAGGAGGGGCATGACGTCACCCTAAAAAGATAAACTTAGGGTTTTATTTGACAATCCTGTGTAAAATTGGATTTTTCATGTAAACTGGCCATGTCAGCCTTTTTTACCTAATTTTATAATTAAAGGTCATTTTGATTGTATAAATAAGGGATTTGTCCCTTGTATTTTTTCATTGTTCTTTCACTCACACAAGTGAGGTCTTAAATTTTGCCTCTTTAAGGATTATTGGCTGAAATTAAGTGGTGCACAACTCTAGGAGGAGGCTTATCTTGGTGTTTTTTGGCATTTTCTTGGTGGAAAGTCTTCAACTAGGGTATTTGCTAGATTATTATTGGTGAATGTAAGTAAATTTCTGCAATATTCTTTCCTTTGAATGGTTATAGTACTTTTACTTTTCATTTTACTAAGATTATGAAATTTCTAGCTTAAAACCCTAGAAGATTAAGCACATGTTATTGTCCTTATCTCAATAACTTTTCACCTACTAGATTTTACTAGAAAACCTATCCTTTGAAGCATGTGCTAGATCCCTACCATTGTAGCACTCTAGCAGCATTTTCTTCATCAAGCCTTTATTTACCTCAAGCTTGAACTAAAGAAGAAGGAAAACCGCTAGGGCCTAGGGTTACCTACTTCCTAGTAGTCATTTTCCTTCTAGGGTTTATTGATTAAGGCCTTGGGTTACCAACACCTTAACCATCATCCCTCTTGTCCTTATCTCACACCTTATCATTTGTTTCCTTCAAGATTTCTATTGCAAAAAAGTGACTCCATTAGCCCTAAAGACACTGATCTAGACCTTATACTTGATTGATTGATGAGAAAAACCCTTAAATATTATACCTCAAGCTATTTGCTAACCTTTCCTAACCCTATATTAGACTAATCTACTAACATTATTGTTGTTGTTACAAAAGTAAGGTACAACCAATTATTATAGCAGTAAAATCTCCTAAAAGAAATCATTAAAGTTGATTTTTACATTGCCTCATTAGCTTCTGACAAGTGCTAGCTTATTGCTATTGTTAGATTATCATTTTGGGTCATTTTTGAAGCTTGTTTAAGGAAATAACTATGAATCCATCATCATATATACATTATTGTTATAGATTTATGTTTGCCTCATCTTATATCAACTTATTGCTTTCATTGACAAGTCCAAGGTTTTACGAAGCAGTAACATCAATTGTACTCATGAAATAATGTTTTCTTGTTGTTATATTCTGGGTAGGTACACTTAAGCATATCATTTCTTCATTTTGTTAAACCTTTGGGACTTTCTGATCAGTGTGACTTGTGAGAGGGGATAACTTTTCTTGATACCTCAACCTTTTCCTTTCTCAAAACCTTAGGTCACCGGGGATGTCTCCCTTGGGCTTTCACCCCTAAATAGAAAGAGGTGTCTTATTAAGGTGACAGTGATAGGACAACCTCATGTTACACCAATTTTCCCTCCATTTCCTTTCCCTTTTTGGACAAGTACAAATTGTGCGATAACAGTTCCCAAAGAAAAAACAAGCAAACAACTAACTAGTAGGAAGAACAGTTATGCCAATCGATACTAGAGAAACTTACCGGTGCAAGTGTAACTCGAACATGGAAACACCCTCTGGGTATACTCTGCAAAGGGTGATCCGACGTCTACCCTAGGTACCACGGTATACCCCCGCAGTTGTTGGAAGATTAGTTGTTGTCATTAATGTCAACCCTAGTCATTGGTTTTGGACCGCAAGATTGATGAAGGTATTTGGACATGAAGGACAATGCACATGCAGATACAACACCCATGGATGGATAATATACATCATGTTGTTTCCGGTGGTATGTGGCACGCCACATGGATCCTCATGGTTGAGGAGAAATGAATTTTTGAATATGACAAAGTGAATTAAAGAAGGAAGTACAGGTCGGCCCTGAACATAATTAAAGAAAAGAATTACAAAATAAGAAAGTGTCAGGTCGGCCCTAATGTTAAAAGGAAGTGACATAAATGGTATAAATACATATCATTATACATTCATTATATACACAAGTCGAATTTTAGAGGAAATCAGAAGTAAAGAAGGTTGGATTTCAAGGGAGGATGAAGTCTTTTGGTGATGTGTTCTAAGTATCAACAATTGGTTTCAGAGAGGGTTACCTTCGGTATAGTTTAACCACTAGAAGGAACATCCTAAGCAGAAATGGAAGACAAAATTCCAAATGGGATTCCACCATTTGATGGAAGCAATTTTGAATATTGGATTAATAGAATGGAAACTTACTTGAAAGCTCTTGGGGCAGATGTTTGGTTCTCAGTTGCTTCAGGATACAATGCTTTGAAGAAACCAAAGACTGCATCTCAGAAGGAAGAAAAAAGGAACAACAAACTAGCAATAGATACCATCCTAGATGGATTGACACATTCAGTGAAATCCAAGGTGGGATCATGTGCATCAGCAAAAGATCTTTGGGACAATCTACAAGACCTTTATGCAAGGGAAGAAGAAGTTGAAGAAAATTACATCTCAGATTTCAAAGAAGCTAATAGAGGTCTGTTCTTTTGCTTTAATTGTGAAGGAGTAGGACATGTTGAATTTGAATGTACTCATCCAAGGATTGAAAGAGATGACACTGAATAATAAAATTCCAATGAAGAAGAAGAAAATCATGAAGCAGAAATTATTCAACAAGAAGATGAGAATCTTAAAAAATTGAAGCATGTTGAGATTGAAAATAGCAACCTCAAAAACACGCATAGAAAACTAAGAAGTGAATTGGGTAGTTGTGAAAATACAATTATAAGCTTGAAGAAACAATTAGAAGACTTTGAGAAACTAAGATCAGAAACCATTTCCTTGAAAACTCTACTCAAAGAAGAAATAAGAATAGGAGAAGGAATGTCCAAATGATGAAGAAAGAAGAAGATTGTGAGAAACTTGAACAAGAAGTTGTCTCATTGAGGAAGAACTTAAGAAACTCTCAAGTGCCAAAAGACTTAACACATCTTGGATGCATGAGTGAAACTTCATACAAAGAATATGCAAATACCAACAAGAAGGTTTAAGAAAGAGCTACCCAGACAATTCATGAGAAGTGGACCAAGATACCAGAAAGAATGAATTATTACAAAAGAGATGAATATCCAAGAATACCTCCTACCTTCAGGAATCAAAGAAGCTTCAATCAGTATGAAGGAAACTACAGAAGAGTAGATCATGATCCTAGATGGACTACATCACAAAGAAGGTCACTTACTCCAAGGTATCAAAATTTCTTTCTTGGTCATTGTTATAGTTGCAAACATTTTGGACATAAGGCAATTAATTGCAGAATCAATGAAAAGAACAACTACACAAGAAACATGAATGGTGTAAATAGAAGATATGGAAATAATCATGGATTTGTCAATAGAAGTTATAATTCATTTTCCCCATTGATGGACAAAAATATTGTATGCTACAAATGTAATTATCTTGGTCAAAAAGTACGAGATTGCAGATATATGAATGAATATGTACCTATGCCAACCATAGTATGGAGAAGGAAAGAGATTCCAAAAAATGAATATTGTCGAATAGCATTGACCATTGAAGAATGTAAAGAAGAAGATGAATGGTACATAGACAGTGGATGTTCTTCACACATGACCGGGGATCAAGACAAATTCATCAACTTGAAGAGAAAGGGTGGAAATGTTGCATTTGGAGATGACTCATCTGCCAAAATACTTGGAGAAGGTGTAGTAGATATTGGAAGCAAAAATGTAAAAGAAAATAATGTCCTATTGGTTGAATACTTGAAGCATAATCTACTCAGTATTAGTAAAATGTGTGATCAAGGATAGACTCTTACGTTTGACTCCCAAAAATGTAAAATCAAAGAAAATAAATCAGGAAAATTGGCTGAAACTGCAACAAGAATACCGAAAAACATATACATCCTAGACATGAAGAATAGAGAGAAGACAGAAGCCACACAAAAGGATTCCAAGGAAGAAAAATTCCCAAAGACCAAAAATAAGGATGAAGTATTATTGAGTGTCACATGTTCAGGGGGAGCAGCCCCAAAGAAGGAGATCACCTTATGCCATTGAACTCAGGGGGAGAAGCCCTACCCTTTTCCATTAATGTCAAAGGGGGAGAGAAATTGGATCATGATGACAGGGGGAGCATGAGTGTTTCCATCAATGACAAAGGGGGAGATTGTTGGAAGATTGGTTGTTGTCATTGATGTCAACCCTAGTCATTGGTTTTGGACCGCAAGATTGATGAAGGTATTTGGACATGAAGGACAATGCACATGCAGATACAAAACCCATGGATGGATAATATACATCATGTTGTTTCCGATGGTATGTGGCATGTCACGTGGATCCTCATGGTTGAAGAGAAATAAGTTTTTGAAGATGACAAAGTGAATTGAATAAGGAAGTACAGGTCAGCTCTGAAGCTAATTAAAGAAAAGAATTACAAAATAAGAAAGTGTCAGGTCAGACCTAATGTTAAAAGGAAGTGACATAAATGGTATAAATACATATCATTATACATTCATTATATACACAAGTTGAATTTCAGAAGAAATCAGAAGTAAAGAAGGTCGGGTTTCAAGGGAGGATGTATCAACAATAGTCACCTGTGTAAGTCCGTAAAAATTGGCAACTAGGTTTCCATCTCGCAGTCAGTCACTAAGCGGGTACAGTTGACAGTCGAGCTGATCATAATGAGAAATATAACAAAGTCTAAATCCCTTCAAGGGTATCGAATGCAATTGCTATAGAAGACAACTGAGGATCTCGAACAGATTTGAGGTCCACGAGGCTCCATAGTCAAATGTGATCAGTGTGATTCCCAAGAAATACCCTCAATATACAATCCCCACTCCACTTGGTTCATCTTTGTAGGGGTTATCTCCTCTACCTTTCCTTACGCGACCTCGTGTTTAGCCCCTATGTTAGATGGGGGTCCCGACTAACTCTTACGATGCTGGACTTTTAACACTCCCTATCACATACTCCAATGTGTTTTTAGATGGCCTTGAAGAGTTTCCTCTTCACACTTATTTCAAGTCCATAAAGCCCAGGCTAGTTGGTGAACCCTACAAACAAAAGTCTAATATATTTTAAGTTAAGTGTTGATTTTAAGAGCTTCATTTACTCAAAGAATATGAACGTGCAACTTGTGGTGTTCGGAAGAGACGAAAGAAAAGAAAACTTTAAAGCATTTATGAAAAAGAAAACTAGATACTTCAAATTTAAAGCAAATGCTTGTGATTGCAAACTTCTCAAAACAATATTCCAAGATCCTATAACTGAAAATTTCCTAAAAGATCTTTTTGTTTCACAATGCAAAACTACTTATGCTTTAAGGAAAAATAAGAAGGAACTTTGACACATAACTCTTTTCTTTTTGTAAAAAGAAAACCTACGCTACCATTATCAAACTAAATGCATGAATGCAATATTTTTTATTTTTTTGAAATGCTTAAACAAGAAAAGCATAAGTGAAATATTCTTTTCGTTTTTCAAAACATAAACTGGATAAAGAGAAGATAAAAACCAAGACTCATACAGACCCTAGACCACTATGTAACCGCAAGGACTCACAAGAATCTGGAGGAGGATCTTATAATTCTTATAGGCCAACTCTGAACCTCTAAGGCACACAAAGAAGATCAAGAAACAAGATAAAACTGAATCTTTAACCCAACCTAAGACCACTAACAAGGACCTTGTAAAGTCCAAGAAAGGCCTGAGAAGCCCAAAGCTTCTGTCGGGAAAGAAAAAAACTCTTCTTTTTTAAAAAACCTTTCAAGACACAGAGACATGGGTTGTTGCACCAATAACCTGTGTATGTACGCAAGTTGTATACTATGCAGAGTGCATATGTATGCGGGCTGAGCCAAAGTAGGGCACGTACACTTCTGAAAATTTTTCAAAAATAAAAAAGGCTTGGCAAACTGACTGGGCAGGGAAGACTGGTAGGCACCTAGAAGGTGATTGGAGACCCTAAACTGACTCAGTAAACATTAAAAACTCAAAAGGAATTGAAAAAACCAATTTAAACCAAAATCTCCCGCTAAGACCCTAGAGAGACTCCCCAGTGGAGTCACAAATTCTGCTAGTTGGGGAAATCCCCCTATTACTATACTGGGTCGAGGTATAGGAAGAGCATTGACTTCCCTTAAAAGACAATTCTATTCCTAAGATACCCCAAGATTATATAAACTTAAACGACAAGAGAGAGGAAAGTAGGTGTACCTTTGGTCATAACGTCCGGTGCATACCTCTTCTACCTTTGTAGCTTCCTTGATTTTTGGTCTCCTCCCAAAGTTGACATGCAATAACACTTAGGAAAACAATGCTACAAATATACAATCTCTACTTGCCATTGTTAATGTTCAGATATAAACCTAGATGCATTAATCAATTAAGCATAAAGACACAATGTATTGGGACAGGAAAAGAACTCTTTTATTCAATATGAAGATCAGAAAGATTACAACCTTCTTATCGGAAAATGCTCCGTGAACCAGGTCCGGGCTCCTCTTATTGTTTCTCCAAGTGCATCATTCCCATGCTTCCTCTCAGAACCAACTGATCTCTTGGGAAAATGGAAAGGGTTGTATAAGGAGAAAGGGTTGGAGGGGGAATGTTGAGGCCAAATCTTAGAAAGGGCTGGAGGGGGAATGTTGAGGCCAAATCTCAGAAAGGTCTGCAAAACGTGGGCTAGAAGGGGAAGGGATTTTGGCAAAGTTTCTTTGTTCTCTTCCTTGATGTTGTAAATGGGACCCCAATACCTCTTTTTATATGAGAAAAATATGGTTATTCGGTTTGGGGACAAGCTACAATGGGTGAAATGGTTGGGAAACCCTCGATAGCCCATAAACTTCGTCGAATTCCTTGAAATTATATATTTTTTTCAACTTTTGGAGGTAAACGGGGGTTTTCTAGCATGCAGATCACGTATGTATGCGTGTTGACTAGTATGCAACCGGTGTGTGTACACGGGCAGTAGTTCAGCAGGGCACGTACATGTTCCAAAAAATGGTTTTTTAAGAAGTATCCTCAGCAGTAATTTGGAAAATTGTGTAAGTAGAAAGGCCAATGCCATGTATTCATAGGTAGGGAATTTTTGGACTATAACACCCCTCAAGGCCATGTAATGAATATAAAATGGCCAAGGGATTACACTTCATAGGTCAAACAACTTTCACGACGTATCAGAGCTCAAAGGTTGTCAATGGGTGTGTTTTCATAGGGTGTGCTACACCTTCATTTACAATGCACTTTTTCCAAGCCCATTTATTTAATCAATTATGGTTTGACACTTGTGCACTCCCCAAGGTAATACAATGTGTGAGGGGGGAAAATACACAGTGTCATTATTTAGCATACCTTTAGGAAATATATTTGGGGGCACTTTCCTTGTGTGATGGCCAGATGGCGACAGTGTCACAGGCCACAAACATCTTGAGGAAATGAGAAGGTTGGTTCGTGATGAGACCCCCTTTCTCCCAATCATGAAAATAAGAGTCACTCCCTTGGCTTGGTAACCAAATGATGGCAATTTCATACCACTCAATGCTCATGGACGTGATAAGTTGGCTCGTGATGAGACCTCCTATTTTAATTACGGGTCCCTTCATTATTTTATCGAGAAGCGGATCATTGTTTTCTCGTGGATTCCTGGGCGAAGCATATGGAAGGTTTCATTATTTTTCCAACTACTAACCCCTCAGGCCTTTATCCCCTTACACCCTTTCCCCAAATATGCCTACTTACTAGGAGATCAACGACACCTACCAAGGTCAAACAGGGTCAAAATCATAATGTCCAAGCAGGTATTCCGTGATCAAAAATAGTTCTAATACAACATGATCAAAGTGTCCTAAGTATTAGGATGATTTACCTACCACAATACATGACTTGTACCACATGGACCAAGGCCCACATGTCTTCGAGAAGCTAGTTGATGTGGTGTAAAAGCTATTTTTTTATTGTGTGCATGGTCTTCCATATCTCAGCACTCCATTCCTACAACCTGAGGGCCTCGAGACATCATCTTCGTAGTTATCCTTACAAAATGGGAGTAACAATGAGGAAATACCTAATGAAGAAATTCTCAAAGAGATTCCAATTATTGAAATGTTAAAGGACAATTTTACACCAGGGAAGGTAAGCACAGATGTGGATATGGAACTTTTGGAGGAATCGTTGGTCAAAAATCCAAATGGTAAATGTTGTATGGAAGTTATAGATACAACTCAAAAACAGTTTTATTAAATTGTATGAAGAGATGGAGCTTTTCAGGAAACTGGCTGGCAGGAGATCAAGATGATGGATGTTGCATGGAGACTTTGAATACAACTCCAAGTGATTTTGTTAAACTATATGAGGGGTTGGATTTCTGAGAAGAGAGGACAATGAACCAAAGATTCCATACTCAGTATGAAAAATTAGAATTGGAAAGAGAAGATATTGTCTTGGATGAAAATGAAGATGAAGCTGCAAAATAAAACCATCGGGTTGTAAGGGAGAGACGTAAACAAAAAATAAATGAAAATTTTATAAATTTTATAAAAAGAGGTATGCAGCAGCCTGAAGACAATAAAGTTCAGCCAAGGGAAAATTTAGAAAGTGAAATTGATGGATTTTGGATGTTAATGAGGAAAACAACCAAGGGAAAATGCAATAGAAAAAGGAAAATGGCCAACAAAGAAGATCATCTAACGGGAGGACTTTGCATCAACAAAGTAAATGGGAAAAAGCAATATAATATTCGGAAGCATGGAAAGATAAAAGAAATTGTAGCATAGGAAGTGGTGCACCAGCATAATGAGATGGATGACAAATTACAAATTAAAGTGTGGGATCCAGGAGGACTCAATAGAGGAAAACACTGGACTGCTACATTACTACAGAAAATTAATAGCAATCTAGTTCAAACACATGGCCAGGAAGCCATGAAAATTTTCAACTTTGGGAGTCTGATGCAGGAGCATTATCTCTCAAAATAAGTATTTTATTTAGTTAAAAAAAGGGGTCTTGACTTTGGAGGAAAAGTCATATTTTCCTAAGAAAATATATTGTATTTTAAATGGAAATATTTTGTGGAGGATAAATTGGTTAAAAAGTGCCCAATATTGATTCACCCCCCCTCCACTCAATATTGGTGATACTTCCAACATAAACCAATATATATATATATATATATATATATATATATATATATATATATATATATATATATATATATTAGTGCCCCATATAACCTCAAACACATGATGCAACTGCCACAATAAAAACTAACATATATAAATCGTCTCTAAAACAAGGCTTTTGGAGATGGTATTTTATAACACTATTAGCTCCAAAAGTTCAATTCTAATTAATTTCAAGGGGGTTTTCAAAACGGCGCCTTGAAAATAGCTAGGGGTAGTCTTTCTAAACCCCCCTAAAAGTAATGAGAATTTGACTTATGGTGGCAATTTTTAACAAACCGTATCCAAAAGTTAAATTATCATGACTTGTAGGGGGCTTGTCAAAACACCGCCTTGAAAAATATATTTAGGGGCGGGCGTTTTAACCCCCCCCCCAAAAAAAGTTATGAGAATTGAACTTTTCAAGTTGGTTGTAAAACAACTGCCTACACAAATTCAATTCTCATGACTTTTGGGAGGGGTTTTAAAAAACCTCCTCCAAAAGTTAAATTTTCATGACATTTAGGGGGGGTTTGAAAAAACCACCTCCAAAAGTTAAATTCTCATGACATTTAGGGAGGAAGTTGTCAAAAAACCACCTTCAAAACTATATTTAGGGGCAGTCTTGTTAAAACCCCCCCAAAAGGGATGAGAATTGAACATTTCAAGGCGGTTGTTAAAAAATCACTTCCAAAAGTTAAATTCTCATGGATTTTAGGGGGTGTTTTCAAAAGAATACCTTAAAAACCACATTTAGAGGCGGTCATTTTAAAACCATGGCCAAAAGTCATAAAAATCAAACTTTTAGAGTTGGTTGTTCAAAAACCGCCTCCAAAAATTCAATTCTCATGACTTTTAGGGGGGGGGTGTACACAAACCACCTTAAAAAATACATTTAGGGGTGGTCGTTTTAAAACCCCACCTAAAAGTCATGAGAATCGAACTTTTACAGGCGGTTGTTAAAAAACCACCGCCAAAAGTTCAATTTTCATGACTTTTGGTGGGGGTTTTCAAAAACCGCTCTAAAAGCTCTAAAAAAACTTTTAGAGGTGGTTTTGGAAAGACCCCCGCAAGACAAAACCCCCGCTAAAGGGGTAAATTATTGTAGTGAGAGGCAAAGAGAATTGAAGAGGTATTGAGATCTCATCTAAAAGAAAAGGAAGATTCCTACAACAGTCTAGAATCTAAAATAGTTTATTTAAGAAAGGAGTTGGAGAAATGATGCAGGAGCATCTGGGAGTAAATATTAAGGATTGAACTCATGGGTAGAAAACATTTACCAAGGGATTTGGTTCCCTAATTTATTTTATTATATTTGCAATAATTACAAAATGTCTCTAGAAGACATTTTCGTTGAGTTTGTTTGATTAGATATCGAGTTGTTTGTCATAGGTGTAAAGTTTGTTGCTAAATATTAGGAACATATCTCTAGTTTAGGAATTTGTTAAGGTAACTCAGGATTCATTTGTTTGTAAGCTATTCGAGGGCTCGAGATATGTGGAATTCTTTGTAAGAGGCAGAGGGAGAGCGAGTGTGTGAAATTGAATATGCAAAAGTGTGGATCACACATGTCCAAGAGACCAAGAAGGAATGAGTTTTCATGTGTAAATTTACTCCTTCAGTGATAAATAGAAAGAACATAGTGTGTGGTGTTGTCACAATGTGTGTTTTCATTTTGTTTGTTGTGTGTTTCAAATGTTAAACTCTATGTATAAGATATCTTATCAGAGTGGCAAGTTTATAAGACTGCAAGAAAGACCATGCACAATTAATTTCAATTAAGTTCTTAAATTCTATTTAAAAGAATATTTTCTGAGTATTTGTCTTCAAATGAACAGATAGTCATGATTTGGCACAGTGGAACACCCCATAAATATTTGTGACAAGTTAGTATTGTTGCAGGATTCCGCGTGCAGAATAACTTGCGACACACCCACATTGTTTGTTGAATTTCATGAAAAATTGTATGCGACATATTTCGTCAACATTGTTTGTTGATGCTTCCGCACAGAGGTATATCCACATAGTGGTAATTCTACATAGATTTATCTATGACAGAGTGCAATTATGTGTTGTAGGAATAGGAAACATTTGAGCATCTGTTCGTGTTGATATGAGGCCAGACAAGCAGTGGAATATTGACTACGACAGAGTGTTTAAAACTTTGTGATTATTGGTTGAAGTTGGTGGTATATGCAATCATTTTTGGTATTAGAACAACATTGTATCTAAGGAATCATGATGCCCAGCAAAGGAGGAAACAATAGGAATGTGGTAATTGATGAGTTACGCTATGAGCTTAGGCACATCCAGGAAAGGATGGATTCCATGGAGACAACATAGAAGAGAGAACCTGACATAGGAGATGTCAGTGAGAGTGAAGATACGTGCTCTGATGAGGAAACAGAAGGATCTCTGGGAGAATAAACAATAGAGGAACAACTATTAAGAATGGTCAAAAAAGTTGGATCCATGCCTAACATGGAAGTGCCCATGTATGAAGGTAATTTAAATGTTGATGAATTACTTGACTAGATAAATTTCATGGATAAATATTTTGATTATGAAGAGGTAGAAGAGGAGAAGAAGGTGAAGCACGTAGTGACTAGGTTAAAAGGACATGTAGCTCTATAGTGGGATGAGTTGGAGGAATACAGAAGAAGAAAAGGAAAAGCTAAGATCAGGAGTTGGGACATAATGGTGGCCAAATTTAAAGGTAAGTTCATGAATACAGATTATCAACTGAATTTGTTTAGACAATTGCAAAACCTTAGACATAAAACTATGATAGTAAAAGAATACACAAAGGAATTTTTTACGTTTAACATTAGAGTTAGTCACATTGAGGAAGATGTTGAGAAGGTTGCTAGATACATAAATGGTTTGAGGTATTAAATTCAAGATGAAATCAACCTTTTGTCCCTGATAAATGTTGAAGATGCATACCAAGCAGCTTTGAAGGTAGAAGAGAAGATGGCCATAAAGCAGAGCCAAAGAAACAAAGGAAAGGAGTCTAGCAAGAGGCAAAGGACAATATAACAGAGAGAGATTTCAACCTTCAAAAGAAGAGGCAGCAAGTTCTAACAACTAGTCACCAAGAGGAGGAGAATCAAGAGACAGAAGATTTTTCTCAAGAGGTCGAGGAAGAGGTGAGAAATGAGATGTTACACATGTGGTAAAATAGGACACATGTCATGGGATTGTCCAGAGAACAAGGTAGTAGGTCATACAAATGAAAATATAGCAGAAGGAAATGAAGAAGATGTGAAGGTAGTCACACAAGAAGAAGTTACTTAGGTAGGGGAATATTTGTTGTTGAAGAGAGTTTTGGTTAAGGAAGAAAAGGAGGTTCATGAACTAACTCAAAGGAAAAGTTTGATAAAGAATGTATGCAATTCAGGAGGTAAGTGTTGTAAAATTGTCATTGATAGTGGTAGCACAAAAAATTTGGTTTCCACAGAGATGGTAGAGAAATTGGGATTACAAAGGCTAGTACATCCCACTCCCTACAAAGTGTCCTAGTTGCAGAAGGGACATCATATTTTGGTGAATGAATAGTGTAAAGTGGAATTCCAGATTGGTAGCTACAAGGATGAGGTGTTATGTGATATAATACCCATGGACATTTACCATATTTTGTTGGGAAGGTCATGACAGTATGAGAGGAAAGCCATCCATGATGGTAGAAGGAACACTTATTCTCTCAAAAAGAATGGGAACAAGCATGTGTTGTTACCTTTGAAGGATGAGACAACCAAGGAAGAAATTGGTCCAAGTGCATTGTTGATAAGTGGGAAAGAGTTGTTGCAAGAAGTCAAAAAAGAAGAAGAGATGCAATTTGTATTAATTGGTAATCCAAAGGTAGTACTCACTAAAACAAATTTGGATGATTTATCTACAAAAGTTAAAGTTATGCTTGATGAATTTGTTGATATTATAGTGGATGAATTACCAAATAATTTACCTCATGTGAGAAGTATTAGCCATCACATTGATTTAATTCTGGGAGAAAGTTTGTCTAATAAAGAATCCTATAGAATGACCCCACAAGAGAATGAAGAGTTTAAAAGGCAGGTACAACAGTTGTTAGATAAAGGATTGGTGAAGGAGATTTTGAGTCCATGTGTTGTACCAACAATACTTAGCCCAAATAAGGATGGAGGATGGCGCATGTGCATTGACTCCAGAGAAATCAACAAGATTACCATAAGGTATAGATTTACATTGCCTCGCATAGATGATTTGATGGATTGTTTGAGTGGTTGAAAATATTTTTCAAATATTGATTTAAAGAGTGGATACCATCAAAATAGAATTAGAGAAGGGGATGAATGGAAAATTGCTTTCAAGACTAATAGAGGATTGTATGAATGGTTGGTGATGCCTTTTGGGCTCACAAATGCTCCTAGTACATTTATGAGGTTAATGAATGGAGTTTTTAAAGAGTTTATTGGAAAGTTTGTGATATTTTATCTAGATGACATATTGATCTATAGTCAAACAAAAGAGGAACATTTAAGGCATCTCAAGATGGTTTTGAGTACCCTGCAGAAGGAAAATTTGATGATAAATTTGAAGAAATGTGGTTTTATGAATAGGGAGCTGATACATTTGGGGTTTGTAGTATCTGAAGAAGGTTTGAAGATGGACCTAGAAAAGGTTCATGCAATTGTGCATTGGCCAACCCCAAGAAAAACATTTGAGATAAGATGTTTCCATGGAATTGCAAGTTTTTATAGAAGTTTCGTTAGAAGTTTCAATTATATATGTGCACCTATTATAGAAACTATCAAACAAAGTAAACATCCATTCAAATACACTGAAGAAGCTGATAGAAATATTAAACTATTAAAGAAAAAAATTAGTGAAAAGTGTGTGTTAGCTTTTCCAAGCTTTGATAAATTCTTTCAAGTTGAGATTGATGCTAGTGGGACTGCAATAGGAGTTATCTTAAGTCAGGAGAAAAGACCAATTGTATGTTTTAGTGAGAAATTAAATGAAGCAAAACAAAAATATTCCTCTTATGACAAGGAATTTTATGCAATTGTTCAAGCACTTAAGAAGTGGAGGCATTACCTCATGTCCAATGAATTTGTTTTATACAGTGGAAATCATGCATTACAATTTATAAGTAGTCAACCAAAATTGAATTAAAGACATGCCAAGTGGGATGAATTTATGCAGAATTTTACATTTGTGATTAAGCACACAAGTGGTAAAACTAATAAGGTTGTTGATGCTTTGAGTAGAATTAATTTAATTTTACAAGAATATCAAGTCATCACTTTAGGCTTTGATGGTTTGAAATAAATGTATCGAGATGATGCAGATTTCAAGGATGCCTATACAACTTGTGAAAACCTCGTTGTTGGTAATAGAATTCAATGGTTAGAATACATGTTATAGGAAGGATTGTTGTTCAAGAATAGTAAATTGTGCATGCCAAAGTGTTCAATGAGGGAAAACATGATCAAAGAAAAACACAATGGAGGACTGTTAGGACATTTTGGACAAGATAGAACCTTTGCTCACATGAATATTTTTTATTATTGGCTAGGTATGCAGAATCAAGTGAAGAAGTTTGTGGAGAAGTGCAGGATTTGTCAGCATGTTAAAGGGAGAAGTCATAATACAAGACTATATCATCCATTACCCATTCCAAGCAGGCCATGGAATGCAGTGAATATGGATTTTGGGTTGGGATTGACAAGAACACATAGAGGTAATGATTCAATCTATGTTGTGGTAGATATATTTTCAAAAATGGCTCATTTATTTCTTGTACCAAGACTAGTGATGCAACAAATGCTGCAAAGTTGTTCTTTAAAGAGGTTGTAAGGTTGCATGGTTTACCAAAAAGTATAGTTTTTGACAGAGACACTAGATTTGTGGGACACGTTTGGAGAACCTTATGGAAAAATCTTGGTACTAATATTAGTTTTAGCTCATCCTATCATCCACAGAATGACGGACAAATCGAAGTAGTAAATAGAAGTCTGGAAAATATTTTGAGAAGCCTTGTGAATGAGAACCCTAGGCAGTGGGATCATATGCTTGTTCAAGCTGAGTTTGCATATAATGACTCACCAAATAGAAGCACATGGATGAGTCCATTCTATGTTTTGTATGGAATGCATCCTAGGGTAGTGTATGAGTTAAGGAATTTGGGAAATCATGAATTAATAAGTGTTGATGGTGAGGATTTTGTAGTAAGTATACAATAGTTGTAGGAAAGGGTCAAGCAAAAATTGCAAGAGAGAAGTTACAAGTATAAGCAGTGAGCAGACATGAAGAGAAGACCAGTGGATTTTGAGGTTGGTGATTTTTTCATGGCCTATTTGAGGAAGGAGAGGTTTCATGTAGGGACTTATAACAAACTAAAGCTTAAAAAGATTGGGCCATGTAAAATTTTAAGAAAATTTGCTTCTAATGCCTATGAAATGGAACTTCTAAGTGGTGTTGGAATTTCTCCAATCTTTAATGTTGAAGATTTGTATCTCTTCAAGGAGACAGAGGATGTTTCAACAGATGAACCTTTAAGCGATGAAGATCAGACTATAGAATGGAAAGAAAAAATACCTAGAGAAATGGAAAAGGAAATCGAGGCAATATTGGATAAGAAGGTATTAAGGAAAACCAAAGGAAAGGAGTATTTCCAATATTTGATCAAATGGAAGGGTCGATCAGCAAAGGATGCTACTTGGATGAAAGCACCAGAAATCTCCAAGTATGGCCCAGACCTTCAAGTCCTGATGAATAATTCTTTTCTTCCCAGGAGTTTGATGTGGGAGCATCTGGCAGTAAATCTTAAGGATTGATCTCATGGGTCGCAAACATTTTCCAAGGGATTTGGTTCCCTAATTTATTTTATTATATTTGTAATAATTATGAAATTTCTCTAGAAGACATTTCCATTGAGTTTGTTTGATTAGATATCAAGTTTTTTGTTATAGGTATTAGGTATGTTGCTAAATATTGGGAACCAATCTCTAGTTTAGGATTTGTTAAGATAACTCAGGATTCATTTGTTTGTAAGATATTTGAGGGCTCGAGATATGTGGAATTATTTGTAAGAGGAAGTGGGAGAGCGAGTGTGTGATATTGAATATGTAAAAATGTGGATCGCACAGGTCCAAGAAACCAAGAAGGAACGAGTTTTCCTATGTAAATTTACTCTTTCAGTGATAAATACAAAGAACAAAGTGTGTGGTGTTGTCTCACTGTGTGTTTGCATTTTTTCGCGTTGTATGTTTGAATTGTTAAACTCTATGTATAAGTTATCTTGGAAAAGTAACAATTTTATGAGACTACAGGAAAGACCGCACAAAACTAATTTCAATTAAGTTCTAAAATTTTGTTTAAAAGAATATTTCTTGATTATTTGTCTTCACAGGAAAATATAGTCACGATTTGGCACAATGGAACACCCCATAAATATATGAAACAAGTTAGTATTGTTGCATAATTCTGCGTGTAGAGTAACCTGTGACACACCCACACTATTTGTTGAATTTCACGCAGAATTTTGTGTGACAAATTTTGTCAACATTGTTCATTGAAGATTCCACACAGAGGTATATCCACGTAGTGGTAATTCTGTGCAGAGTTGTCTATGACATAGCTTAATTCTATGTTGTAGGAATAGGAAAAATTTGGGCGCATGTTCATTTTGATCTGAGGCCAGACAAGCAGTTGAATATTGACTACGACAGAGTGTTGAAAACTCTATGATTGTGGGTTGAAGTTAGTGGTGTTTGTCATCAATAAATCAAATACCAACATGAAATTTGAAAAGATCTCTACAGTTGTAAATGAAATCCTAAACTGTCAAATATCACCATTTGACAAGACTAGTCTCGACTACAATGAGAATAAGGAAACTTCTAAAGAAAACTCAACTTCCTCAGAACAATTGAGTGAAGGAAAGACCAAAAATTATGTTGATGTGATCAAAAATCCTATCAATGTTGAAGAAAAAAAGAGGGAAGAGCAGAATGTTCCATAGGAGACAAATCTTCCTCACAAAGACATAATCATGAATACTTTTCCATCAATATGGAATCGTACAATCAGGGACCAAAATATTTTCTCTAGTTTTTGTTACTCTTGCAATGGTTTTGGTCATAAAGCTATAGATTGTAGAATAAATGCAAAAGACAGTTATATGAGAAACAACAACATAGAGAGATGCCTATGGATTCTCAAGAAGAAATTAAAACTCATTTTATCCTTTACTGAACTATAACATTATATGTTATAATTGCAATAGTTATGGAAATATAGAAAAGTTTTGTAGAAGTGTTAAATTCAAAAAATATAAGAAAGACAAAACCCCCAGCAGTCATGGAAAGAAATTAGGAACAAAGAGAACAAAAGATAGAAAAATACTTGTTCACACAAGATGCAATATATGCAAAAAAATAATAGGGATAAGTGGTACATTGACAGTGGGTGCTCAAGTCACATGACAAGAGATAAAACAAAGTTTATCACCTTGAATAAGAATAAAGTAAGTGTTATCTTTGGGGACAATGGCACTTCAAAGATAGTTTGAAAATATGTTCTTAGTCTTGACAATAGAAAGGATAAGGTAGAAAATGTTCTATGTGTTGAAGACTTGAAGCATAATTTTCTCAATGTTAGCCGAATGTGTGATCAAGGACACACTCTCACTTTTGACTCCCAAGAATGTAAGATCGGAAAGGAAAATTCAGGTAAGTTAGTTACAAGAGAAACCAGAACCTCGAACAATGTGTATATTCTTGATGAGATCAATAGAGAAAAATGTTTTATGGGGAAGACACATGAAAGATGGATATGGCATAAAAAAAATGGGCCATATGAACTTTGACAACTTGGTAAAAATAAGAACCCAACAAGCAGTAAGATAAATGCCAAATATCAAAAAGCCCTCAAACATTGTTTGTATGTAGTGTCAGCATGGAAAACAATCAAGGGTGAGTTTCAAGACAAAGGAATACACAACATCCAAGACATTGGAACTTGTGTATATAGATCTCTGTGAACCAACAAGATCACAAAGTCAGCAAGGAGAAAATTATTGTATGTTACTCATTGATGATTATACAAGAATGACTTGGGTTTCTTTTCTCATAAATAAATCTGAGGCATTTGAAAATTTTAAATCCTTCAAAGATTTAATTGAAAATGAGTTTGACCTAGAAATAAAATGTTTAAGGTCCGATAATGGAGGCGAGTTTACATCCAATGAATTTGAATAATTTTGTGAAACTCATGGAATAAAAAAACATTATTCAGCTGCAATAACTCCTCAACAAAATGGAGTGGTTGAAAGGAAAAACAGACTTGTACAAGAGTTTGTTAGAAAAATTTTGAATGAAGCAAGATTATCAGAAAATGTTTTAAGAGAAGCGGTTTACAATGCAGTTTACATTCTAAAAAGAGGACAAATCAAAGTTAATAGTGATAAGACACCCTATGAATTATGGAAAGGTGAACCAACATTTTTCAAACATTTCGAAATATTTGGAAGCAAGTGTTATATCAAAAGAGATGGCAAGGATCTAGGAAAGTTTGACTTAAGAGCATATGAAGGAATGTTTATTGGTTATTCATCAAGAAACAAGGCCTATAGATGTTACAAAAAACTCTATAAGATATTCTTGAAAGTATACATGTCAAAATAGATGAAGCAAGACCTCATAAGATTAAACTGCAAACAAAATAAATGGAGTGTCGTGAAGAAGAAGAAGAATAAAATGAAGAAGAGGAAGAGGAAGAGGAAACAAAGCGCCAAGATACACAAACCCCATCAAGGTTTGTGCAAAAGAACCATCCAAAAAACTTAATTCTTGGTGATAAAAATGTTGAAACACAGACTAGGAGAAAATTGACAAGCACTTTTGAACAAGTAAATCTTTCTTTGTTGCCCAAAATAAAGCCTAAATGTTTTGCAGGGGCTAGTGATGATCAACGTTGGGTTAATGGTATGGAAGAATAAATCAATCATATTGAGAAGAATGATACCTAAGAACTTTTCCTGAGGCCTAAAGACAAAAATGTGATTGGTACATAGTGGGTATTCACAAATAAGTTAAATGACGATGGAAAAATAGTTAGAAACAAGGCAAGATTGGTTTGTAAGGGATATGCTCAAGTCGAAGGTATCGACTTTGAAAAAACCTTTTCTATTGTTGCAAGACTAGAATCCATTAGAATATTTTGGCATTTGTAAGTTCCAAGAACTTTAAAGTGTATCGGATGGATGTCAAGTCAGCATTTCTAAATAGAAATCTAGAGGAAGTATACATTGAACATTCAGAAGGATTATTATTGTTAGAAACTGAAGATCGTGTTTAAAAATTGAAAAACACACTTTATGGATTAAAAAAGGCTCCTAGATCATGGTATTCAGGACTTGAAAAGTACTTGCAACAACAAGGCTTCAAAAGAAGAATTGCAGACAACAATCTCTATATCAAAATAGAAGGAGAATATCAATTAATTATTGTAGTTTACATGGATGATATTATATTTGGTGGCAATAAAGATGATATGTGTAAAGAATTTTTCAAAGAAATGCAGAAAGAGTTTGAAATGTCCCTTCTTGGTGAAGAGTCATTTTTTCTTGTGTTAAATATTACACAATCCAGTGAAGGGATATTGATTTCACAAACCAAGTACATTAAGGATATGTTGAAGAAGTTTGAAATGGAAGACTGTAAACCTATCAGCACACCTATGGTCACTAGGTGTAAATTGAGCAAAGAAGATGAATCAAAGGAAGAAACTCAAACTCTGTATAGATCAATGATAGAAAACCTACAATATGTGACAACTTGAAGGCCATGTATTATGCAAGTAGTAGGGTTAGCTGAAAGGTTTCAAGCTGCACCAAAGGAAACACATGTGAAGGCAGTAAAAAGGATCTTTAGATATCTAAAAGGAACTTTGGATTTTTGGTTATGGTATCCCACAGGTACAAAATTTACACTGACAACTTATATAGATGCAGATTAGGTGGGTAGTGTGGATGACAGAAAGAGCACCAATGGTGGAGAATTCTTTGTAGGCAACAGTCTAGTGTCTTGGTTCTGCAATAAGCAATCATCAATTTCTATATCCACCACATAAGTAGAATACATTGTAGCATCAACATATTGTACACAAGTGCTTTGGATGTAAAAGACATTGAAGGGCATTAAGGTAGAGTATAATGAGTCGATATCAATACTGTGTGACAATATTACTGCAATAAATATTTCAGAGAATCTTATTATGCAAGAAGACAAAACATATTCCAATCAAATACTATTTCTTAAGAGAGCAAGTCACATAACAAAATGGAAAGCTAAAATATATTGGTACAGAGGAATAGATCGTTGATATATTTACAAAACCTCTTCCTAGAGAAACATTTAAGTATATTAGACAGAAACTTAGAGTGGTAACTATGTCATCTAATCACTAAAATGCTTCAAGAGAAGCACAAGCTATGGGGGAGCAGAAGAAAGAAAGAAAGTTGTTGGCTGTAGATATGAAGAAGCAAAGGGTAAAGAGTAAGAAGGAGAAAACCCATTTTCCATTGATGTCAAAGGGGGAGAGTAAAAGAGTAATGGGGAGATTTGCAAAAAGAAACAATTGAAGCAAATATGGAAGCATTAACTTAGATAAGAGAAAAATTGTAAAATTCAGTATCATAGTTGACTAAGGGTTGTCATCAATGACAAAGGGGAGTTTGTTGGAAATATTGTTGTCATTGATGTCAAAGACAGGGGGAGACTACTCAGGCCAAAGAGAAGATCAAAGGAGCATCTATGAACTGTTAATCGAACTAGACAGAGGAAGCAGAGAAATAGAGGGTTTCTGAGTTGTAGAAATCATGTATAGGGAGATGTCATTGTATGCTTCTGTATCGAACTTGGGTTTCATAAAGGCTAAGCATTCATTTTAATCATATGAGTAATCACAGCTTGAAGAACGAGAGGATAAATATATGAGAAAGTTGGAGGAGAAAGGGTTTAGAAACAGTGTTGAAGGCCTGAGTAGTAATGATCCTAGTAAGGGATGTTCTGGTTACCCAATTAACTAGATAGAAAAAAATAAAAAAGATCGATTTATCCAACATTCATAGGGAAAATCGATTTCAAAAGATTTATATTGCAAAAGCAATGTTACATAGTTTGAATGTGAGTAGACGAGTTATGGAACCCTGCACAAAGAATTAAATTTTACCCGTGGGGCCCACTATATTGGATATCAGATAATTGGACCGGAGTGAAAATGCAATGTTAAATTTTTCAGTGATTCGATGGCCTAGTGGCCTGGTACCCCAGTGGTCTAGTGTCCTAGTGGGAAGTGTATATCGGATCAGAGTGAGTTTTTATAAACACGTGGATAAAATCCCAAGGGATTGGTGGCCTAGTGGTCTGTTGTCCTAGTTGACAGTGTATACTGGACCGAAGTGAACATGCGGTAAAAAATGTTCCAGGTGGGCCAATGCCTCGGTGATGGGGACACAGAATATCGAGTATATATCAGATAACGGATGTTGAACCAGAGTAATTTCTTGAGACCGTGGTGGGTCGATAGCTCGAGGGGTCGGTGGGTCAATGACACAGTGGTCACGGTGGCCCGGTGAATTATATTGGATAACGGGGATATCAAATAGGAGTTTCAGTGTAGAGTTAAAGGCCCGGGGGGTCGGTGAGAAAATGACCCAATAAATAATTGAGAACCCTTGCATGGATGAATCATGATCATTGATCAGAGAGATCAACGACTAAGATCAAAGTAACCAGACCAAGTTAATTGTTGAAAGTGGTAGTGATAAGGTGTCTTAGTGGTCCCGGTGATATACATGGCATAAGTTGATTGGATCCATCTCCTACCAATGACCTTATAAAACAAGGTTCCACAAGCTAGGTTCCATATTGGGACCTTAACGATTGTTTGAAATTTGGATTATGGTTCAATAACCCGATACCCTGGTGGTCCCGATATCTAGGGAACAAGATTACAGATCAGTGGTCAATATTTAACCAAGGACTCATATGATGGTGTGTTGTGTGTTTCAAGTCCCGGTGGTCTGGATAGTACATTGTATATCGGTATATCGGATATTGCACCGGGTTAAAA
>ML781504.1:383959-407146 GCA_009831015.1 Picea engelmannii
CAACACAGGTATTCCAACAGAGGACGAACACCTTTAGTAACCACTCACATAACCAGATCAAAGATCAACACACCGATGTTTTCACGTGGTAAAACCCCTACGGGGAAACATCCATGGCCCCAGCCAACGCGGCCACTTGGAGCCGTTTATTAATGCAAAGAAAAAGATTACAGAGAGATTTTACAATAGAGTTTCTCACAATCGATCATCGGCAAATGACTCTCCATGCTCTTTAAATAGAGATCATGGACCAATCGAGTGTTAAGCCACAGATCAATGGTCGTTAAGATCGAGGAGAGTATGAACTGTCAGATCACTCTATGTCTGGAACATATCGTGACCGTCGGATTTCCTAACTACAAATGCATACTAAAGAAACACACTAAGAAACACACTTTTACCTAACGACACATTAGCCAAATAGATCTTAACTAACTCCTAAGTGTCTAAATATCCTAACATCCCCCCTTAAGAACAACTTGGGATAGGATTGAAGGATTTACAATAGTTACACAATAGGATAAGGAAGGAGGCATTAGAGCCTATCCCCCCTTAATGACAACTTCTTGAACTCCTAACATAGAGCGAAGTTTGGAAAACTTTGCTTCTGTAAGAGACTTTGTGAAAATGTCTGCAACTTGATCTTCTGTAGGGAAAAAGAGCACTTCAATAACTTGATCATGAATGAACTTTCTGATGAAGTGCATGTGTAGCTCGATGTGCTTGTTGTGTTGATGTTGAACTGGGTCTTTGGCGAGCTTGATGGCACTCTGATTGTCGCACCAAAGGCTGGTCGGATGTTACTGTTGGAATCCAAACTCAGAAAGGATCTGTCAAAGCCACAAGGCTTCCTGACTTGCATTTACCGCTGCTCGGTACTATGCTTCTGCTGAATAAAGTGCAATAGCCTCTTGTTTCTTATAGGCCCAAGTGACAGGTCCTGAACCAAGGCTGAAAACATAACCTGCAGTGGACTTCCGATCATCAGGGTTGACGGCCCAATCTGAATCAGTGAAACCAACCAATAAAGGATTCCCCCCTAAATTGTAATGTATCTCAAACTAAATTGTACCACGGACATAGCAAAGTATCATTTTAGCTGCTTTCCAATGGCTTTCATGGGGTGTTTGCATATACCAAGCAACAAAACCAACAGCAAAGGAAAGATCAGGATGGGTATGAGTCAAGTATAAGAAGCTACCAACTAACTAACGGTACAGGGTGGCATCAACTTCAGGAGAAGTACAGGTGGCAGTAAACTTGACTCCAGACTGGAAGGGAGAAGGGGTTGGTTTACAATCATCCATGTGAAAGCGATGAAAAAGGTCACAAGCATACTTAGACTGGGAAAGAAAAAGATTACAGAGAGATTTTATAATAGAGTTTCTCACAATTGATCATCGGCAAATGACCCTCCATGCTCTTTAAATAGAGATCATGGACCAATCGGGTGTTAAGCCACAGATCAATGGCCATTAAGATCGAGGAGAGTATGAACCGTCAGATCACTCTATGTCGGGAACATATCGTAACCGTCGGATTTCCTAACTATAAATGCATACTAAAGAAACACACTTTTACCTAACGACACATTAGACCAAGTAGATCTTAACTAACTCCTAAGTGTCTAAATATCCTAACATCTCCCCTTAAGAACAACTTGGGATAGGATTGAAGGATTTACAATAGTGACACAATAGGAAAAGGAAGGAGGCATTAGAGCCTATCCCCCCTTAATGATAACTTCCTGAGCTCCTAACATAGATCGAAGTTTGGAAAACTTCGCTTTTGTAAAAGACTTTGTGAAAATGTTTGCAACTTGATCTTCTGTAGGGAAAAAGAGCACTTCAATAACTTGATCATGAATGAGCTTTCTGATGAAGTGCATGTGTATCTCGATGTGCTTGCTGCGTTGATGTTGAACTGGTCTTTGAAAAGCTTGATGGCACTCTGATTATCGCACCAAAGTCCGGTCAGATGTTGCTACTGGAATCCAAACTCATAAAGGATCTATCGAAGCCACAAGGCTTCCTGACTTGCATTTACTATTGCTCGGTACTCTGCTTCTGCTGAAGAAAGTGCAGTAGCCTCTTGTTTCTTACAGGCCCAAGTGACAGGTCCTAAACCAAGGCTGAAAACATAACCTGCAATAGACTTCCGATCATCAGGGTCGACAGCCCAATCTAAATCAGTGAAACCAACCAATAAAGGAGTCCCCCCTGAACTGTAATGTATCCCAAACTGAACTGTAGGACATAGAAAAATATCCTTTTAGCTGCTTTCCAATGGGGTATTTGCATATATCGAGCAACAAGACCAACAACAAAGGAAAGATCACGATGGGTATGAGTCAAGTATAAGAGGCTACCAACTAACTGACGGTACAGGGTGGCATCAACATCAGGAGAAGTACAGGTGGCAGTAAGCTTGACTCCAAACTGGAAGGGAGAAGGGGTTGGTTTACAATCATCCATGTGAAAACGACGAAAAAGGTCACAAGCATACTTAGACTGGGAAAAAAAAAGATTACAGAGAGATTTTACAATAGAGTTTCTCACAATCGATCATCGGCAAATGACCCTCCATGCTCTTTAAATAGAGATCATGGACCAATCAGGTGTTAAGCCACGGATCAATGGCCGTTAAGATCGAGGAGAGTATGAACCGTCAGATCACTCTATGTCGGGAACATATCGTGACCGTCGGATTTCCTAACTACAAATGCATACTAATGCATACTAAAGAAACACATTAAGAAACACACTTTTACCTAACGACACATTAGACCAAGTAGATCTTAACTAACTCCTAAGTGTCTAAATATCCTAAGAGTATTTATATACATGTATTGTATTTCATATGATGTGTAAATATGTAAAATGGATAGTAAATAAAATATTATTTATTATGGATATCTAGAATTATGTATTCATGATGTTCTCATGAAATGGACCACCAAATCCACTTCACATTATGGTTGGAAAAAAACGAAATGACTTTTCGGAATAAGGAATTATTAACAATTCAAGAGTTTTATCAAATCAATTATACATATGAAAGGGTATAGAATTCTGACATTTTAAAATATCATATGCATGGGGATTTTTATATGGAGCATGCTAAGAAATCCCTGAAATCTTTGAAGTGAGTGGAATTTTATTTTTAAGGGTAGATCATAGTGTCGCTTTAAGAACATCTTCTAAAGAAGGTACATAGAAGGTACATACAATGGGCTCAGATGTATGCATTCTAGTTGATGATGAGATTAGATAGTTGATGATGAAATTAGATAGAGATAAAAACTATAACTCGAATTTAAATCATATGAGATTCCAAATTAAACATAAAATGAAAAAAAAAAAAAACGACCAATCTACACAACTTTTAGTCCAGATAATGGAAAGAATAAGAGAGTTTCACAGAAATAATATGCTGTTTATGCTTACAAATCTAAAGTTACACTTCTTTTTGTTTATGTATGACAGTGCCTAAAAGGAAAGAGACACTGAAACATTATATAATTGTAAGTCTATGAACACATATCATCTTCACTTTTATTTTTTTAACATCCCTGAGTGAAAAGAGCTTAATCCCTTGAAGTGCTAAGTGAGCACATATCAATGTATATTTTAATTTTTACTTTTAAATATATGATTTTTAAATAGATGATTTTTTTTCTTGGAAAAAAAATTTTCTGTGTACATGAAATGTGAGCTTTTAACCCGAAGGTAAGTGCAGTCAAAGATCAATATGAGACATACGGTCACGATGTGGGGAAATAAAATGGATGCCAGCATCAAATTCCTCATCGAGGGGATAACCCTACACCTGAAATGCGATATACATCCCTCAAAAGAATGTGTAAAAGCTAAATTATCAGAGTTGGAAGTGAGTACTTGTTTTGAGGTGACGAACTGCGATTTTAATTATTTTTCAATTCAGCAAAAGTTGCCATGTAGAGTAATGCTCTAATAATATGTTGAGTAGGTGACAATCATTTTTTTCATTTTCTCTTTGGTATTGTGTTATAGGATTAAAGGAAAAAAAAGGTACACACAATTGCAATCAAAACTTACACTTCCAGTGAAAATGGAGATTCATCTCCCTATAACTATGGTACACTATCTCTGCAAAATTTGTTTTATCAACCATAATGTATGTGGATCATCCACGCACAAAGAAAATGTCCATGACAGACAAATTGTTGAACATTGTTGATGGCTCATAAAGAGAAAGTACATTAACTAAATCCCCAATCCTTTTAGTGACCCAATCGCAACTACTGTTACTTACCCTGGAAGCACAAAGTATATCTTCCATAGCAAAATTATTTTGTGCATAGAAGCACTGGTAGCAAGCATTAATCGGATAAAAAACACATAGAGCAACACTTCCATAACTAAGCAAAAGGGAACTGAAAGAAATTCAGTACTTTGCACATTCAATATATTGTACAACTTTTCTATTCATGGTTAATTTTCTCTACTCTTCTCTGCTCTTTGATAATGTTGTTCATGGTTTTGGTAATTTATCACACAAGCAAAATTTCCATAAACAGGGAGGCGTTGAAAGGGATTCACTACCTTGCACAATGTTTCTATTCAGAGTTAGTTGTCTCTACTCTTTGATAATGGTGTTCATGGTTTGATAAAGAACTGCCTCAGCGAGTTGTACAGCAACTGCAACCATGCAGGAAGGTTGCAAAATGGCTGGTAATGCAAAAAATGGCTGTGATATCGTGACAGTGGCTGTGAAATTCTGCAGGAACAATGTGAAGAGCAAATGCACCTAGCAATCAAGATATCAAGGTAATTTTTCAGCGGAATCCAGGAAGGCAGGCAAGAGTAGGGACAGTTGATCCAGCGTATCCATATAAGATCTGGCGACTCAACCATCCTCATTATGCTTTCTAAATGACCATCTTCAGTTGCAACAAGTCTTAACTTTCTGAAACGATGTGGTGGAGTGACAAACAACTTCCTCACAAAGTTTCCGAACACCTCATCACACCAACTTATGAACCACGGTAATCCTTTTAATTCTGGAAACTCACTGTAACTAATGCGCCCAGGAACCGTCCTGATCCCGCGCACCTCACTTATTATCTGTTTAGTATTTAAAAACAAACAACAAACAAATAAATCAGAGCATCAAGATTTATCTTTATGTTGAATAAAGAAACTTAAAAGAAACACTTACAGACGATTGCTGCTGCCATAAATCATGAATGTCGTGGATCGTTCGCCAAAGACGACCCGAAGAATTTTCCTGATCCGCGATATTACGTCCCAAATCTCTGAGATGGTCATGCATTTTTATCCTATTGTTTTTTATGTCCACCTCAACGAGGCACTTGCTTTCTAGATTTAAAAGCCCAACCAAACCGTTCCAGCTTGACCCGTTCCATATTCTTATGGCCATATCCCTGTCTTCTCCTATGAAATAACAGGCAATGTCTAAGAATATTTGTTTTTCCTCTTCATCTAGTGCATCGTAGCTTATTTTCAAACTCTGGTGAATCTCACCGGGAAGTTTTATCTGGCTAAGTTTATCCAATTGGCCTTCCCAGTAAGATTTGTTCCTTCCACAGAGAAGTGCCCCAAACACTTTCAGAGATAAGGGCAATCCATCGCACGCCTTGCAAAACTCATCTACAAGATATTCAAATCCTAGTGATGGATGAGGTTGCAAGAAGGCATACGAGCAGAAGAGCTGTTGAGAGTGTTGCTCATTGAGGCCTGTTAATTTATAGATTGACGACCCTGCTATTCCTGAACTCGTGAGGACATCCATGTAGCGAGATGTAACCAATACTAAGCTATCTGAATGAAGTGCATCTTTTATTGGCAAAAGCGCATCTAACTGATGCACTTGGTCTACATCATCTAAAACTACCAGAGCGTGACATGATGAAAGATATCTTCCTAGCATTTCTATACCTTCGTTAACGCTATCTATTTGCACATCCCATTTAGTCAAGCCCTTTATAAGTTTGCTCTGCAAGAAATTTAAAGACCTTATCCCTGCAGTCTCTCTGACATCAAATAAGAAATAGGATTTTCCGAAATGGGACCTCTTTCTATTGAAGAGTTCTTTGGCTAGCGTGGTCTTCCCCACTCCACCCAAGCCTACAATCCCCAAAACCTGAGCTTTCCCACTCTTCTGCCGCAAGGAAACTGTATTCTCGAAATCTTGCACTTTTTCTTGTAGCCCAGTTGGGTATGTCGCCACATTCAACGCTCCTTTTCTGCGCTCTTTCAGTACGCATTGCAGGACGTTATCCAATAGTTTGCCCTCGTCACTATAAATTTACAACAAACAAAAGAAAACATTAGGTATATTTCAATACAAGTTAGATTAATAATACGGACAGGGTGAGTTAGATTTCCAATCCATTGTAGGCCTCCAGTTCGAAACCGACTCTGTTCGAGACGTCTTTGAGGGCTTGTCTCCAACTTTCTATTGTTTGTTGGTCGTATCTGCCTTTTTTTTCATGAATACTCAGGGCTTGAGCATACCGCCCCGACCATCGAAGCTCCGAAGGCTTCACATTATAAAAGACTGGAATAGTAGTAGCACCAGAGTTGCATATAAGGACAAGCTCATCCAGACACCATTTTGATTCAGCATATGTGGGAGAGAAAACAGCGACATGGACAGAGGCGGTTCTGATGGCGCCTTCAATTTGAGGAGCTATGTATTCTCCCTTCTGCAGTTCATCCTTGTCCAGGAAAGGTTGAAATCCATGGGAAAGAAGGCGATGGTAAAGATTGGTAGCGAAGGTGTGTTTTACGTCTGGCCCCCGATGATTGATGAATACATCGTAGGAACAATAATTACTAGATGGGGGAGAGGAGGTACAGACTTTGGGATGAGCAGTGATTTGCAGGTCTCCCATTAAACACAAAACACAAATACAAATACCTGGTATGAAGATGATGATGAAGACATCGGTAACTTCGTGATGAAGCTAGGCTCGATATTTTGGTGATCTCCCCAATTGAAATCTATATGTAGCGATAATACTCAAACTGGTGGAACTGGGACGGGGGCTACTGTGTTTCGATCTGGATCAACTGCAGGTAATCCCCTTGCCCTTGCCGCCTTCTCTATTGCTCCTCCGCTTGGCTACGACAGAACTCTCGTTGCCTATGTGCCCTCGCTATACCCTTGTTTCTGTCCCTGGGTCTCGATCCGGATCAACTGCAGGTAATCCCGTTGCCCTTGTTGCCTCCTATATTGCTCCTCCTCTTGGCTAAGACAGAACTTTCGTTTGCTATGTCCCTTCGCTATACCCTTGTTTCTGGCCCTGAAACGGTAGCTACCCTTGCTTCTGCTCCTGAAACAGTAGCTACCCTCAGCAAATTTTTAGTGGACTAAGCAAATTTTTAATTAGGTGAGTAAGCCGTAGATTAGCCATTGATGAAGCCGTTGCTTTCGACTTCTGGTAGGAAAGGCAAATAATCGTTATCTTTCGACTTCTGGTAGGAAAGGCAAATAATCGTTATACTTATTATGACACGCCAATGAGGGACAGTTGTCATCTGGATATGATTATATTCGGTGCGTGCAAGCTGGAGCCTTCTTTCTTTCATTACTTTTCTTTGTACTGTGTAAAGTAGGATTCTTCCCAAAGATCCACTATGAGCCACTCATAGTGGTTTAAACCAGCATTATATATTCAGCAGTGTCCCCTTATAAAAATTTAAATGAGTAATTACTCTTGAACGTGGCAAAAATGTAAAGGGAAGCTTAAATGTATTTTTAAGTTTTGTACGGGAGTGGAACAATGCAAAATTCAAAATTTACTAATCCATTAGAAATATCAATAAATGTTTTTAATGTAATTTTGAACTTATATCTTTTGCCCAATATTTACAAAATAAAAGCACTTTAAATAATGTGAAGAGAGAAATGTAAGAGGAATGGTAAAGTGAGAAATCAAGCTTTAACTAAAGATATATGCATAATGACTCAGAAATTGAGAGAGCATCCATGATTACACAAAAGATTTAATTGTACTGCACTGTTATACACATACATAGGTAAATATATAGTTGAATTCAGATCCAACCGATTCCATACTTGGAGGGAGTGGTTGAGAAGATATCTCAACAGCGTCCTACAAATCTTCAACCAATCCAATCTAGTCTCCTAAAGTAAGTTTTCTTCTAATACCCTCCCTTAATGCTTACTTTACAAATTACAATACTTAATCACAATTACAACACTTGAACTTCCGTCTGTCTGTCTGGTCTTCCTCAGCACTGAAACTCACTCTGCAATCACACGGCTTCCGCTCTTTCTTCTTCCTCTTCTTCGAGCTTTCCATCGACACATTTAAAGTCAAAACGCCTCTGACCATCTTTCTTGCACTTGTATACTGGACAATTTGACAACTTGGCTCATCGGGGCTTCCGTGATAAAAGTTGACAACTATTGATGCATTCTATGAACTTGTCTTCATCTGTCGGATTTTTGCTTTCAGCTATTCTTAAGTATCTAGAAGAAAAGTTTGGATACAGAATGTCCTCAACATTCCTTTACACAAGGTGACTTCCAATAAAAACAATGTACTTGATACTGGGGCTACCAGCTTGCATCAAAATACAAGTTCTTATTTTTACATAAACACTTACACACAAAACTTTAAACTCACCAGGTAAATGTAACTTGTAATTGTCGATCTTGGAGCACCGAAGTACAACAAGAATCTACAACTTATAACATACTGGACATAATCAAACTAGTAACATGCTCTTGTGGCACTGAAGAACACGCAAGAACTACAAGCTTGAACGAGATCACTATGTTCAAAATTTGGTTCTTCTTTACAACTTAAACAATATAAAAATAACCAATTTGACATGAAACTCTGACGAATGCAACCAAGAAAAGGGCAAAAGTTGTCGTGGACTTCGTACAACAGCAACTCTGTAGTGCCGACCAACAGGCTGTAAATTGTAATGCAGCTCACGTCCTCTGCTCTTCTTCCAATATATAAATATATGAACAACCAAACGCCAATTATAATTTGGGAGCCGCGTGCCCTGGACTGGATTCGATCTCTGGCTTCTCGTCAGGTAGAAATAATAGCTAATTCCATGGTGGCTCATCTTGTTGTGCTCTTGCATATGTGAATATATTACTGGATCTCCTCCTTTCAGTAGCAGATCACAGATTGTCTTCAACAACGAATTGTGACTGCAACAGCTTATCTCCGTAACAGTTGTCAACAATAATTTTCAGAGAATCAGCCCAACAACAAACGATGGTGTCTGCAACGACACTGAGAATGAAATGGCAATGAATTACATAATAAGAAATTTCAGAAATCGTATTTCTACAACAACTCTGCACACAGGCTTCACTGTTTCTCCTTGACTAGCGACTCGCCTAACCAACAGTAGTCTCACTTAACGCATTGAACAATTAACACACATAAATAAAAAATTCAACACTCCTAATCTACATATGTACACGAGAATAACCTCTCAATCTATTTCATATTCCTGGGCACTCCGTGAGGAGCTAAGCCCAACCAAGCTCTAATAGCAACTCAGAAATTGAGAGAGCATCCATGATTACACAAAAGACTTAATTGTATTACTGCACTGTTACACACATACATAGGTAAATATATAGTTGAATTCAAATCCAATCGATTCCATACTTGGAGGGAGTGGTTGAGAAGATATCTCAACAGCCTCCTACAAATCTTCAACCAACCCAATCTAGTCTCCTAAAATAAGCTTTATTCTAATATAATGGTCATGAGAGTGATGGAGATATCATTAAGTAAAAGTCATTTGATTTGGAATTTATCGGTGATGGAGATATCATTAAGTAAAATTCATTTGATTTGTCAAGCAAAAACCTTTGCTATTTGATTTGTCAAGCAAATATTATTTAATTTATTTTTAAAGACAATAATGAATAAAATTTAACAATGCCAATCTATATGAAATCACTATTTTTATTGTTTAAAATCTAATTTTAAATAAAAAAATAAATTCAACATAATGAAAATCCTTCATTTTATAAAACTTTAACTTGTTTTGCAACATAAAAATAAATTAATAACATAAAAATAAATTAATGGAAAAAAATTATAAATTAGGTGAACCAAAACTATTGAAAACGAAATATCATAAAGCCAAAATCACTCAAAAATGACGTAATTAATCAACAAAAGGAATATAAATTGCTTGAGGCAAAGCTACGTGTCTATAGAAAATATTACGTTGTCCATGTTGAAAAAAGCACATTCCATAGAAAAAGAGCACATTTGAAAACTTTGAAAGAGCATAAGTCAACCATGCCCTATAAGCTAGCTTGTTTTCGCATGAATGACACATGAGATGCGATGACGTCCTCTGGTGTGACTTTGACAATTGAAGCGAGATTACGAGTAGAACAATTGCTCTTGATCTCCCATTTGATTTTGTTAGCACACCCAATGGGTTCATCTTTGCCATGGCCATTTCAATTTTTTGGAAGAAAGGATCTTGTTCGAGTTTCAAAATTCTTAACAATTTTTCTAGTGGTGGACTTGGTGTGGAGATGATAATTGAAGGTGAAAAGGCCTTGGTGGTTCATTAGGTCTACACAACACTGGTTATCAAAGATGTTGGGCATGTGGATGTCCAAGATGGTGGCATTGGAGGAGGTCTTGGAAGGATAGGTGGTGTAGAGATGTTGGGAGATATTTTTGTTCAAAGTGTTGTACTACATCATGTATAAACAGTGTGTGAAGGAGGTGTAGTGCACAATGTCTATAGTTAGCAGAAATAATTATTACACATATGAATATCTTAAATTGAATCAATGGTCATTGAATTAATTGGATGACCATGAACAAACTAAATGACTAGTGGAAAACATATACTTTAGAGAGAGGAATGCCTTGCAGCATAACTAATATTTATTATACTTTTTTATATCCAACACTCAAAAAACACTCTCCTAAACTATATCACAATGAAAATTCCTAAATAAATATAGGATAATCAAAATTATGCTTCAAAAATAGTTCTCCTAAACTATATCACTAAGTACCCTATCATACGCTTTATCCATAAAATTATGTCCAAACTCACATAAATGGACATGTCAAATTGGAAAAACCATTGACAAAGCCAGTGTTAGAGCGACAACTTAGCATAGTCGATAAAGTGGTTGTTTCTGACTCAAACTTGTAAAGCAGTAAAAAGGGGTGGCCTATGCCAAAGACATCTAACCCTCGAACCAACGATGGTGATGAGTCTCAGGAGTCACCAGGTTGAGTTATATGGCTAGGAAAGACCCGTGATGCCTATGCCCTTTGATTCATCTCAATTGCTAGAACTTTATGGGAAACAACTTAGTGTAGTCAGTAAAGTGGTTATTTTCCATTCAAACTTGTAAAGTACTAAAAATGTGGGTAACCCATTGCAAAGACATCTAACTTTCCAACCAATGGTGTTGATGAATCTCAAGAGTCTGTGAGTTGAATTAGATAACTAGGAAAGAGATATAATGCCTCTGCCCTCATATTTGTCTCAACTACCAGAACTTTATGATAATCTAGTATAAGGCGCTAATGTAGAATTTAAAGGAGTAAAGAGGCTCAAAATGATAGATCAATGGACACGTTAGAATTCTAAAATGTCCTATGGAGGAATTGCACTATATTGCATCACTAGACATTTTTATTTTTATTTTCAAGTGAAAATTGGCTCAAAATTAGATTAAAAAAAAAAAAAATTACATACTATCATCCATGGATATCCTGGCTATGCCAAAAGACATATGGCAGAAGTCTTATCCCAGACATACATCCATTTCTAAACTATTACATCGTCGATGACTTTATCAAAAAGGTTGGATAACAAAAACATAGTTGTACTAAAAAACCTATCAGAAAAATTATCAAAGTATCAAAAACAAGAGAGGAACAAAATAACAGAAAGCCCTATCTTGGATAGAAATTTTAGTATATATCCAAATGCTTTGTTTGCCCAAATCCTCCAGGTTCCCACTGATAGTATGCTATCTTTCCTTCATGAGCCAGAAAATCTTCTTTTGAGAGCTTGTCGGCCTCTTTGTTGAAGTCCCTATAAATATGGTGGAAGCTAAGAACCCAAAAATTTTTGAATAAATTTTTTATGCGTTTCTTCCAGCCTTCAATGGAGCAGATGTCCAATTTACCCCTGTCATTTAGCCACTCTATAATCACTTTTGAGTCTCCAAAGGCTTGCAGCCTATGAAGAGCAGGATGGTTGGCTAAAGTAAGGGTAGCCCAGATACCCATGAGCTCTGGCTTCGAATTTGTTCCTCTGCCACAATTAATATGCCATCTATAAACAAGTTTATCTATAGTTTTAATCACCCCTCCCGCTCCGTAGTATGATCAATCGCTTCTTGTTGCCCCGTCAAAAAAAGAAATGGAGGAGCCCTCTTCATATTGAATAAAACATTCCTTTATGGAGGATTGAGGTAAGGAAAGAGTATTTGGTCTATACAGTCCAAATATCTTATATAAAATTGAATGGGTAGAGGGAGCCGCATTTTCAAAGATGCATTTATTTCTTTCAAGCCATAAACACTAGCATGTTAAGGCTGCTAGTTCTGGTGATACTGACTTGTCATTAATCCATTGACAATAACAATCAGCAAGATCTTGTCCTGACCATGTCCTTATTAAATTCAACAAGTACTTTAACACTACCTAGATATGTTTTGTAAAAATACATTCTATGAACAAATGATCTATATTTTCTGAGTTCCTTTTACACAAAACACATAAACTCGGCCTTTCCCATCTTATTTTCTGAAGTACATCCCAGGTTAATATCTTTCGAGAAATGGACAGCCATGTGAAAAGTTTTACCTTTAATTGGATATCCCAATTCCATATTTTTTTATTCCAAGTCGCCATAGATTGGTAATTCAGAGTAGAGACTAGAGCTAGATAAATATTCTTGACTATAGTTTTACCTGTCGCATCACTTCCAGTCCACAAAATTTTATCGTTGGATTCTCCAAGGATAACACCAGCAACTGAGAGGCCCTTTATATAGTTGTTCCATTCCTCTGCGAGAATACCATTTAGATTCAAAGAACCACTACATAGCCAATTACCTGTATGATCACTTGTTTCATGTGGGCATTTTGCATTGACCAGAAATTTGATCTTCTTCCTGTTTAGATGATCACGAAGATCCTGTGACAACAAAGAACTTTCACGCATTCCTAGGATATAATCTATGCCAATATAAATGTGTCCCCCCGAGCCCGGCAACCAGCTATGTCAATGAGTTAACAAATGCACCGATTTTAATATGTTTCTCCAGATCCTTGAAGCTATACTATGTTGGAAATTTTCCGACCTGAACCATTTAATCACATCAGAGTGCTTTATGTATTTTTCCATTATAATGTTATGCCAAATACCTTTGCGAAAGAGAGTGTGCCAAAGAGTATTTGCTAACAACGTAATGTTTAAATGTGATAAATTTTTGAGACCCCAACCGCCACTCAATTTTGGCCGGGATAATACCTCCCAATTGCATTAATGGATATGACTTGAAGTAATATTTCCATTCCACAAAAACTTAAAGCACATTTTATGGATCTGAGTAATGATATATTTTGGAATTAATTCCACTGCCATCCAATAAATGGACTGGCATTCTGATTTGAGCAATATAAACCTTCCACCCAACAAAATCCATTTATAGCACCAATTTCCTATCTTTTTTTCAATTTTGGATAATGGCCAAGACCAATCCGCCACCCTCTGAGCTCATGTTTTCAAATGAAAGCCCAAATATTTGAAGCCTAAGTGTAAGGCCAAGAAAGTAAACATGAGCAAGGATCTTAAAGGTACCATCTCTGAATCTGTAAGGCCTTCATGGACTAGACATTTGGTTGCAATCAAGTCTACTTTCTATGTTTAATGATTGAGATGCGGCTCTGAAAATCTCTAAATCCTTTTACCTTATGCCATATTTTAGCTACTCAATCTTTAAGTTTTATTTCACATGGCCTCGTCAATCGTAAAACACTAGGTCTTTAAGTAAATGACATGTCAAACACAAATTGTGCTTGATCAAACTCAAACTCTTCACTTTGGAGGGATTTGCTTCTAACACTTGTTATTTACTTATCTGGATTGTTGGTTTATTTATACTTCATTTCTTCCATAATAAGGTTCATGAATTACTTCTAGTTTTCTAGAATGCCAAGTTTTTTCCCTATCATAGCTTTGTTTGACTCTCTTTATTGCTCTAATTTTTTATAAACGTAGAAACAATACGAAATTCAGAAGATACTCAACTTGAAGTAAAAAAGGAAAAAGATAATAGAACTCAAAGTTCGTATTTCCCCATAGGCATTAACTATGGATTACAAAAATTATAACATATAACATGCTCATTTGTAACTATGGATTACAAAAATTATAACCTATAACATGTTCATTTGTGGAGGAAACAATAAGTGAATGAAATAAAAAGGGAGGAAAGTGTACAAAATGTTCAGATCTCATCTCTCTTCATGGGTGTTCATGGTTGAATGTCTAGACTATAACATAGAAATCTAATAGTTCAATTCTTCAAAGTAAATAAGGTAAATCAACAAAACATGCTATATACTCCCTTTCACATGCATTTCCAAAAAAATTAAGGATAAAAATATTTTTAATATATATCTTAAAATATAAATATATATTATTTTCTTTAAAACACATGCATTTCCAAAAAAACTAAGGATAAAAATAATTTTAATATATATCTTAAAATATAAATATATAATAATTTTCTTAAAAAACATATTCATTGTTTGGATGTTTATCTCGTCATAAGCTAGAGAGAAGTATAACTTTACCTTTTATTTAATACCAAGCAAGGAAAAAAAGCTAAATGAAAACTTTAACAAGTAATCAAGAACATTTAGAGAGTTATCCTAACCACCGGGAACATTTACAAAGTTATCCTAACCACCTTCCTTTTTGGTTTTATATGAATTTGAGTGTATTTTTAAAGTTTTATAAAATTAGAGATATGCTTTAAGCATACTTTCCAAAATTTATTAAATTATAATTATAGGTATATTGGGAATGTCATTTTGTATTTGCAGTGAAGTTAGATAAATTGAGGGAGTTTATATGATCCCAAAGGATCTTCAATAATAATTTCTTATTCTTAGTGTTTAAATTATTTATCAAACAATTTTACATAAGCATATGCCCTCTTATGTGGTTTATCTCTAGTCAAGAAAGAAAATATTAGATCTCTCTTAGTCTTTGAGGATTCCATGATCATCATTAAAACAATGATTAGCAAATCCATCCATGGTGGATACAAAATGAAAAAGACAATCGCTAGAATCAAGTTGGAAGCTAGATCTTTCATCAAAGTCTTTTTTTTCCACATCAAGCGAGACTTAAACAAGGAGGCATATAAATGGGCCAAACAAGCAATTGACCTTAGCCCTAACATCTTGGTTAAAAATGGAGATCACAACTTCATGATTATCCCATAAATATCTTGTATTAGCAGGTTTCATTCAGCATTTATTATTGGCATGAGGCATCTCTTAACTATGAAATGATGACTCATTTGGTTGGGTGACTCGAGGAAACATATCATCCTATATAGTATGTGAAAGTCTTTTTGGTTCGTGGAGATTCAATGCATTTTTTCAATGAGGTGCAGGCACAATGGGATGATCGCAGGGTTGAGGTATAAAATATGGTGTATTTTTGGCTAGTTCAATTGTGTGCATGGACATCTAGTGATCCTGATTGGATTATTCTATAATTTTTCATCTATCTTGGTACATTTTGGGTGGAAAAATTGGAGGAATTGGCTTGTAGGACACATTTTAGTCATATGTCCTAGTTTGGAAATTTGGGGTTTGGAACTTTCCAAAGCCATTTTGATGCATCAAATGACACTTTTTGGGCTGAAAACGCTGATAACTTGGCTCCCATCCCCTTGATGTTGTTCTACATGCTAAAACCTTTCCAGCGGTCTGAAAATCACCTCAAGCAAAGCTAGTATGCGAAAGTTATGCCTCCCGCAAGTTGACATACCTTGTCGACTGCCACGATACCAAGTGGATGTCACATCAGCCCCCATTAATCACACCTGTGGGGTTAGCCATGTGTGGACTTTCAAGAAGATTCTATAAGGTCCAAAAACTAACACTTGTTGAGGGTTGAGACATGCAAAAACCCTAACCCTGGATGACTATCAGGCTATGTTAAATATTGGGCCGCTAGGAGGAGAAAGTGTTCCATTCTTTAGTATTGTACTTTCCCCATAGTTGAGAAGGGAATATAGGAGAGGGATTTGACAACATAACAGAGGAGGAAGAATATTTTGTAGCAGCCATTCAGGCTATAGTGTTAAAGGAAAATCCATAGTGAGTGCCTCTTTTTTTGTACTTGCATTTTCATAACTAAAGAAAAGAGAGCAGAGCATAGGCCTCACATTTGAGCTGTATTTTTTCCCATTTTTGGTTTCACGGGATACATATTGTGTTAATTTATGTGGATGGTGTGTTCACTTTCTTGTTCTTTATTTTTCATATTTCAGTTATTTTCGTAAATTTGAGCAATAAGCTAATGCTAACAAATCTAATATCTAAGGAAATAAACCTGGATAATAAAAGGTTTTAGTGTAATACAAGATCTGTTGGGACAAAATATTCTAGTGTTGTATCCACAGAAGTTTACATATCATATTGGTATCAAATTAGTTTTCTTTGGGTTATTTGTGGGAAGTTGTAGGATCCAAGAATTAGCTTAAGAAGAAAGTTGTAGAACCCTAGCCATGACAGATGAGTCCAGTCATAACAACCCTCGGGATGCAGTAGAAGAGAGAATTTTGAGGCTGGAAGAAAAATTCATTGATATCTCTCACAACATGGTCCTCCTCATGGTCGCTCTAGTGAACAAGTTTAGACCTTTAGGGGAGGTTGTTGGCTCTAACTCAATAGAAGTTGGATCGGATGAGAACTGGGAGATAGTGAAGACCCAGAAAAAGAGTCGAAAAAAATCCCAAGAAAGAGAAAAAAAGTTCTAGTGCCATCACTGTAATGTCCCCCGGCCTAGCCGAGGAACATTATGGTGCAAAATATTCATAAAAACAAAAATTTATGCTAATTGATTAAATTTTTGTAGCTTCCAGCTACAAATGACATCCAAATTTAGCTATTGTGTGTTTCCACTAATTAAATGCATCTAAAGAAATATAAAATAGACATGAAATAAAACTAACAACTCATTTCAACAACATATAAATCATTCTCAATTTCAGAGTTAGTGCACAACAAATAAACTCATAATACAAATAGAAGCAAGATAAAACACTTATCTTTTATAATCAGTTGTCAACCAACTACTTGGGATGGACGTTCCACCCAATCATAGACTTTTTATTCCAAATATTAATGACAAGTCACCCCTGAGTTGAGGCTAATAATCCACAAAATAGGGTGGTCTCTCATTGTCCACTCACGGCTCATAAATCTCATAACCCATTGATATTATCCTACATCTATCCCGATTTTCCACCAGCTCTCTTCCTCTTAACCCGCCCAGCCCAAGGAATGTGCCCCTTCACTAATTTCAATTGATTGGGCATCCCATTCGTTTATCAAGGTCTCTCTGGCACAGGTAACTAAGAATCTATCAGTTGGGAAACTCAAGGGAACTCACTGCCAGGAAGAACTACAAACATCTACAACAAAATACTTGTTGTTTTAGTGAAACTCACATGGGAGTTCACTTTTCAAGCCTGAAAACCTGGATATTTAGTCTTCAGCTCCAAATACGCTCCAAGAACGCTCCAACATGCTCTAGAATTCACCCTCAATTGATGTTCTATCTCCAAGCTCTCTTTATTTCTCTTTGCTTGTTGTTCATGCCAAAAGTTTGGCTGTGTAAAAATTGTTGTCTCATCCCCATACAAATTTCATCGCTTCAGATTGCCTTTCTTGACTCACACACTTCCCAAGCTGATTGTACTGAACCCCCAATGTGCCTAATAAATATGGGATGTAACTTCTCACACCCACCCTCTTACATGTATTCAATGATTATCTTTGGGAACACTCAATCAGAAATTAGAAGGTTTATATACCAATAGAAAATTTAGGAAAATGGGTTGAATTAATATACATGGGTAATTCCCACTTGGACCCCTCTTACACATTCTCTTAGACCTTCCCATCTCTTGTGGATTAATTCATCCCCCATATTTTTCCATGTCCTCTTAGCAGTTGACATCACATTTTATTATTAAAACATAGAAACACAATTCCCATATTACATTTCTTTGGTCATGGCCACATATTATTATATCTACATTAAACATTAATTAAACTTGGTATTATAGTGGGGATGTTACATTCCCCCTCTCCTACAATTATTCATCGTCCTCGGTGCACACTATGCCAATATACATATATGCAAATTTACATCACAATACTTAGAAAATAAAATTTTACAATGTAACAACTCCAACAACAATTCCAACCATTATCTCTTGTTCCTCTCAACCCGCTGACCCAAGGAATGAACCATTCGTTTATCAAAGATAAACCAAGGGATGTACCATCCGTTTATGAGGGTTAACCCAAGGGATGTGTCATTCTTTTATCAAGGCCCCCAACACAGTTGGCTAGGACTCTGAGATGTGGTTCTGAAACTCTAGCTGCTCAAAATGGAATCTTGCATTATATTTTCTTCAAAATTGTCAAACATTCGTGGGTATTCTTCCCACTTGTTTTCTTTATGCTCCCATGTAGCATCTTCAGGACCATAGTAGTCCATTGAAACTTTACCATCCCTATGGATTTGTTCATGGGCACTTTGACTTTATGGTCCAGGATGCATACTGGTTCCACCTAAAAATCCCCTTTGTGCTCCACCTGGATCACATTCCAATCAATTATGTGGTTAGGGTCATGCACATATTTCTTTAATAATGACACATGAAATACATTATGCACTCTTATGGATGCATCAAATGCTAGCATGTATGAAAATGGCCCTATCTTTTCTAAGATTTCAAAAGGTCCACAATATCTTGCTGCCAACTTTGGGAAACTTCCTAATCTTAGCGAACTTATTTTCACCTTCAATTTTAATAACACATGTTATCCCACTTTAAAATATCTAAACACTCTATTCTTGTTTACATAACGTTTCTTCCTATCTTGGGAAGATTTTAAATTCTACTTGATCTTTTCCATTTGTTATTCCATTTCCTTCAACAAATCTGGCCCACTAATTGTCTTGTTTGTTGGAATATCCCAACTCACTAGAGTGTTACACTTTCTACCATACAATGCTTCAAACAGACTCATTTTCAATTAGGCCTGATACCCGTTATTGTAAGCAAATTCCCTTAAGTGGATATAATTCTTCCACTTTGATGGTTGATCCATCATAAACATTCTAAGCATGTCCTCAATTATTCTATTAGTCCTTTCTGCTTTCCCATCTGACCTTGGGTGATATGTTGTACTAAGATTTAAATTCATTCCAAAGCCCTTGAACAAACCTTTCCAAAAATTGGATGTGAACTTTGGGTCTCTATCTAAAACTATTGCCTTGGGAAATCCATGTAGCTTGACAACTTCTTTCATGTATATCTCTGCAATATTTGTTGCATTGTGTGTAGTCATAGTTAAATGTGCTACCTTAGTTAATTTATCCACGACCACCATGATGGAATCATGTTGCTTCATTGTTCTGGATAGCTTTGTAATAAAATATATCATGACAACTTCCCACTTTCATTATGGAATGGGAAATGGTTGTAGTAACACGGCTAGATGCCCATGCTTTGTCTTCAGTTTTTGACATTCTATACATCTAGCTATGTAATTAGCCACTTCTTTCTTCATCTCCGGCCAAAAGTATAGGCTTCTTACAACTGCAATCATCTTATGATATCCCGGGTTTCCAACATATGGCACATTATGCATTTCTCTTAACATAGCATTTTTCAACTCATTGGAATTCAAGACATATACTTTTCCTTTGTGCATGAGAATTCCATCTTCTTGCATCTCATAATAATTAAATTTCTGTTGAAAATTACATTGTTGTTATGTTTATTTTATTTTTAGATAATGTTGATCTGAATTTGCTGCTACAATGATTTGATCTTTCAGATCAGTCATGTACATGATAATGGCTGTAATATGTTTCTCATGTGCTCTCCCGTTGAGCACATCAACCACTTGATTTTCCTTGCTTTTTATATGCTTAGTCTCAAAGTCATATTCACTAAGGAATTCAATCCATCTAGTTTGTTTGGCATTTAATGTTGGATGTCCAAACAAATGTTTTAGACCACATGTTGGAATATTCACCAGTACTGAGATGGGGGGTGAATCAATATTGAGTAGTTTTTACCACTTTTAATTGCAACACGTGAATATTAACATACCAACAATTTTGTTCACTTATGATTGCATTTCACATATCATGAACATATAACCATAAATAGTACCATTCAACAATGAATCACATCATACACAGTGCACAAGATATTTTTACATTGAAACCCAAATGGGAGAAAACCACATAATGATTTTCTTATATCATGTCAAGAATTGCATTCATAGGAAGCACCAACTTCTAAGATTCTCCAGCACCAAGTGGAAGGAGGCACCAACCACCTGTTTACAGGAACCAACTTAAAGGAAGCTACAACTCCCTAGATTCTCTAGCTCCAACTGGTAAGTTAACCTCATAAAGATGGTACAGTCACCTATGTACTCTTTTCTCTCCTCGATCTCCTTTCTCCTAGGCTAGATTCACTTTGTTGAGATCACCAATCCTCCTAGCACAAGTGCAGAGCCATGTATGCTAGCTCCATACCATAAACACACTTTCTTGAATGAACAAATGAGAGGTTCTTGATGTGTATTTATACTTTTCCAAGTGCCTCATTTATTTGACTTTAGGGACAATCAGTAACTTCTTGTTGCAACAACTTTTATACTTTAATTAATTTTGGGGCTGACTTGTAACTTCTCGTCCATGCTTCGGGGCTTCATCTTTAAGAGGGTGTAACTTCTCAACCGTGAGGAACCATGTGACATGCCTCCTACCGTTGGAAACATAATGACAAGGATATCCATCTATGACGGTTTTACATGTATTTGCAATGTCCTTCATCCTCTTTTTCTCCACTCAACTTTGGGCTTCATGAACACACCTCTAGGGCTTCATAACCATTTAGCTACTTAACCATATTTCCAAGGTTTCTTGTAGACTTCTTCAAAGTGTCTTCCTGTGAGGTCCATGCTTAAAGATACACCATAAGAGGACCACTTTGGAGACTTCTTCAAATACACCCATTACTTCTAGAGGCTTCTAGACTTCTTCTAGACAATGAAAACCAATTTTCCAACACCACAATGGTCTGTCCTTAGATCAAAATTCCTCTCTGTGAGGTAATGTATCCACATTTTCAATGAATGTACAATTGTTGCTAACTCCAAGTCATGTGTAGCATAATTCTTCTCATTCTCTTTTAGTTTTATGGAATCATAGCATACCACATGATATTTTTGACTGAGAACTCCATCAATCCCTTCCTTGCATGCATTAGTGCACACAACAATATATTCATCCGGATCTGCAATCTTCAATATTAATGCACTTGTCAATATGTCTTTTAGTTACTAAAAGATTTCTTCACACTTTGAAGTCCATTCAAATTTCACTCCATTCTTTTGCAAAGAAGTGATTAGATTTGCAATCTTTGAAAATCCCTTTATGAATCTTCGGTAATAACTGAAAAGACCCACAAATGATTTGACCTTTGTGACATTTCTTGGCACTCGCCATCCTCTAATGGCCTCTATCTTTGTAATACCCCTAGGCTGAAACCCAATTGTAAATGTAAATATAAATGTACATATGTATATAAGCTGGTGAGTTGTTTGTATCAATTCTTAGAATTAGTTTTGTAAGCTCCTTCCATAATATAACACGCATATGTGATGCACACTAAAAGAAGAAGTGCACATATCCTAGGATATTGCGTGAAACAACTTGAGTGCGCGATCTTGAGGCCAGAGAGCCTTTGTGTATATGTTCATGTTTTTGAGGTTGGTGAGCCTGGATACAAAAAGGACAGTATGTTTGTATTATAAATGTAAATCACACACAAATATTAATGAAAAACACATCACTACGGAAAACCAACCATGTAAAAGAGTATGGGGGGGTAAACTCCACTATATAGGGAAAGGGGGCTAAAAGTTAAGGATAAGGGGTTAAGATAGGGAGTTTAAGCCCAAAGGAATATTATATTAATATTCATTAAAGTATAAAGTATGGATAATTGTTTTATCCTAAGTTCTAAGGATGGGGGCAAGTGGGCCAAGGTAGTTCTCAACATGACAACTGTCAAGTTGGGAAAATGCATACATATAGTTTGGACTTAGTTCATTTTCCATCATTCCATCATCATTCACTCACTCATTCAGCTATCCTTCGTACCTTCATGTTACTGTCACTGTACCTATACCTGGTTAGCTTAGGAGTTGGACTGAAGAAGCGGGTTGTTAGGCCCATGGGATATTGAAGAGGCAGGTTGTCAGGCCCATGGGAAGGTGACAAACTACAATTATATTGATCTGAGACTTCATGTTCAGCCTGTTGTTGAAGTCCCTGAAAGAAAGTGGGAAAGTTAAGGGACTGTTGAGCAGAGAAGGGGCACAGTTCCTGGGGTGGGACAGACATGTGGGGAATGAGGGATTGTAGGTTGTTAGTTTGAGTTGGCACATGTGATTGTGTTTCTCATGTTGTCTGAGATACATCAACCTGGTTAGGAATTCATTTACCTAGGTGGATGATCCGGGNNNNGACAACTGAGAGGGGGGGGGGGGTGAATCAGTTGTTACCGTGCTTAAACAATTATGCTTCTTTTGAAATCTTTACAAGGCACTCAATGATGATCAAAATAATGTAGGGAAATAAACAATGGCACATTCAACATCAGTCACATATATGAGAAACACAGAGACGAATATTTCCCAAGGAAACCCATACAGGGTAAAAACCTCTTCTTCTTTATATGATAAGTATTATTTACATTCTTTACATTATCATACATATGAGCACCAACTCATTGTGAGGCTACAACCTCTGTTTTGCAAGCTGCAACTTGC
>ML781504.1:428803-451588 GCA_009831015.1 Picea engelmannii
TGGGAAAGATATTGTTGTTGATGGTCAATATGACATTGATAGGGCAAAGAAGTTCATTGAACAAATTCAGTCGATACATCAGGTGGTGCAAGAGCAGTTGGAAAAGAGTCAGGCCAAGTACAAAACGAGACATGACAAGCATCGTGTTGATCATAGTTTCCAAGTTGGAGATGAAGTTTGGATTTACATCAGCAATGAGAGGCTTAAAGGAGAAGGTAAAAAGTTGAAACCGATTCGATATGGTCCCTTCAAGATTGTTGACAAGATTGATAACAATGCTTTTCGTTTAGATTTGTCTCCTTATATGCAGATGTATGCAATTGTTAATGTTGAGAATTTGAAGTTGTATGAGCCTCCATTGATTGATGTTCAAGGAGAGCATGTTCAGATTCCTTCCATAGATCATTTTTCTCCAGAGTATCTAATAGAACTGCAGGAAGACACCATCCTTGACAGGAGGATGCGAACTTCAAAACGAGGAAATGTGGAGTATTTGCGACTTGGTCTTAAAGGGACGAATCCAAGCAAGGCCAAGTGGATTGAGGTTGGAAGGGTGAGGGAACTTTACCCTCATCTTCACATAGACTGAGAATAGTCTTTTGGAGGTCCAAAAGCTTCCCAATGGGGAGGTGTGATCAGGGGATCAAATTTTGCTCAAAAATTCAAAGTGCTCAGAATCACTTCAAACTGAACGAGAGCATAGGCCTCATCGTTGCGAACCCAACGCAACTCGTTTTGTCTCAAACAGACATCAGGAGTGAGAGATATAGCGATTTGTTCGTCAAGTCAAACAGGTAAAAAAATGACGCTGACTGTACCAGTCCGTATAGTTCGTACAGTCTGATGTGGCAAGGTCGTACAGATCGTATGATGATGTGGCAGGAGTGACATGGCAAGAATTCGTTGGTTGGCAGTTGTCGAATCAGGAAGTGACACGTGTCCGTTTGGTGGCAAATGGTATGAGGACACGTGGCCCAATCTGTGGGCACCACGTGTCACTCGTTTATTGGTTGATTGGTTTTATGTAAAATGTATTGGAGGCCGTGGGGTTCGACCCCCGGACCTCCCCCACTATGTAAATCCTTCACATACCTTCGCTGACCAATATTCCGCCAGTTGTTTCTTAACATTTATATGTGAATTATTATATTTAAGTTCATACATGTTTGTAATGGGCGAGGGGCGGGCCGGGGCTTAGCCCCAGCCCATGGTCACATATTGTTTCATATGGCCACTATGTTTATGCGCGCGGTTGCAACGGTTGGTGCATGGGGTTTGACATAGCCCGTGGTCCTTTGTTGTTAACCCATGTGACCATATATGGAAAGCGGAGGGAGTTAACTCGTTGTAACGACTTTAACCACCTTTTTGCCATGCGCGTGGTCACATGATCCATACGCCCAGGTGCTAGGCGGTTAGGGGCTGGCGCGCCCTTAATCATTCTATGATTTGCACCGTTGGCGCGGTTGCGCCCGGTGCTAGGTTTTCATGCTTTAAAATGCGTGTGAGCCAGGTTCAAACAACAAGGGTGTGTTTTGTAGATGCAGAGACAACAAACTTGAAGAGGGAGACTTCCAGGAGGCCTAACTTCTTCGTTTTTCGACTGATTGAGGTGCCGAAAGAGCCCAGACAGGGGTTTTTGGATGCTCTGAAGCCATTGGAGCAGTCGATTTGTCAGTTTGAGCATTGTAAGACATGTTTTTGAGCACTTTTTTGAGAAAATAATAATAATGATCCATTGGAAGCTGGACCAGGAGATGTAGCCCAAGAGAGGGGTGAACTCCTTTATCAATTGATGTGCTTATGTGTTTATGTTCAATGATTATGCTGTTGTCTATGTGTATTTTTCATAAGTAATCCTTAAATCTATATGTTGCAAACTGATCCATTTGCTTTAAACACATAACATTCAATTGCAATAATTTTGAAGTTTTTCAAGTCTTCTTCATTTTTAGATCACCTCTGTACTACAAATCAACATTTGCATCTTCCAAAATTTTGTCCTTGATCTCGGTCTTGTACATGCTAATGGTTGTAGCATGTAATTCATGCACTTTTTTGCTGAGTGCGTCAGTCATATTAGCACAGAAACTCCAGCCATCTGATTTGACTGACATTTAAAGTTGGCTGATCAAATAAATACTTCAGACCGTTATGGTCTATTCTCAACTTGAATATTTTGCCCATGAGGTAATGTCTCCATTTCCTCAAGGTGTGGATGATTGTTGCCAGCTCTAAATCATGAGTGGCATAATTCCTCTCATGCTCCTTCAACTTTCCTGGGCTCTCTAAAATATTACTGTCCCCAAGGACTGTTCCTGAAAAAGGGAGGCATGTTTCCCTTCTACCTCTGTTCTTTCTTAAACCTCTTTTGGTCATCCCAAGCCTTCTGAAAGGTAGGCTTTTCTCTTTGCTATTCGTATAAGCATTTTCCCCTTCTTATGGTTTCATCCATGGTCTTAGGATCGTCATATTGAATCTTGTCACCAATGGAAGGTGGCAGTCCACTCAGATACCTCTGAATTTTGACAACCTCGTCTTTGATGAACGAAACATACTTCAGTAGTTCCAGAAAACTTCATTCATACTCATCAATGGTCATGATGCCCAACTCGATTTCGAAGAACTCCTTCATCTTTCTGTCATAGTATCTTTTGGTCAGGTATTTCTTCTCGAAATACCTCTTAAACTCCTTCCACATGACCTCTTTCTCTCTGATGTGTTGCACCTGCACCAACTGATCCCACCACATGGATGCTTTTCCTTTCAGCTGGTACATTGAAATTCTTCCCTCTGCATGGGCAGAATAATTCTGCAGTTGGAAGTATTTCTTCATACCCAACAACCATGTTTCATCATCTTCTTCCTTCTTATGTTCACCATCAAATATAGGCGGTTTAATCTTGTTGATTTCCCCTTTCAATTCATCCCTTCCAGATTTTCGGTGTTTTCTGGTAGGGGACGGGTTTGAACTACTGTGTGTCTCCTTGCCAGAATGCTTTGGGGAGAGACGGTAATGTCTGCTACCACTCCTCGATCTTCTTCTAATCTCAGGGGCTCTGACACTTCTTGATCTTCTTGTGTCACTCTCTTTTTCCAATTTCTTTTATATTCTTTCCAGGCTCTTCAACATTTTTAAGTTGAATTCACCCTGTCGATCCTTGATTTTCATGAGCTTTCAACTATCAGCTCGGTGAGCCTGGGCATCGTTTTGCAATTTTTCAATGAGTTTCATCATGCATCCCTCTTTATCTATCTCTTTTCCATGCCCAATAGAGTTTGTTCCTTCGACTCCCAAGTTGACATCCTTTCCTTCTCTTTTGTCTTCTATTTCGGAGGCAATCTGCAGCTCTTCCAATTCCATACTTGGCATCAGTTTTCGGCTGTCCTGACACTCATTGAACTCTACACACACAGCGTGCAGTCAAACGAAGTTTTTCAAGCCCTTAAACCTTCAAGAAAACTTACAACATTCATAAGCCAATGTAAACAAGAAAAACGTTTTAACTTCACAAATTTTTCTGAGCTCTATCCGGCTCTGCAAATTCTGGGACTTCGGAACTTCAGAATCTCAGTCCATGAAGATCCAACAGTTAAATATTCGTAACCAAAGTCACCCTTTCGCAACTCGTGATCTCACAAGTTCGTGAGTCGAAGACCCTCGACTCATTTCCTCCAAACAACGATACCTGAGATGCGATACGAGTATGGCTCCCTCCTCGCTAGCGCCTGCTACACATGACCGTAGGCTATGGATAAGTGCTAGCACTTCTTCACCAACTCATGACTTCATGAGTTGGAGTGTTGAGCCTTCGTGCTCCTCCTTTGTGAATTCCGAAATCGCGAATTACTTTATTCTCTGGGCCCACAACACAGTTGTTGCCCTTCACCACAGTGGCACGTGGTACATTCAGGAGGGTCCACATCACCTTCGGTGACGTCTTCAGGTCCCACCACTCTCGCTTGTATTCTCGACTCACTGGCACGTGGTACACATTCATGCGCCCACATCCATTCCAAGCAAAATCCAATGGTTAGGTCCCCTCTCAGATCTATGGTGTAGATATTTTCGGCGTTTCGGGGTTTTCGGGGATCGGGAGTTCGTGCACCCCACATATCGAACTTCCATATGCAGAAATCCTGAAAAAATACGGTTTACTCCTCCTCTAAATTGAACGGTCAACTCCCTTCCTATAGTATACGGTGTAGATCGTTTTAGAATTTCGGGTTTCGGATTTTTGGAGGTGTTCACCTCCCTCACTTCCCATCTCCAGACTTTGCAAAATCTGAAAGGTTTCATGACTAACTTGAGAACGACTCCGCCAGATCTAACGGTCGAGCCTTCCTCCCAGATATACCATGTAGATCTCCATGGTTTTTCGGGTTTTCGGGATTTCGCGTATCGCGATTCCCACACTCCTGTGAATTTCAAAAGGGATTTTAATCCTTGCGCACATTTTCCAGATCCGACGGTCATAAGGGTTCACCTTCTCTCTCGAACAGATCCTAAGGCTCCAACAATGTTGGTGTGGAGTCCTCTCTCCCTATGGCCATAGACCACACTAGTTGCGGTTTTGCACACCACTATACCTCCTGAGCTTACCAGGGTCCGAAATTGGTCCTCCAGACACAATTTCTCCTCACACCCTCGGTCCAAAGACCACTCAACTGGCCCATCTAGGCTTAGTGTCAAAACCTTGGCTCTGATACCAAGTTGTAGCACCACTTTTCACTCACTACCGTGTAGGTGTTACTACACGGAATAACAACATTCTCACTCACAATTAATCACATGCATTCAAAACAAGTTAAACACATTCAACACAGAGTAATCATACGATTTACTACCATAATCAACAATCAATACTATTTAACATCAATTCATATACACAACATAATACATGATGATTATAATACACAAAGATACAGAAACATAATTAAAGCATCATCTGGTACTCATCTTTGAACAGTGGTAGATTCCACCAACCAAGTGCAGGCCTTCCATGAACCTGTCAGCCTTAGACTGCACTACTCATCAGCTTACCAATGGGTCACCCCCGAGCTAGGACTAAGCTCCACCCCAAGACAAGGAATCCTAGGCTAGGCTGAGGTTACATGGAAATAACACACAACCACAAGGATGGGATTCTCTCCCAGGAACCTCTCATGCTCACTGCCCACAGACTCTCATTCCCCACATGCCTGTTCCACTCTAGGAGTATACACCTTCTCTGTCACCTGGACAGTCCTTCGGCTGCTAACCTCCCTTGCCTTGGGTTATAGCAACAGGCCAGACCGGAAGTCTTCGGGCTCTGTGGAAGCTACAAGGTTCCTTCCAGGAGTTCTCTCCTTCCTCTGTACACTCTCTCTCCTAGAGAGAGTGTTGCTCCATTGGCCAACAAGCCACACACAGTCCAACACTGCGTGGCCACAACAATCAATAGGGAAAACTGATGCGGCTTTCCTATAGGCTCAACAATGGCCGAATGGCTCACGATCACGACTTTGGGATAGAGACCCCACGCACAGGCTCGATCTCAGATAGAGGATACACACGGATTCTCCAGATGAACACAGGTTTTTCAGTTCAGAATATGTACGAGGTTTTTCTGTAGAGGTTGGATCTATCGTACCGCTCAGAGGCTGTATGCACTCATGCCGTCAAGTGGTATGGAGGAGAACCCCCATCACATCTCATCTTCGCCATTTTATTTGCATGGGTCAGGGATGACACTTGTCGCCCTAGAAACTGCATGCATTTACCCAGCACACATCACCTTCCTCATGGTTAGGAACTTAGGATAAAACATGAAATGCTCATGCCTTTTTGGAATAGTATTAAAATATTATTCCCAAGGTTGAAGCCCCCTAGGCTTAACACTTAGCCCCTTTTCCCACCTTCCAGCCCCTAATCCCTTGCCTTCTCTGTGGAAGCTCAGTCCCCCTTCACTCATTCATCGTGGTTGGTCTGCACCTGGTGGTGTTTACAAATTTTTATTAATTTGTTCTGCGTGATTACATATACAACAACAGGCTCCTGGCCTTCAACACTAGTTAGGCTCCCTGGCCTAACAAACACATAAGCCACCAGCTTATAAAAACATAATTACAATTCCTTTCAGAACATGATTTACAACAGGGCTCGGCCTTGGGGACACTACACATCTTAGCAGTTTTTCGACAGTTTTTTTGGTTCCAAACTTTTGGGGCTGTTATGAGGCCCTAAATGACGTTTTTTAGGGATTTGGGGCCCAAGTGACTTCCAAAATTACTGAACTGGGCCAATCGAAAGTCATTCTTCTTGGTTATACCTTTCCAACGGTGTATTGAGCGCCCCAAACAGAGATCGTATGAAAAATTTACGCCCTTGGGAAATTGACATATCAACTACCCCCATCGGGGCCCGCAAACCTTTTGGCTTTTCATCTTCTGGGGTTAGGGTTTTGGATTTTCCTTATGTTAAAAAGGCCCTTAAAGCCTCATTGTAATAATAATCTTCTTGCGAATGTGAGTAGCCGTCACATCTCTTCTCAGAGATAGGCTGCCACCATTCTAGCGAGTCTTTCACTCTTTATTTTTACAGTCTCTGTACATTTCTTTCATTAATTGAAATCATGTATTACTGTATTTCTCTGTTTCTGGCACTATTTATGTGTATTTCATTGTAATATCTCTACTTTCATTTTTTTCTAAAAAATAATCTGGATCGGTGGAGTTTAGCCCTAGCTCAGGGGTGATCCATTGTTGATAGTTATGAGCAGTGTGGTCTAAGGCTGGGAGGAACGTGGAAGGTTTGGACGTAGTTGGTGATCTTTTATCAAAGATAAGTGTCAATTGTGTTTTAAATTACGTGTTGAATTGTTATTTATGCATTTTTTTATGGGTTTTCCCTGTGTATGTTGCATGTGTATTTCTATTATTATTTTGTATGATTCTGTGTATTTGTAGAGCATTTGTATGTTTTAATTTGGCATCAAAGTTTGAATTTTTGGTTGGCATAGCCCAGTTGGTTGTTAGGGATGCTACAATGTGGTATCAGAGCTCGAGTTTCCAAAACTGAGCCTAGATGGGCCGAGTTATCATAATGTTGAAGCGAAAGTTCATAGAGAATTGATTTTGGAATGGCCAAATTTCAAGTTACAGTGCGTCCATGGAAAAAATCAGAAGCAATTGCGTGGAATTGGGAAAAATCCCCAATTTTTGTTGTTAAATTCGTGGGGAATTTAGGAAATTTGGCCAAGTGGTGAGATATTATTAATTGTAATATCTGTCCTAGAAAATTCATACCTGAAATTGGTTGAATTTGAAGTTACAGAGAACCATGGATAGATGGAGCGAGATTGGTTGAATAAACTCTCAATCCATGAATGAATTTGGGAAAACGCGTACCAAGAATGTCAACCAGCATCAATTTTCTGTTGTAGAGGTTGAATTTGTGTTATCAGAGTGAAATTGAACAAATTTCATAGTTGTAGAATGTCCATGGTGGAAATTGGGTGAAATTTGGGAAAAGCCCCAATTTCTGCAGCGAAATTCACGAGGAATTGATGCGCAAAAAAATAAAGGTGTGCAGGTGTGCGCGCTAAAATTTGGTGTTGCACGGTGAAAATATTATGTTGTGTGGAAAATAATGGTACACAAGCATGCACACTCAAATTGGGCATTGTGTGGTGTAGAGCTGATAAGTCGTAAAAAAATAATGGTGTGTGTACTTAAATTTGGCGATGTATGGTGCAGAGTTGGTAATGCGCGAAAAATAATGGTGCATAGTTGTGCACAATTATTTTTGGCATTGCATAGTGCAGAGTTGGTACTGCATGGAGAATCATGGTACGTGGGTGTGCACACTTAAATTTGGTGCTATGTGGAGTAAATCTAGCGAAGCGTGGAAAGATAATAGTGCGCGGATGTGCGCACTCAAATTTAGCATTGCGCAGTGCAGATTGGGTGGTGCATGCATAATATTGGTGTGTGTAGTGTGCGTACTGAGTATTGGAAAAGAGCAGAGGAAATTTGTTGGTGCATGCACAATATTTGCGTGTAGTGTGGATGTTGAATATTCACGTCACGCGAAGGCTTAATTAATGGTGTGCGAGGAGTACTGGTACGCGGTGTGAGAACACTAAACCATGGCATTATGCAACACGGAGAGTACAATGCACGCAAAATATTAGCATGCGACAAAAAAGTTGTGCACAATAGGTATTATTACTTGAAACCAAAATTGTGCATAGTAGATATTGGCCCTCGGCACAAAAGTAGTGCGCACCATATATTGGTGCGACAGAGAAGTGGTCCACACTGGTTATAGGTGTGCGGTGCATCCGTTACCTTATGGCATTTCTATGCATGCTAAAAAAGGGTCTACATTTTCAAATTGGTGTGCATGAAGTCGTTTGGGTGGTCTACAACAACAAAAAACCAATGATTTTATACGACATTTTATATTGTTTAAAGGCCATATTTTTGCAGTGCATTTTTGAGGCCCTAAACAACGTTTTTAGCTACTAGAAAACCACGAAAAAAAAGTGTACCTTGGTACACTCTATCTTAAGGTACACTCTATCTTTGCAGCTCAAATGAAATATCTCGAAGAGAGCTTTCTAATGGTGTAAAAAATTCATCAAACATATCTTTTACGAGGAAGTTACAGGTCAAACAATGGAGGGTAAATTTTAAGACCCAGTTAACTTATGAGGGCCATAAAGTTTTGCTTCGGAATCTGATTGAGGCACATGAGTAGTCTATGGAAATATATTGAACCATAGAACACATTCATGGAGATGAATTAATATTATGGGCATGTAAAAAGGGTTTAAGATGGCATAGAAGTTACATGTAGCATTCAAGGCCAAAAACATTAATTGGCCTGAAACTTCAGCAGGTTGTATCTAGCAACCCAGAACCCAGAAAGAGGTGAAACTTGGAAAGAATGCCCAAAATATGTATATGAAGAAACCCAATTGGGATCCTACCAAAAATCCAATGGAGCAGGTGAAAAATGCATAATTACAATTTAGATTTGCACCTAGTTTAAGTCTGAACAAAATAAATAATGGACAATTATCAAATAACCATAACATTCTGCTCAAGACTTAGAATTGAGCACGGAAGAAGGAATTGGAAAGGTCTTGGAAAATAGAATATAAATATTTACCCAGAAAATTGATCTGGGCAGTTAATTTTACAAGAAATTAGAAGAAAGAATTATGATGCATTATTGAACCAGAGTTGTACACAATTTCATGAATTTGTTAAATTATTTAGCCTAACAAGTTTTTTTGGTTGCACATTTTGCAGAGTTAACAACAATTAGATTAGATCATGATCAACACAGAGTTCAAAATCATGGAATATAGACAAGGGGATTACATCCATGAATATGATATCAAAGGGATGTATGTCAATATATGCAATGAAGGTACAAATTAAAATGGACATGGAGAAGGTAAGGAATAAAGCATGAAATTGGTAGAGACCATAACAAGTTTGCAAAAGGATGTACAAAGTTATAAAGTTGATAATGAGAGGCTTATGAAAACAAAGGAGAAGCAAGAGGGCTTCAACATAAAGTTATGCAGAGCTTATACATAATAGAAAAGAAGATGGATAAGGAGAATGAATCAAGCAAATCAGGAAGTCACAGGTCTCATATGAGAGGAGAAGAACAAGAAGTGTTGGAAGACATCACCATCACTCCCCAAGGCACTCCACTAGGAGAGAAAACAATAGTTCAAGTCCATCCCCTATCATGAAACATAATAGGAGGTCTAGGGTGGATGAGCTACAGGGAGAAATGAAAAAAATAAAGCCTCCTACATTTGATGGTGAGCACAAGAAGGATGAGGATGCATAGACATGGATGCTAGGTATGAGGAAGTATTTCCATTGGCATAATTACTCTTCACATGCAGAAGGAAGAATTTCCATCTATCAACTCAAGGGAAAGGAATCCATGTGGCGAGACAAATTTGTGCAGGTGCAACACATTGATGAGAAAAATGTTACTTGGAGGGAATTAAAGAGGTATTTTCAAAAGAAATACTTGACTAAGAGATACTATGACAAGAAAATGAAGGAGTTCCATGAACCCAAGCTTGGGAGTGTGACCATAGATGAATATGAAAGGAGGTTTTTAGAGTTGTTGAAGTATGTTTCTTTCATCAAGGATGAGTTGGTTAAGATTCAGAGGTATTTGAGTGGAATGCCATCATTTATCAGTGACAAGATGCAATATGATCATCCCAAAACATTGGAGGAAACCATAAGGTGAGATAAATTCCTTTATGATCAACATAAAGGAAGGTCAACTTTCCAAAAAGCCTAGGAAGACAAGAAGAAAAGCAAGATGGAACATAGGAAGAAGGGGACTAAGCCACCATTATTCAAAAATAACCCCCAGGGACAACCAACTTCTAAAGAACCCAGAATGACAGAGATAGTGGGGAAAAGACTAAGGAAACCACCTATTCAATGTTGGGGTTGTGGGGGAGATCATATGCACATAGATTGTCCTCGGAGAGGTGAAAAAGAGAGGACTTTTCGCAATGTACAACGAGATGATATAGTGGAGGACATGGGTAGAAATGTACCTAATATCTACGCAACCATGGACAAAAAGAAAAATGATTTTCAGTCACATATGATTGAAGTGGAAGGTAAGATCAACAACCAAACCATTTCTATTTTAATTGATTCAAGAGCTAGTCCTGGTTATCTAGATCCTAAGATGGTGGAAAGATTGCATTTTCCAAGAAGAAAGCTTGGAAAATCTTAGTTGGTGTAGATGGATACCGAAGCTAAAATAAAAATTAATGAGATGGTTAAGGCATGTCCAATGGACATGAATGGACTTAGCACCAAGGAATATTTGAACATCATATCTTTAGGTTCCTATGACTGTCTAATGGGTATGGATTGGTTGGACCAAAACCATGCTATCCTATACTGTTATAATGAGGAATTTACTTGCTTGGATGAGGAAGAGAACCTAAGGATATAACAGGGAATTCCCATGGCAGTAACCGTCAGAGAAATTTCAGCATTGCAGCTGAAGAAAGTTACAGAAAAGGATGTCAAATATTTGCAGCACATATGGAAGATACAACTAAAGATAAGGTGCCAAATATTGAAGATTATGCATTCCTAAAAGAGTTTGAAGATGTATTTAAATAAATACTAGGATTACCCCCTAAAAGAGACATTGATTTCTCCATCAATCTGATGCCTGGAGCAACCCCAGTATCCAAGACCCCTTACAGGATGAGTACACTAGAATTGAAGGAATTACAAATGCAACTTGAAGATCTTCTGAAGAAGGGGTATATACGCCCAAGTGTGTCACCTTGGGTTTCCCCAGTGTTATTTGTGAAGAAAAAGGATGGAACATTGAGACTTTGCATTGACTTCAGGCAGTTGAACAAGGTTATTGTGAAGAACAAGTATCATTTGCCAAGGATTGATGACCTCTTTGATCAGCCGAAATATGCAAAAATATTCTCCAAGATTGATCTCAGGTCAGGCTATCATCAGGTAATAATTAAAGATGAAGACATCAACAAGACTTCCTTCCAAACAAGGTATGGTCATTATGAGTTCACAATGGTGCCATTTGGGTTATCCAATGCACCTATTGCCTTCATGTGTTTAATGCATGGTATTTTCATAGAATACTTAGATAAGTTTTTCATTGTCTTTTTGTATGACATTCTTATATATTCTAAGTCAGAGGAAGAGCATGAGAAACACTTGAGGATGGTATTACAAGTATTAAGGGAGCATCAGTTGTATGCCAAATTGAACAAGTGCTCATTCTATTAGAATAAAATTCATTATTTAGGACATATCATTTCAGAGGAAGGGATAGCAGTGGATCTTGAGAAGATAGATGCCATTAGAGGATGGTCAGCATCAATGAATGTCTTTGAGGTAAGATCATTCATGAGACTTTCAACTTACTACAAGAGATTTATTGAGGGATTCTCAAAGATTGCACACCCAATCATTTCCTTGCAGAAGAAGGGTGTGAAGTTTGAGTGGACATCAGATTGTTAAAGGAGTTTCCAACACTTGAATCATTTATTAACAAGTGCTCAAATACTGAGGATTGTTGATCCAAATGAAGACTTCATTGTATGCACTGATGCATGTAAATAAGGGCTTGGTGGAGTCCTTAGTTAGAATGGGTATGTGGAGTGCTATGAATCAATGAAGTTGAAGGAGAATGAAAGGCACTATGTTACTCATGATTTGGAGTTGGAATCCATAATGCATGCCTTGAAGATGTGGAGGCACTACCTCATGGGAAAAAGATTTGAGTTGAGGACAGACCATAGTGGTCTGAAATATTTATTTGGACAACCAACTTTAAATGCCAGGAAAAGAAGGTGGTTAGAATTCCTCAGTGAATATGACTTTGATATAAAGCATATCAAAGGGAAAGAGAACAAGGTGGTTGATGCACTTAGAAGAAGGGTGCATGAGTTGCATGCTACAATCATTAGCATGTACCAATCAGATTTGAAAGACATAATCTTAGAGGCTGCAAAATTAGATTTTAAATACATGGAAATAATAACAAAATTACAACAAGGTATTTTGCAGCACAAAATTGAAGATTATAAGCTAGAAAATGATGAAATTCTCATGTACAAAGGCAGAATTTATGTGCCAAATTCCCAGGAATTGAAAAATATGATATTGAGATAAATGCATAATGTATCTTATGTTGGGCACCCAGGTTATCAGAAAACTATTGCAACTGTCAAGAGACAATATTATAGGCTAGGCATGAAGAAAGAAGTTGTTTATTTTATTCCCAAGTGTTTGGAGTGTCAAAAGGTCAAGGTTGATCATAGACACCCAACTGGTTTGCTACAACCATTGCCCATTCTTGAGTGGAAATGGGAAGTTTTAAAAATGGATTTCATCACCAAACTGCCGAGAACAAATAAGAAACATGATTCTATCATGGTAGTGGTGGATAAGCTTACTAAATATGTCCATTTTATTCCAGTAAAGCACACTCACAAGGAAGCCGACATTGTTGATATTTGTATGAGAGAAATTGCTTGACTACATGGTATACCCAAGACAATTGTGTCTGACAAAGATCTAAAATTTACATTAAATTTTTGGAAAGGATTATTCAATGGATTTGGAACAAATTTAAATTTTAGCACAACTTATCATCCAGAGTCAGATGGGAAAACAGAGAGGGTGAATCAAGTGATTGAGGATATGTTGAGGATGTATGTGATGGATAAACCATCAAAATGAGAATACCACCTACACTTGGTAGATTTTTCTTATAACAATGGGTACTAAGCATCTCTAAAGATGAGCCCATTTGAGGCACTTTATGGAAGAAGGTGCAACACACCGATAAGTTGGGACAACCCAACAGATAGAGCAGTGGTTGGGCCAGAATTACTAAGGGAAATGGAAGAGAAAATGATGTAAATAAAACATAATTTAAATGCTGCCTAAGACAGACATAAAAGCTATGTTGATACGGGAAGAACTCACATAGACTTTTAAGTGGGTGACCATGTGTTCTTGAAAGTAAATGCCAACAAAAGTTTCATGAATTTGGGAAATTTTTCGAAGTTGGAAGCTCATTATTGTGGGTTGTTTGAAATCCTAAAGAGGATTGGGCCTGTAGAATACATGATTTCCTTGTCTGCATCAATTTCTATTCATAATGTATTACATGTATCATTGCTCAAAAAGTATATACCTGATGTTAATCATGTCATTGATTGGAATGCGATTTAGGTGGAGCGAGAAGGCACATTTCAAGTGCATCCAGTGTGCATATTGGATCGGAAGGTCAAGTAGATCTCGAATCAATCCATAGAGCTAGTAAAGGTCCAATGGACTTGGTGCGGTCCTGAAGATGCAACTTGGGAGCACGATGATGCTATGTGGGTAGAATACCCACATCTTTTTGAAGATTTTTGAAATTTTGGTTGGATATGTGTATATACTGCACCGAGGACAATGCATAAATAAGGGGGAGGGGAATGTAATACCCCTAGGCTGAATCCCAATTGTAAATGAAAATATAAATTTACATATGTATATAAGCTGGTGAGATGTTTGTATCAAGTCTTAGAATTAGTTTTGTAAGCACTTTCCATAATATAACGTGCATATGTGTTGTGCACTAAAAGAAGAAGTGTGCACATCCTAGGATACTGCGGGCAACAACTTGAGTGCGCGATCTTGAGGCTAGAGAGCCTTTGTGTATATGTTAATGTTTTTGAGGTTGGTGAGCCTGGATACACAAATGACAGTATGTTTGTATTATAAATGTAAATGACACGCAAATATTAATGAAAAACACATCACTGTGACAGACCAACCATGTAAAAGAGTATGGGGGGATAAACTCCACTAGATAGGGAAAGGGAGATAAAATTTAAGGATAAGGGGCTAAGATAGGGAGCTTAAGCCCAAAGGAATATTATATTAATATTCCTTGAAGTATAAAGCATGGATAATTAATTTTATCCTAAGTTCTAAGGATGGGGACTGTTAGGTAACTAGAGAGTTAGTGGAGGCCATTCAATGTAAGGTGGACTAGGTCCACTATATTATTAAATAAGTCCCACTATGGTAGTTAGATATAATAAATGTAAGATGACTTCTTAGAAGGTTATGCTTTTAGACGATTCCTCCTCTATAATTTTCTTAGGTGATGGTAGCACTATATAAAGAGGTTCAAGCAATGTAATGGGATATGAAGAGAAGTATTGTATTGTGAGTGGTAGCTCAATAGAAGGATGCCCCCTCGAATAGGAAAGTGAAAATGAGAGGATCCCTTCCATAATAGGATCCATTGTATGGTGTTTCCCTACCTCAAGGGTTTTCTTATAATAAAAGTGTGGTTTCTTCTATATTTCTCTCTGGACATATTGTGTATTCAACAATTGTGGTGATTATATTTGTAGATATACTCAGGTACTTAACAGGGACAAGTGGGCCAAGGTAGTTATCAACATGACAAGTGTCAATTTGGGAACATGCATACATATAGTTTGGACTTAGTTCATTTTCCATCATTCCATCATCATTCACTCACTCATTCAGCTGTCCTTTGTACCTTCTTGTTACTATCATTGTACTTGTACCTATACCTGGTTAGCTTAGGATTTGGATTGAAGAAGTGGGTTGTCAGGCCCGTGGGAATTTTTCTCTAGGTGAGATAATTGTTGGGAATTGATTTCTCGAAGGTGCCAAACTATAGCTACAAGGCTCTGAGACTTTCTGTCTAGCTTGTTGCTCAAGCCCCAGAAAGGAAGTGGGGTAGCCGATGGACTGTTGAGAAAAGAATGGGCACACTTTCTAGGGTGGGACATGCATGTGGGGAATGAGGGACTACAGGATGTTAGTTCGAGTTGGCACATGTGACTAATTTTTTCTTGTTGTTTGAGATACATTAGCCTAGTTAGGAATTCCTTTACCCAGGTGGAGTTTAGCCCCGGCTCGAGGGTGACCCATTGTTGAGAGTTATGAGCAGTGTGGTATAAGGTTGGGAGGAATGTGGAAGGCCTGCATGCAATTGGTGATATTTTATCAAAGATAAGTGTTAATTGTCTGTTAAATTATGTGTTGCATTATTATTTATGCATTTGTTTTTATGGGTTTTTCATGTGTATGTTGCATATGTATTTCTAATATTATTCCGTATGATTATGTGTATTTGCAGAGTATTTGTATGTTTTAATTTGGTATCAAATTTCAAATTTTTGGTTGGCATAGCCCAGATGGTTGTTGGGGATGCTACAATCTTCTTAGGATCCACTTCTATCCCTTCTGCTAAAATTATATGCCTGAAGTAGTGAATCTTCTTTTGATAAAGGATGCACTTGGTTAGCTTAACATACAATTTATGCTCTCTTAAAAATTTCAACACCATTCTTAAATGTTTCTCATGTTCCTTATATTACTTAGAGTAGATGAGTATTTCATCTAGGAACACAATCACAAACATTTCCAGGTAGTCCCCAAACACTCCATTCATCAGGTACATAAAAACAAATGGGGCATTTGATAGTCCAAATGGCACTACTGTGAATTCATAATTCCCATATCTTGTTCTTAATGTTGTCTTGCTAATGTCCTCTTCCTATATCCTTACTTGATGATAACCTGATCTCAAGTCAATCTTGGAAAATATTCTTTCACCTTTCAGTTGATTAAACAAGTCATCAATCCTTGGAAAAGGATATTTGTTCTTTATTGCGACCTTGTTAAGCTATCTAAAATCAATACACAACCTTAAGGTTCCATATTTCTTCTTCACAAAATGAACGATGGCTCCCCAAAGTGACACACTTGGGTATATATACCCCTTCTTCGAAATCTCTTCAAGATGCATCTACAACTCTTTCTACTCTAATTTTCCCATTCTATATGGTGTCTTGGACATTGGGGAAGATGCTCGCACCAAATCAATAGAGAAATCAATCTCTCTCTTTGGTGGAAATCCTGATATTTCCCTAAAAACATCTTCAAAATACCTCAAGATTGGATGGTTTTCAATGCTTTCCACTTTACCTCCAGCTACCTCTTCCATATGGGATACAAAAATCTGATATCCCTTCCTGAAAATCTTTTTCAACTACATAGCTGAAATTTCTCTAACAACTACAACTCTTGGAATGCCTTGAATATTCCCTTGCTTCCCTCCTTAATCACAACATGTAATTGTCTTGTTGTAACAATCTAGAACAACATGGTGTTTTTCCAACCAATCCATGTCAATTAGATAATCATATGAACCCAATGGTATAATTTTTACATCTATCTTTGTGTTGAGTCCATTCATGTCTATCGGACAATATTTAACTAGCTCATTGATCTTCCTCTTAGCCCCAGTGGCTAATTGAACTAATCAAGATTTCTTATGCTTACGTCTTTACAAATGAAAATTTTCATCAATATTAGAGTTTATATAACTATGACTATCTCCATAATCAATAAAATAGCCATGGGTTGGTTATCAATCTTACCTTCCACTTCAATCACCGGGGATTGATATTATGCGTGCTTGTTGTCTAAGGATGAATAAATCATTGGCATTCTTCCTCCCATGTATTCAATTGTTTCAGCCTCCTAAATGTTGTGGACAGACCTCATTCTTTCTCCTTTGTGAGGGAAGTCCCTATATAAGTGATTTCCCTCACATCCCCAATATTGTACAGGGTGCTTCCTCGGCCTTTTCCCAAATGAATCCGCAGTTCTTTGCTCATTTTGGGTTCACTAACCTTGCTAATTTCCTTGGGAATTTTTCCTAAAAAAGGGTGGCATAAAATATTTCTTCCTTTGATATTTTTTCCCTTTCATCTTGTCATTCCAAGATTTTTGGAAAACTGACCTTACTCTCCTCTTCTCATAAAGATGTTTTTCTCTCCTTATGACTTCCTCCAAAGTGGGGTTATCATATTGAATCTTATCACTATAGAAAGAAGGTAACCCACTCAGAAACCTTTGGATTTTGAATTTCTCATCCTTTATGAAGTTAACATACTTCAACAATTCAAAGAACCTCTTCTCATATTCGTCCATTGTCATGCTTCCCAGCTTGAGTTCAAAGAGTTGTTTCATCTTACTTTTATATTATTGCTCGAAAAAGTATTTTTCTTGAAAATATATTTTGAACTACCTCCATGATATCCTTTTCTCATCATGGTGTTTGGCTTGCTTAAGTTGGTCCCACCACATGCCTGCCTTTCCTTGCAAGTGGTAGGTTGCAATTATAGCTTCTACCTGGGAGGGGTAATCATGCTGTTGGAAATATTTCTTCACTGTTATAGAAAGATTTGCCTCACCCTATGCAATCTTGCATAGAAGGCCTTTTTCCATTTCCCTATGTAGAATTATCATCCCTGTTTAATAAATCCAGAGCTAAAAATATAAATGTTTCCACATGTATGCACCTTGCCTACTATACATCATGTGTATATGCAGGCTGCTCCACTACAACCCACACATAAGGATTTGTGCCAAAAAATGAAAATTAAATGTCAGGTTTCCATGTCACGATAGGAGATCTCTGATCCTTGGCCTTCCATATACTGGAAACATTCTGAATCGGCCCTTCAGTTCCATTTGAAGGCTATAAATGGGCCAATTCCGAGCTATGGAAACGAGGAGAAAGAATTCAACTTTGAGAACAAAGTTACTCTAGAGAAATTATTACTTCAGATTGAGTCTGCATCCCTTTTTCCTTTAAGTTTGAACATAGTGTTCAACCCCCAAGCTCTTCCCTTATTGATGGAGAACCTCATTGTCTCCCTTCTACGAGCTTGCATTTGGTGGAGGTCCAGCTAGAAGGAACTTAATTTCTTGGTTTTGAACCATGCCGACATGGAAGTCTATAATATTTTCACTTCTGTTGATCATTTATTAATAGAAATAATCCTTTCCCATCCATTGATATCTTGCAAATATATGAGTTATTATCCATGGGTGTATTTGTCATGTATATTAATGGATTATGCTATCTAATGTGATAACCTTTTATATTATCACCATATGCTTTCTTTTCTTGTTTGTTGAGAACTAGTTGTAGGTACAAAGCTTTGGGTCAAGGTGCTCAACGGTGGACATCATCTAACATCTGGACGAGGTAGGCCTCTTTCTTATCTCGCTTGCATATTGGTTTATATAACATGTTTTTGGGATAGATTTGATTTCTGCAGTCATATTCGTCTGTTGTGGTTTACCCTAGACATAGAGAGTTTTTCCCTCGCAATAGAATTGGCGAATCCACTGGGGATTGAATCTTCTTTTTTAGGGTTTGGAGTACTTTTTCTCCTTACATTTTTCTCGTTTCTTGTCGTAACATTGCTTGATAACCTTTGTTCACTATGGGTCTGAGTTTTCAGCCTTTCCCCCTTGCCTGGCCTTGTTTTGAAACATATACACGCTTTTTTCCCTGACAGTCACGTACATACGCAGGTTGTCTCCATAGATGATTTTAGGGGCTAAATTTCGCACATGGGCTAGTTTTCCATGGTTTTTCCAAAACCAAGATTCACTATTTTAAAAATGATTCACCCAAATTCTATAGGATAAAATTATTTTACCTTAAAAATCGCCAAAATTTTATAAAAACTATATAAAATCCTTAGAAATTTGAATATTTTTACAAAAATATCGCCAATCATTTATAGTTGGCATATGAAGGATTAGTAAGATTTGCCAATGTTTCTACATTTTAAAATAAATTTCCATCCTTAAAATCATCCTTGGTTGTCTCTCTGCAAGCTGCATACATACACTATGTTTGTCTAAACATTCGTGTACATCATATTTCCTTGCCTGTTTGCTTGGTCTGGTGGTTACTGGGTGGGATTCGATGTTTGTTGAGTCTTCTTAGGTCTCTGTAGTGCCTGTTAAGTGCTTGTGGGATGACAGGAAACCCATTTTTGGTTGAATTTCTGGGCGGAGTCTTTCTCATCATCTTTTCATTTTTTATTGTCCTTGTACATTAGGATGGGTGTTTTGCTGCTTGGTATTCTACTTGAGTCATTTCTTTCTATACACAGTAGAATTTATATATCAAGTTGCTTACAGTCCATGCATTTTCATTTTTATTATATTGAAAATACAAAAAAATAGGCATTTTTCATTGTTCGGCATTTTTTTCTTTTGAGTCATTGTTATTAGCTTAGTGCATTTAGTGAAAGATTGCATTTTTACTTTAGAATTGTAGAGTTGAATTTGAAAATTGCATTGGTTTTTAGAATCATATCATGCATTGAAAGTTAAAGTTAGGACTTTGCATTATTTTCATATTTACTTTTCTTGCAGAGTCATAACATCATGAGTTTCACTACCATACCTTTTTGAGTAATCATGACCAATAAAATTAACTCTATAATTTAAAATTGATTAGTCACGATTTTATTTTCTAGGGTGCACAAACTAGCTTAGGATTTAGTGCCTTGGAATAGGATTTTGTGAGTAAAATTCTTCAAGGCAATTAAGTCAACATATGTGTTTGAGAAAAGAAGTGGATAAATCCAGTTTATAATTGGTAATATCAGGAGGCTTCGCTCACACCGGAGTTAATCACGAGGTCGCACAGGGTTGGTTGAAGGGATATCCCCCCGATACCTTCTTAGTATCAGAGATATTTCTAGGGATCTATTCGTATCTGGGGATCTTGCTAGTGCCTTTACCTCTGTGAGAGGTGGTACTTTCAAGGTTTTAGGCTTTGCTACCCTGCCCATACGGTGGACCTGACTTAAAATTTCTCACTTGTGCATCAGTTATACATTGGTTGCTTAGTTTCTTGACTTAGGTGCCACATAGGTTACTTGCAGGGGTTATTCTAAAGGTACCTTGGGTCATATAAGGGTCAGACATCACACAACCTTTATGGAGGATTACCTCTCCAGGGGGGTTTGAACGACTGGTTGTTAAGCCCACGAGGGCCCTTATAACTAATCATGTTACCTTTGATCTTTAGCAGGGAGTCTCAGGACCCTCTTGGGCGAGACATACCTTCTTTAGGGAGGGAGGCCACTCAACCACTTTACCCTATTTGTATGCATATTGGTCATTTGACTTTTGGTGTACTCTTTGATTACTAGTTGGTCTTAGGATATATTTTTTGTCTTTAGAGTCCTAAGTCATCGTGGAGTCGGACCAACATCCCCGTCAGTCCTGTCACTTGTTACAACTACCACTGGATTTCGAGTCTTTGCCTTCTAAAAGGCGTAGAGTTATTATACATGGTACACACACCTTCATTGTTTAGACTTGTGATTCTACAAGGATGAGTACTGAATCTAATCTTCAAAACACTGGGAGCCCTTCGACTCCCACACCCACTATAGTCAATGACACCCCTTTGACTCCTGCAACCACAATGGTTGTAGTGTTGGAGGCACCTATCATTACTATACCTCGACCTATAGTGAATTCTCAATATCTTGCCTCAAACCCTTTTGGGTCTCTTGGTCACTCATAGGGATATAATGTTCAATCCATCCCTATGGCCTCTAGTCCTTTTTCCTATGGTATGCTGAACTTTACTTCGCAATTTTCAAATTCCATCCCAACTGTTGGCCCTAATGCTAGCATTGGGCTTGGGGCCACTACACCTCCTTACACTCCTTTTTCGTTTGGTGGTTCTCAAATCCATCAAATGACTCCTAATATAGGAGGTATTCCTGCTTTTAACCCCGGGTCCAATCCTATTACTTCTAGGTGGAACAACTGACCTGGCGGACATGCTTATGCTCAAGGTCCGTCCTATACCCCTACCTTCTCGGTGCCGATTCCGACCAATAATTTTGGCATGACGAATCCACCTCTATCCTCCGGATTTCCACCCGGAGGAGGTCAGTTTCATGCTTTGGGCAACCCCCAACCTGGATCGAATTTGGTTGGGGGCAATTTTTATAACTCTTAATAGAAAATTCCTACTAGAATGATGCCCAAACAACCTTTTATGAATTATCCCGGAGGAGGGATTTATAATCCCGAACAGGGATATGGTGTTTACCAGAACCTTGGATGGGCTATAGTTCCACAAGCACAATCTTTCCTAGGAGCTTGGGGCTAGATGTCGCAACCCCGTCTCCCTTTTCTGGCCATTCTTAATATGCTAGACTTGTCCAAGTTAATGAAAAACCCTATGAGTCACGATCCTACATGGCCCCCTGTCCCCACCAAGATTCATTCGAACATTCCAAAGTTTGATGGTAAGAATGGAGAGGATCTTGGAGATCACGTCACCACCTTTCACCTTTGGTGCTCATCAAATTCCCTTAATGATGATTCTATTCGGTTGAGATTGTTTCAATGCACCCTCATTGGACTTGTTGCGAAATGGTATATTGAGCTACCTAGGGGGGCATATGGGACCTTTAGTCAGATGGTAATGGTATTTATTAACCACTTCCAATTGCCCATTCATTACAATGTTGGCCTTGAACTTCTATCGACTTTATGCCAGGAAACCACCACTCATATCTCGAATTATATCCAGGAGTGGCATGGAAGGAAGAGGTTGATTAAGACCCCTATACCCCCAGCCTTTCTTTTGGAATGGTTCCTTAAGTCTTTGCACGCTCCTATCTCGAAGGATGTTGCTACTTCCAGGGTTACCACTGAGGAAGAATAAATCTTTAGAGCCTAGCAGTTAGACTTGATATATGCTCAGTCAGGGATGTTATACCACCTTCTTCTGGACGCACCGCGGTCAACTTACGACCCTAGAAAAAATCCCAAACCTCATGTCGATGACATTGTAGGTTCTGCCAATGTAAGATCCGCAGACTCAGTGACAAACCATTTGAAAGAGTTGTATCTAAACCAGTCTACAGAAGGGCCAGCTTCGTATGTGTCATCCAATCCCACTCAGTCGGTGGATGTACTTTTTGTGCAATCGTCGACCAACCCAAATGGTAACCAACAACCAGGTGGGAATAAGAAGAAAGGACGTAATAATCATAAGGGTGGGAAAAATGGTAATAAACCCAAGGAAAATGGTAATAATGAGAAGACGAATAATAATGTTGGAGAGGGAAAACAAGAAAAGCGTAAGGTGAAGTTTCCCTGTAAGTTTTGCATAGATGATCACCTTACCCATTTACACCCCAAACTTGTGGAATGTTCGACAACACAGGTATTCCAACAGAGGACGAACACCTTCAGTAACCACTCACATAACCAGATCAAAGATCAACACACCGATGTTTTCACGTGGTAAAACCCCTATGGGGAAACATCCACAGCCCCAGCCAACGCGGCTACTTGGAG
>ML781504.1:456545-531874 GCA_009831015.1 Picea engelmannii
GTCGGGAACATATCGTGACCGTCGGATTTCCTAACTACAAATGCATACTAATGCATACTAAAGAAACACACTTTTACCTAACGACATATTAGACCAAGTAGATCTTAACTAACTCCTAAGTGTCTAAATATCCTAACATGGAAGCTTTGAGGCTATTATCTCTACTGCTTTCCGTGCTGAAAAATCCATTCCCACATAACCAACACATGGCCTCAAGTTCCTCATATTCCGAAAGGAGTACTCAAGCGCTCTACCCACAATCCAAATTCTAGAGCTGCCCAGAACTACTCTATTGTTGAGGACCTGGGTCAAACCCCTTGAGTGATGTTGGATTTGGGGGTACTCCAGACATGTCCTTCAGAGAGGAATGGCTTACTATCTGCTTTAGGAGCTCTAGAACCCAGTGGCACAAAAATGATCAAGTTTGATGTCACGGATGCCATGTGGCTTTCCAAATCCACATGGAGTACTCAAATTATACCATCAAACGTGCGGTTTTTGATGAAGTCACTTCTACATGTGTGATGTCCCTGATCTATTGGAAAGCTCTCGATTCTCTAACTCTTTCCAAGTCATCGAACATATTGACTGCTTTTGACTATCATTCCTTCCACCCTCACGGTATTTTCCTTGCCTTTCCGGTCCACTTGGGTGGGAAGACGGTAGAGGTGGAGGTAGAGGTAGTTGATGCGCCTCTTGATTATAACTTGTTACTAGGACACAAATGGACCTATGCTATGGTCGTTTTCATATCGTCAATATTCCGTACTCTTTGTTTTCCTCATGAAGGGAAGATCGCGACGATCGACCAATTATCCTTTGCGTACTCTAGTCCTAATTCATCTATTGGACCGTCGATCCCTGTGATAAAAAATTCTCAGCCGACAACTAAGAATATTAGTGTCAAAATGTATTCTTCCCTTATGGGTGATTTCGACTTCACTGCACCGATTCACCACGTTTACGCCATGTCTAGTAGGCCCATTTTGACTGGGAGGTCTGTTCCTTTCCGAACTTCCTATTTTAGTGATCTGTGGACCCTACCTTCCTTGACTTCGTCTTGTGAAGGTCAGTTGCATGTTGGAATGGGCATGCCACTATCGACATCGGATATTGCGTATCAAGTTGTTCTTGACTCTTCTGCTGATCCTGATCCTATTACCTAGTCGACGGACTAGGAGGATCCTGTTCTTAGGCCCGTGTGGGCCACTTCATTGTCTTGTTCGCATGATTTCCTATATGATACTTTACCTTCAGACGAAGCTATCATCGAAGCCATGAATGGTTTCGACAGACCTTGGGATGATATGCATCATCACTCTTATTTTCTCCTAGAGATTGAAAGAATCGAACAAGATGATTTTCGATCTACTTTGAGTGAGATAGTCAGTCACTCCGTAGTTCCACTTGATACGCACGACATTGATGCCAAAGGAAATATGGCGAGTATTTCTTCTACCATCACGATCGATATCTCTCGTACACCTGACAAGATTGAAAACATAAATATCAGTGTAGATTGTTTTCCAAAATAAATCTTGATCTACACAAAACTCCTCAAGGAATTTTGAGATGTATTTACTTGGTCATATGAAGAGATTATAGGAATCAACCCTTGTATTGTCGAACATGAGATTAGAAATTATCTGGATGCTAAACCTGTTCGATAATATCTTAGAGCTGTAAATCCCTGGAAGGCCCCTACTATTAAGGCAGAGGTGGAGAAGCTACTTAATGCTGGCTTCATCTACCCACTTCCCTTGACTGAATGGGTATCCAACCCTATTCCTGTGAATAAGAAGCAAGGAATTATCCGTGTATGTATGGATTTTTGTGACCTGAACAAGGCCTGTCCTAAAGATAACTTCCCCACACCTTTCATCGATCAGATTCTCAACAAGTGTGCGAGAAGCAAAGTATTTTCTTTTATGGATGGATTTTCAGGATATAACCAAATTCAAATCAAACCTGAGGATAAACACAAGACGAAATTTATTTTTCCTTGGGGTATTTTCGCATACCAGAAAATGCCTTTCAGCCTTAAAAACATCGGTGCCATGACTTTTTCTTTTCACGATCTTAAGCACATAGTCGAAGCCTACCTTGATGATCTTGTTGCTCAATATCGCAAGAGAGCGGATCATGCTACACACCTTCATCTTGTTTTTGAAATATGTCGTTACTAAAGAATCTGATTAAACCCTCACAAGTGCATCTTTTGTGTTAATTCTGGTTGTCTTTTGGGATTTCTAGTTTCCAAGACCAGGATCATGGTAGATCCACTAAAGGTTGAGGCAATACTTCAATTGCCACCCCCTCACACGATTAGACAACTTTAGGGTTTACAAGGGAAATATAACTTTCTTCGTCAGTTTATAGTGAATTATGCTAATATCACTAAGGATTTCATGCATCTCTTGAAGAAGGACACCCCTTTTATCTGCGATGAGTGAGCCCATGAGTCTATTGATGCTTTGAAGAAATCCTTGGTATTGATGCCTCTGCTGAAGTCTCCTGAATACAATAGAGATTACTTTCTTTATATCGTCGTGTCTGAAGAGACGATTGGTATGGTTCTGGTTCAATAGGATGATGAGCTCCGTGAGGACACCATCTCCTATCTTAGTCAAAATTTAGTCGCTCCCGAGCTTAATTATTCTCACGTTGAAAAGCTAAATTTGGTTGTCATTCACACAGTCCAACATTTGCGTCATTATATATTTCTTTGCAAGACTACTGTGGTTGCCAATGTCAATACATTTCAATACGTCCTTACCAGGCATATCATAGGGGGAAAATATAATAAATGGATCGTCATTTTACAAGAGTTTGATCTTGATTTCGCTTCTGCGAAATCCAAGAAATCACTAGTCTTCGCGGAGTTAATAGCTGATTTTCCACGATTAGATGAGGATGTTATCCATGTTGATTAGTTTGGGGATGAACACATCTTTCTTGTCTCGTCGTCCGACCCCTAGTATGGAGACATTGTTCTCTATCTTCAAACCTTGAATTTCCCTCAACATCTCTCGCGAGATGACCGACGATGTATAAGATACCAAGCTAAGAAATATACTATCATCGGTGATACTTTGTATCAACGAGGAATAGAAAATATCTTGCATTGTTGTTTAACTCAAGGAGAGGCTGAGTCAATCCTAAACGATTTCCATAATGGGGATTATGGTGGTCACCTATCCAGGCTTGCGACAACCCAAAACAATTTGCGAGCCGATTATTTCTGGCCTACTATCTTTAAAGATTGTATTGAAGCGGTTAAGAAGTGTCACCCTTTCCAGGTGTTCACTTGGAAAATGCACTCGCATCCAACCCCTCTTCACCCAGTCATTACCATCAGTCCCTTCACAAAGTGGGGGGTGGACTTCATAGATTGCAACCAAACTTCAGCTGGGGGGAATCAACACTTTATCATGGCCGTTGACTACTTTACTAAGTGGTGTGAGGCCATGCCTACAGTTAAATATGATGGGAATCCTACAACCTTCTTCATATTCAATGAAATTATCACCTGGTTCAGTATCCTGAGTGAGATTGTCACTGATCATGGAAGTCACTTTCATAATGAAATGATGGAAGAAATAACATCTAAGATGGGGTTTAGACATGGTCATTCTTATCTGTATTACCCCTAGGAAAATGGACAAGTAGAGGCCGTCAACAAGTCTCTCAAGACCATTTTGCCAAAAACTGTCAGTCAAAGTAAGTCCAACTGGCACATCATGCTATATACCACACTCTGGGCATACCAAACCTCGGTTAAGATTGCCACCAGATTTTCCCCTTTCGATTTAGTACACGGTGTGGAGTCGATTTTACCTATTGAATGTGAAATCCCTTCTCTTAAGTTAGCAGTCGCACTCCTACCTGAAACTTTCAATCTCAAGCGACACCTTGTACACATAGAGAGTCTTGATGAGCAACGTCGAGATGCCTTTACGGCTATCGAGGCAAACAAAAAATGTGTCAAGGTCCAGTACAAAAAGTCTTTCTATCCTTGGTTGTACGCTGAGGGTGACTTGGTCCACTTGTATGATCAAGCCAAAGAACCACTATGTGCAGGCAAGTTTAAAACCATGTGGCATGGTCCTTATATCGTGCGATGTGTTCTAGAAAAAGGATCTTATGAGTTAGAATATTATGAAGGGAATATGTTGGCAGAGCCCAGGAATGGGCTCTACTTGAAAAGATATTACGCCTGAGCCCCAAGATCTGGTGGAACTCTTTGTATACTAATGTAATCTAGTGTATATATATTTTCCCTTTCTTTCTGTCTTCAGCTTGCTTATCAAGTTTTCCCTTGGTTGGCAAATCTCAATGGAATCTTTGGTCTACATAGGATTCACAGACGGAGCCAGTCATCATACACGGAACTTGGCTTCCACCGCTTGGGTGGTTTACTCACCTGAGGGTCTATTGGTGTCTTCAGGTGGTGTATGCCTAGGGCGATCCATGAACAATGTGGCTGAATATAGTGTCGTTATAGAACTTTTGCACGATGTTATATAACATGGTATTCACTCTTTATAGGTTCTCATGGATTCCCAGTTAGTAGTATGTTAGTTGAACAACAGTTACCACGGGCGTGATCCTACTTTACTCTGATGATTCCTACAGGTACATTTTTTAGAACGACAGTTTTATTTTATTACATATTATCACATTCCTAGGAGTTCTAATCATGTATCTGATGCTTATGCTAATTTGGTTTTAGATTGGCATTTGTCACATAATTAAGGCAAAGAAAACCACATCATCAATGTACACATTGTAAAATATAAGTAAAGTCGAAGATCCCTTTTTATATATTTCAAAAATATGGTGTTTATTGTACAAAAATGGGGATAATACCCTCAATACACATATGCAGTCAGTACTACAATATCCCATGGAATCTACGCCTGTGGCACCAGATGTGTGTCATGGTAACAAACCATGGCGTTTGTGAGACGTCGAAAGAGTCGTACCCATGCTCTAGGTACACCAATCACTTGTTGCTGCATGGCTTTAGGCAGATCCTCTACCTGAACCATGGGAATCCTCTGAGACAAATGAGATAGGTTTCCCTACACATTTTGTAGGACTCTCTTGGCTTCTCCTCCTACCAGCTCAGCTCCCCGGTTCCTTTGTCGATGTTGAGGAAACCCTTCTGGCCATCGCGAACCCAAATCTGCGTTACAAAAGTGTCTAGTTAATACTTAAGCACCATCCAACAATATTTTTGTTCCATTATACAAAAATACTAAAAAATTAAATATTTAAAAACATGTGACATACCCATGTCATCGTAGGTGGTCCCTGGTGGAAGTGGCATGTTCGGATCTCCTCGGAAGTCTATCCCTGCATAGGGATAGTCATCTAGGGAAATGACCTGTCACTGCCACCAGTAGAAGAAATCCTCGTTGTAGGGTGTTGGTACCCTACCTCCCCCTTGCCGCCTCATTACCTCAGTCCACCGTGCCATGGCTGGATCACAAGGTCCTCTCAGAAGAATCTCGACTCTAGGTCCTAGACTTGGAACCCACTCAAAAAAGAAACTGCATAGGATAGAGGAAAACCCAAAATTCCTCTTACTCCCCTGTTTGCACTCTGTCAACTGGCTCTTCATATTTTATAGTAGTGAGGTACACTAGTCGTATACTGTGGGTCTCATACACTGCACTGCATAGAACATGAGAAACCTCGATGCTTGGTGCAACGAGGCCTAACATGTGATCCTAGTCAATACAAGCACAATAATATTCAGGCTGAGATTGTTTATCGCCCAGATAGGGAGTTGACTCCCTACCTTAGGAGTCCTTGCTACACAGTGGGCATCGATGTACTCCTCTATTTTCATTCCGCTCCCTTCTCCTTGGGATTTGAGGTTTACAACCTCTCCCTGGCATGATAGACCAGTCAAAGAGTAGATATCTTCTACTTCAATCTTCAATGGTTGTCCATCGAGGATGAAGATTTCACTCTCAGGGTCCCAGTAACCCACAATCATCTCAAGCAACCTTACCTGGGCCCTCATTCCTTTGAGCGCCCAATTTTTTTTATAAGCCACAACTCTTTAAGGCAATTTGGGCCCCCGAATCTCAATCCACAACAACATCGACCTCCTTGTGCTCTCTCTCTCTGCATTCAAGAACCATCGTGCGAAAGGAAAATCAAAATTTGAGTTAACATACTTAAAACACATTGATTGTGTGCATGTACATTGTCTACCTTACTTACAGTCGCATATAGGTATGGCTATAAGCTCCCTGTAGTTTGTAGAGGAGTGTATAGCTAATTGTATACGCGACCCAATAGAAGACAACCCGCATACATCGATTTTCACATTTTACGCCCTCAATTTCTAAAAATTTAGAACCTAATTCACAAATTTGATCCACTGGAAATGAAGAGGAAGAGAAGAAGAGTTACCTGATCGAAACAGTTTCTGATTTTGTTGCTTGACGCTCCCACAATTGCCATTTGAATCTCATAGGTATTTTGCTCCAATTTGCACTCTTTGGGTAAAAAATCAAAATGGTATAGTAATTTTTGGTTTTGTTACTATTTATAAATTACTTTTACCCACTTTCTATAGTTTTGAGCCATTTTTTCACCTAATGGACTAATACAAGGGTGGATTGAGTTGGTTTTTGTAGTTTTTACCAAGGATTCTTACAGATTTCAATGTTATGTTGGTCGTTCGTCACCACAGAAAGGTATTTTCACTACCCAACATATACAATAGATATCCATTCCATCATGCATTTTCACATTATCCTATAACTGTCACTTTTTCATGCCTTAGGTACGAACCCATTTGTTGCGACACAGAAATTTCCATCTGCTATAAGTAGTGTTGTTATCAAGTGGTAGAGACTTACCGAACATGGGTGCCCTAGTTAGATCCTCTGCTTCATTTGATGCCCATGCCGAGATTTTTTCCTTAGGACTGGGAGTCCCTTATAGATAATACATGACTTTATACTGAGCCTCATTTCTCACTCATAAACATGTTGCTTCATACCCCGAGGACTCCCAAATGAGTTTAATTTAAGCTCTTTTCCAACTCGTCTTTAAAAAGAAAAAATATTGTTGAGTGATTTTTCCCTTTCACACTCATTAAATTGGACTTGAAAGGAGATGAGTCTTAATTAATCTCTTTTTTGACTCCTTTTCAAAAGCGAAAAGATTGCCGAGTGAACTTGTCTCTTTCACACTCGTAAATTGGATTTGAAAAGACGGATATTTGGCACAAGTTTATCCTTGTTTCACACCAAGTAGACTAAAAGACATATAAAATGAAATTTTTTGGCGTTAAGTTGTGATTGCATCTCATGCCCTTTCTTGCAGTATTGAGCCTTTAGTCGGTTCTCGCTTTGCGTTATAAACTGTTTGCCTCATCCCTTTTTGCATCCTCAACCAAGCAGAGCCTTGTTTATATCCTTCACAATTTGACACCCTATACCTAGGAGGGAACATTCCCCTGAGTGTCCATCTCCCGCATGCATATCCTTGCATTGAGCATAGGTATGTTCCACTGTTGGAACTAGTTTTGCTTACTTGCGACACTCATTTCCTCCTCTGTATCATAACATTCATTTGTCTATGAAAAAAAACAAAAAAAGAGAGGTGGGAAGGGAGTATTATCTTATATTGGAAGCAATCGTGTCACCTTTGAACAAAGCACAAAGTTATTGAGTCCATTAATCACCATAATTTTGGGTTTAGCATGGCCTTAGGAAGCTAAGCTCGTTACAGAGTCTTCTCTACCGACTGGTTACTCTTCCAGTCCCTATGGAGAACTTTTTTGATGCCTCCTACATCTCATGGTTTCATCATTAAGTCTATGTTGTCGGAGTCTTCCATATGTCTCATCCTCTTGTTCAAAGGAAGTCTATCAACTTGTGTCGACCACTCCTCAGAACTCTTGAATTTTCATGTCGGCCATACCCTCAATTTGTCTCAGAATCACATGATATTGTAGTCATATCATGCACCTTGGCCCTACTTTCATCATTGGTAGGTAACCTTGAACCCAACAATCGACACTTCATTATTGGTCGTTGACTGGGTGGTTTCCCTTGTGTTTGATGCCAAGAAATATATTCACACATTGGGATTCATGTAGTGTCTTGGATGCCATTATCCTTATTGGTGGTTTCCTCACCTTTGTGATTTGTTTTCATCATTGGCTGCTATTCAGAGGGTCTTTTTCGTGTACCGCATGCACTTGGCACATGTGAAAGACACACCGGGTCATTGGTTTGTGAACATGTTCTTCGTCTGATTTCCACCAAATCATGAAGCTCTTGCTTTATACCTCGTGTTGACTGATGAGAGATGCCTTAATTATCTCCTTTCAACGGTCTCTTTCCATCGAATTCAACCCATTTATTGTGGAAACAAGACCTAGAGTCTTATGAGTACCTTGAGGCTTGCAATCATCAATGGTAGGCTCTCTCATCATCGATAGTTGGGAATACATCAATGTCTCCTAATCGACGAATTCTTCAGCTGTTTGACACCAACTCCTTTATTCACACTTGTAAGAATGTACTCGGTGCCTTGATACCTACTTTCATTATCGGTAGGTTGTCTCACGTTTGTTAATGGTATACCTCAATGACCGGTAATCAAACGATGTCTCATTTTGTTCGACCTCAACTCCTTTATTCACATTATGTAGACTTGCACCCTTGGCGGATTGTGTAGAAGACTTGAAGAAATCACTATATGGTCGTAGATTTCCTAAGTTGTTGCTTCCTTTTCATTGGACCAGTACCTATATGACTTCAATGATCCTAGGAGATCAGATTGTACTCCATTGTACATAGATATCTTTAGATTGGTTTTGAAATTGGTTCTACTGGGCCTTGTTCGTGACTATGAAAACTATTGACATGTAACCGCATTTATATTTTCCTATTCATGGCCATGGACACTTGTTTGGTATAATTTCACATGAATCTGCAGTGTAATTTTATTGGCATCCATGTATGCAAAGTCAATGCATAATGTAATGAAAAACTAGTTCATCCAACTGGTTCCCCATCACTCCACTTCTGGGTTATTTATAATGTATTTTGACCATCGCAGATACTCCTCTGACCTCACACATTATGGGGCATCTGTTATAGCAAGATTTGCCTCACCCTATGCAATCTTGCACAAAAGGCCTTTTTCCATTTCCCTATGCAGACTTATCATCCCCGTTTGATAAATCCAGAGCTAAAAATACAAATTTTTCTACATGTATGCACCTTGCCTACTATACAGCATATGTATACACAGGTTTCTCCACTACAACCCGTGTACATCGGGATTTGTGCCAAAAATGAAAATTAAATGTCGGGTTTCCATGTCACGACAGGAGATCTCTGATCCTTGGCATTCCATATACTGGAAACGTTCTGACTCAGCCCTTCAGTTCCATTTGAAGGCTATAAATGGGCCAATTCTAAGCTATGGAAAGGAGGAGAAAGAATTCAACTTTGAAAGCAATTTTACTTTGGAGAAATTATTACTTCATATTGAGTCTGCATCCCTTTGTCCTTTAAGTTTGGACACATTGTTCAACCCCCAAGCTCTTCCCTTATTGATGGAGAACCTCATTATCTCCCTTCTATGAGCTTTCCTTTGGTGGAGACCTAGCTGGAAGGAACTGTGTTTCTCGGTTCCAAACCGTGCCGACAAGGACGTCTGTAATATTTTCACTTTTGCTGATCATTTATTAATAGAAATACTCCTTTCCCGTCCAATTGATATCTTGAAAATATATGAGTTATTATCCATGGGCTTATTTGTCATGTATATTAATGGATTATGCTATCTAATGTGCTAACCTTTTATATTATCACCATATTCTTTCTTTGCTTGTTTGTTGAGAACTAGTTGTAGGTACAAAGATTTGGGTTAAAGTTCTCAACGATGGACATCATCAAACATCTGGACGAGGTAGGCCTCTTTCTTATCTCGCTTTCATATTGGTTTATATAGCATGTTTTTGGGATAGAGTTGATTTCTACAGTCATATCTGTCTGTTGTGGTTTATCCTATCCATAGAGAGTTTTTCCCTTGTAACATCATTTCCAACAGCTAGGCCTCATCCTCTTCTCCTTTTTTGTCCTCACCATTGAAATTTGGTGGCTTGATTTTTCCAAGTTCACCTTGCAAGATGTCTACCTTAAGCCTTCTCCTTTGCCTCCGAACATGAGACACACTTGGATTTCTCCCTATCCCTGAACTTGCATGAGTCCTTCTAGTGGATTTCCTTGGATAATGTTAGCACCTTCTCATGCTTCTTGACTGCCTATCATTTCCATGATCATCCCTTTTTCTATGGGATCTAGATGTCAAAACTTGTCTAGCACTAGATTATTGCTTGGTGCCAAATTTCTTGTTGACTTTATTATGCAACATATTTACTATTTTAAGTATCTCCTCCTGAGCCTTCATAATTCTTTCAATATTTTCTCTATATCTCTTCACTTCTTTATGCAGGATTCTCATAGTTATAGGCTCCTCCCTTCCTCTTCTTCCATTTGACTCTATCTTAGCATAACCCATTCTAACATGAAGACCTTTGATCTCTTCCTCATGGCTATAATATCCCTGAGTATCATCCATAACTCTAGTCCTCATATAAAAACCAAATTTATTTTCCTATACCTCTAATTCTGCAAGAAATGTGCATGTAATAACTATTGTTAGAACATGCATAACAAAAATAATTCATCAATTATAATATAGGTCATTCTTCTCATCAATTTATGAAGGAAACAATGCATCAAATAAAAATTTGATTCCTTCGATGCATTCCTATATGAAACATATTACCAATGACTGTACTCATGCCTCCATCTGAGTTCCAAGTGAAAAGTTACAACTTGTACAAGTTGTAATTTCCACTCTTTTACAACCACAAAAAACTATTTTATCACTTTCTGAGAAGTTTTAGTGCCCAATTCAAAATTTTGGGTGGATAGATGTATTCTCCTCCTTAATACCTTTCCAGTGATTATTGTTTTGCTCAAATTTGATCTCTAAGATGAAATTTATGGTCTAGAGAAGTTTTGACTGTTTTATCCAATTTACCCATGTATGGCTACACATGAATTCTTTTTCTTTGAGCACATTTTCAAGTACCCATATCCTGAATCTAACTCCATGGTTGTCTTCTATAGTTCATTATATTTCCATATAATTCTCCTGATCCCAAAATGAACTTCTGAGCAAGGAGTTATGCCCCCTGGGTAATCTAGTGCCAAAATTTTACCCTTACTATTTTGGCTGTAACTTTCTCATACGAGCTCTGTTTTGCACCCATAATAGCTCATTGGATAGCTCTCTCTGAGTTATTTTATTTGGGTTGTAAAGATAGAGTGTACCTTGGTTACACTTTACTCATGTGTGTTTTGATTGGCTAAAAACGTTGTTTAGGGCCTCAAAATTGCCCCACAAGTTAATGACCTTCAAAAATATGAAAAATTCAGATAATTTTATATAAAATTGGTTGTTTTATTGTTATAACAACCTTTTAAATTTGATTTGTTGATCTCAAAATGGGAGAAATCTCAATCGTTGATCCATTAAACCTTCCCTAGGTGCGTAGATCAATTTCCACTATCGATCGACAACTTAAAACAATATCAACTATTGATCTTCAACACTACATCAGTGATCGATCAATTGATGATTCTCACTACCAAACCAAACTTATCTGTGAATCTCCTCGGCACCTAATCATCAGTCACTAGCCAATTCTCTTGTGAAACCAAAACTGCTCGTGAATCTCTCCGACGCCCGATCATCGACCATCGACCATTAGAGAAGTCTTTGACAACCACTTGCTCCCAAAATCCATCGAACCCCCAACCATTGACAATAGACAAACTCTTTGTTGACGTGGAAACTGTGTTGATGCGGCATGACATGCATATGATGATATGGAATCACATGTATATGATTACACGTCATCATGAGGCATCCACTTGGTTGACATGGCATGACATGTGGATGCTAACGTGGCATGACATGTCATCATCTTCTTTCGTTCATCATCCATCGGTCATTTCTCTTGGACGACCCAAACATCTTTCCAAATCGATCGACACCCGACCATCGACCCATTGGCCATCAACAACTTCTCTAGGGAGAACTTAAACACTTCACCAAGTTGACTGATGTCTGACCATCGACGATCGAAAAAACTTCACCGAATCCAACCGACCCAACCAACCTAACCGACCCAACCGAATTGACCATCGGCCATTGGTGATTTCCTTTGGCCAACTCCAACATTTAGAAAAAAATTGAACTAAACTCCTGATGAATTTGAACCATTGATCTCTAATTGAAAAATGATCTCGATTATTGATCTACCAACTTCGTCCAACTCTACCAACGCTTGACCATCGACCATTGGTTGTTATATATTTCTTTTGGTTGAACCAAACTCTTTGCTAATTTGGTCGAACCAACCATCATTCGTTGGCAATTTCTCTTGGAGAACATCAACACCTAGAAATTTTGAAAAACACCTAGGTGAATCTGGGTCGTTGATCTCTCACTCAAGATGATCTTAGTCATCGATTATGCTCCACCCTCCCAATGACCGAAATGAATACAGATCGTTGATGTAATCCAACTTCTAAACCACCAAAAATGAATCTCAGTCGTTAATCTACTCAGCCTTTCAAACATCCAAAACCTTATGAATTTTTAAATTTATATAAGTGAATCTCAATTGTTGATCTTGCGATCAAACACGATCTCGACCATCGATTCAATAAACTCTGTAAAACACTACAATGACCATTAAAACTTTAATTTCAACCTTCCAGGTTGAATTTAACTCTCCAACTTTGCAGTCTGGCTCCATTGAACCTCTTAAGTAGTTTTGAGTCCTTTAAGCTTGAATCTTGGTCATGAATTTGGGAATTTCTCTATGATTGTTCACCATTTTCCCCAAATTCACACAGACTGAAATATGCAGCAGTGGATTTTTCCAATTCTCATTGGTTATTGACCCATACAATCCTGGTGTTTGAACCAAAAAATCTAATTCCACAATGTAACATCCCCCAGCCTGGATGAGGAACATTACAATGCAGAATATTCAAATGAAAATTTCTTCTAACTGATTAATTTCCTATAGTTTCTAGCTACGAATTACAACTATATTGAGCTATTGTATGTTACCACTAATTAAATGTAGCTACAAAAATATAAAACAGACATGAAATGAAACTAACAACTCATTTCAACAACATATAAATCATTCTCAGTTTTAGAGTTAATGTACAACAAATAAAATCATAATACAAACAGAAGCAAGATAAAACACTTATCTTTTATAATCAGTTGTGCAACCAACTACTTGATATGGACGTTCCACCCAATCACAGACTTGTTGTTCCAAATATTAATAACAAGTCACCCTTGAGCTTAGGCTAGAAATCCACCAAAGATAATGGCCTCTCATTATCCACTCATAGCTTAGAAATCCCACAACCCATGGATATTCTCCTATAGCTATCTCAATTTTCCACCATCTCTCTTCCTCTTGACCTACCCAACCCAAGGAATGTGCCCCTTAATTGATCTCAGTCCCTCAGGAATCCTAGTATTTTATTAGGGTCTCACTGGAATAGGTAATCAAGAATCTCTAATCTGAGAAACTCAAGGGAACTCACTGTTGGCATGTTTACAAGAAGAGCGTGCTTGTCATCGATGGAAAGAACAACAAAAATGTTGACAAACATGCAGAAAAGGAAGATCAACAAATAGGTAGGCAAGGAAGAACAACAACGATCGAAAGGAAAGATCGAAGTGTTGATTTGACTCCATTTCAGAGTTTTGGCTACCGGGATTTCAGATACCAGGAGTTGAAGTGTCAAAACACTTCACCACAGGAGTCCCAGAATTGCGAAATGCGAAACGTCAAAATCCAGAAAGCAGGAGACAGTTTTAGATACTAGGAGTTGGGGATGTCAAGAACACTTACTACAGGAGTCCCGAAGTCACGAAACCCGAAGTCGTGAAATGAGAAATCGTGAAATGTCAAAGACTCCATACCGGAGGTTCGGATACTGGGAGTTAGAGATGTCAAGGACTCTCATGACAGGAATCCCAAAGTTACGAAGTGAGAAAAGCTGAAAAGTTGAGCTGATTCCATTTCAGAGTTTCGCAGACCGAGAGGTGGAGTTGTCAAGAACTCTCACGTCAAGAATGTAGAAATTAAGATGTGCGAAATCACGAAGAGATATGGACCGTCGAATCATCTAGAGTGTGGATAGTTGATCCAACTCCATTTCAGAGCTTCGGATACCGGGAGTTGGAAGAGTCAAGTGACGAGACTCTTCATCACAAGAGTCTCGAAGGGGCGAAATGCGAAACGCAAAAATCTCGAATCAAGAACAAGGGAGGCCCGTGAAGTGTCGAATTCACGACAAGATCTCGACCATTGGGTCCATAGGACATGTGACAATAGATCATCATTTTTCCGACTGTAAATTCAAAGGAACAGGGTTCCCTAACCTCTCAAACTCGCAACAGGAATTCGCGACATGCGAAATCGAGAAAGGTTGAAATGCGTAATGCCGAAATGATCGGAGCTAGTGCAACCAAGATCCATTTTGGAGCTTCAGATATCGAGACATGGAGCATCAAGAACTCATCACCATGGGAATGCCAAAGTGCCGAAAAGCAAAATCACGAAAGCACTATATGGATAAGTGCTCGATCACCTCTTGTAGTCACATGGTCGAAGAGCCGTAGAGAAAATCTTGAAGCGGTAAGATCCTTTTTTGGAGTTTCAGAGATCGCGACTTGGAGAGTTGAGATGCCACACAACAGGATTGCCGAAATGCTGAAATGAGAAACACATTTTGGCTCAGCCTATGGCCACAACCATTGGTCACATCAGCAGAATATGGAGGAAGGAGCTAGTGCAGACAAGCTCCATTTTGTAGTTTCAGGGATTGGGACATGGAGAGTAACGAAATTTTTACCACGGGGATCTCGAAATGCTGAAGTGCGAAATGGAGAAATGAATGCAAGATTCAATTAAGTCAATTCAACGATGTAGATGAGTTTAAATAATATTAGAGGGCTACTGTTGCATTTCGCAGTGTAACTTCTAGAAACAAATGATGGTTTCTACCAGAGGATGAGCTTGTCTATGACAGAGAAGATGAAGAGTCTCAATTTCTAGAGAAGCTGAGGAATCTCGACATAACACCTAGTGATGATGGATGTCTGGGTGAAACCGCCAGAGAAGCTGAAGAGTTACCATGATGATCAGGCTGAGCACTCATAATGGGCGAGAGATGCAAAACAGAGAGAGACAATGTGGCACACAGGATATGGGATAGTTTTGGAGGAGTAAAGTGGAGAAAACACCCTGATGTGGAGGATATTTGGGGGTGTAGAGGATGCAAGAGAAAGAAGCAGATTGCATGCACAAGGTGCAAAAAGACTATAAGAATGCTGAACAGAGAAGAAATGGAGGTTGTTGTTGGGTGTGATTGAGGTGTGAAGAAGGAGGGAGAGCGCAGTAGCAGAAATGTACAGAAGGGGAATGATGCAATGAAGGGATGTGGTGCTGAGAGCATAAAAGGAAAAATAACAGAAAGCACAAGGAGTGTGAAGAAGACACTGATACAGGCAGAGCAGCACAATGTAGCAAAATAGTGATGAGACCCGTAAGCCATTGAAGAACTTTATATCAATGTAATAAGTCATAAGAGAAAAGATTTATATTTCAGGGCGGTAGGGAGGTGCTAGGGAGGACTGTTGTCCTCAGAGGTTCAAGTGGGTGATTGAACAAAGGGAGTTGTAGCTTCCATCTGGTTGCAACCAGAGAAACCAGGGTGGCAAGGTGGTGCAAGGAAGAACTGTTGTTCTCTGTTATACAGGTTGGTGCCTGTGTAACTGGAAGTTGGTGCTTCCATCCAGTTGGTGCTGGAACACTTAGGGAGTTGGTTCTTCCTTCTAGTGGGTGCTAGAGAAACTAGGGAGTTGGTGCTTCCTTCTAGTTGGTGCTAGAGAATCCAGAGAGTTGGTGCTCTCTACAAGTAGCAACTTGCAAAACAGAGGTTGTAGCCTCATTATGAGTTGGTACTCATATGTATGATAATGTAAAGAATGTACAGATTACTTATCATATAAAGAAGAAGAGGTTTTTACCCTTTATGGGTTTCCTCAGGAAATATCTGTCTCTGTGTATCTCATATGTGTGAATGATGCTGAATGGTCTATTTCTTACTTCCCTGCAATATTGTGATTATCATTGAGTGATATGGAAAGAGTTTAAAATACGTATTATTTTTTAAGCAAGGTTACAATTGATTCACCCCCCCCCCTCTCAGTTGTCCAACAATTGGTATTAGAGTTGGCCCCTTTTATCTAAGGGTAGATCCTAGAGCTTAAACATGTCAAGCCATGAAGGAAATTCAACCAATAAGGCCCCTCTGTTCAATGGAACAAACTTTGCCTTCTGGAAAGTTAGAATGAGAACCTACATAATGTCTTTAGGTGCAGATGTCTGGGATGTGGTAGATATTGGTTATGTAAAGTCAGTTGTACTAGCTAATAAGGATGACAAGCCATAATTTAGCTTCAATGCTAAGGCTATGAATGTTATCTTGAGTGGGCTTGCAGAAACATAATTCATAAATGTTATGCGCCTAGGAATTGCCAAAGAAATGTGGGACAAACTCTATAGCAGTTATGAAGGTAATGAGAAGGTAAAGGATGCCAAGCTTCAAACCTACAAAATACAGTTTGAACAGCTGAAGATGAAATGAAATGGTTGGAAAATACTTTCTGAGAGTAGAAGAAATGGTAAATGCAATGAAAGCACTTGGTGAAAAAATTGAGGAACCTTCTTTAGTTCAGAAAATCTTGAGATCTCTCCCAGATAGGTTCAATCCAAAGGTCTCTTCTATAGAAGAACTTCATCATCTAAAAACCTTAGAGTTTGATCAACTTCTAGGAACATTGACTGCATATGAAATGAGAATAGTTAAAGATAAACCCACCTCCAGAGAAGCATCATTTAAGGCAGACAAGAATGAGGATTCTGAGCTTGATGAAATTGAAGCAAAATTTGTGAAGAGACTGAAGAAGGGATCAGGAAAATACAAAGGTAAACTTCCTTTCAAATGTTTCAACTGTGGTAGGATAGGTCATTTTGCAAATAAATGTCCCCACAAAATAAAGGATCAGACATGTGATGATGAGGAGAAGCACAAACACAAAAAGTTCTTTAAAGAAGATAACTTTAAGAAGAAAAGTCGTTGCGTAAACAATGATGATGAAGACAATGACTCCTCTATTGAAGATACACTAAATGACTTCATACTTATGGCAAAAGAGGATTATGATAATAAAAACACAGGAAGTGATGCTAATGAAGAAGAAGTTGTGGTTGACATGGAAGGAGAATTGATTAGTGCACTAGAAGAGATTGACAGACTAAGAATTAAGAACATAAAGCAAAGACAATTGTTGATACAGTTCAAGAAAGACAGTAAAGAACCTGATGAAGACCTTATCCTACTAAAAGTGGAATTAGAAGATTCAAAGAAAATCAAAGACATTCTGAAATGACAGTTATCAGAAAAGAAGGCAAGATGGAAGCCTTAGAACAAGAAGTAGTGAAAACTAGGAAAGAGATGGAGAAGTTTCAATCCTTGTATAATCAGAATCTGTCAAGTATCAAAGCTTCAGAAGGATTAGCCACCATTCTGAATCCACAAAGGAATCCAAAGATGAAAATTGGTTTGGGTTATGAAGAGGGATCAAGTAGTGGTAAGCCAAGAAACAAAGAACACATCAAGTTTGTCAAATCTATAACCAATGACAACAACAAACCTGCAGAAACAAAGGAAGACAACGAGTCGCCTAAGACGAGTAAAGGAAAAGGTGCCAGGACTGAATCTGTAGAACAAATAAATAGTGCGCTCCCTGTTGAAAGACGTCATCAACATGGAAGAAATCGATATGCTCAAAGAAGACAACCATTTTCTAAGTACAAAGAATTTTTCTATGGCTACTGTTTCTACTGTTCTAACTTTGGTAACAAAGGTGTAAATTGTTCCTTAAGACTTAGACATGAGAAATTAAGGTTTCAAAGGAATAAATACTTTCCAAAACAAAGAATGATACAACCAAGTAACAAACCTTCACAGATTGCAAATTGCCAAATTAAGTTTAGAGACATGCAACTAAGGAGGTCAAGAAATAATCAACAGTCAATAAGTAGACAATGTTGGAACAATAATTTTGACGTATTGAACAATGATATTGAATGCTACATCTATCATAACCATGGACATAAATCTGTTGACTGTCGATTAAGGAACTATGAACCATATTTGAATTCCCCTGTTGAAAATGTCAAGGTGTGGAAGAAGAAAGAAAGTGACAAGTGTGGATTAGTGTTGTCAGCTCAAAGAAAAATGAGCCCTTGGTATATAGACAATGGATGCTGCAAACATATGACAGGAGACAAAGGTAAGTTGCTATCTCTAAGTGAAAGAAAATCAGGAAACATAACCTTTGGAAATTATGCTCTAGGTAAAATAAAGGGTAAAGGGATGGTGAGTTTAAATAATGGAAAAGGAAAAGCCCAAGATGTTCTACTTCTATATGGGCTGAAACATAATCTACTCAGTGTAAGTAAAATGTGTGACAGAGGATGTGAAGTGGTGTTCACATCCAAGGACTACAAGATAAAGTCTGTAAACTCAGGACAAGTGGCGGCCAAAGGCATATGGACAGAAAATAATGTATACGTGCTGAAAGAAAATAGAGAAGAGTGTCATCTAAGAAAACATGATGAAAGTTGGTTATGCCATAGAAGACTTGGACATCTAAATTTTGACCACTTAATCAAACTCAAAAATATTGAGGCAGTAAAAGATCTTTCGAGAATATCAAAGCCCCGAGATTCAATGTGTAAACCCTGCCAAGTAGGAAAGCTAGCCAGGACACAGTTTAAGTCCAAGAGCTTTACTTCAACAGAGAAACCACTCCAACTAGTTCATATGGATTTATGTGGACCATCAAGACAGGAAGGCACAGGGAAAGAAAAATACTTCATGCTGATTATTGATGATTATTCCAGACTTACTTGGGTTGCCTTTCTCAAGGAAAAAGCTGAATCTTTTGAGAAGTTTGAAATATTTAAGGCTTTAACTGAGACTCAAACAAGCAAGAGGTTAAAGGAAGTAAGATTAGACCGAGGAGGAGAGTTTATGTCAAGTGACTTCAAGGAATTTTGTGATAAGCATGGGATCAAGAGAGAATACACCATCCCAAGAACTCCACAACAAAATGGAGTAGTTGAGAGGCAAAACAGAACAGTGCAGGAAATGGCCAAGTCAATGATGAATGAGAGGAACATTGGTCAAACCTATTGGGTAGAAGCAATACACATAGTAGTCCATGTTCTTAACAAAGCCCACCTCAGACCACAAAGTGACAAGACACCTTATGAACTGTGGTATGGGGGACCTGCTTCAATTAAACACTTCAAAGTCTTTGGGAGTAAATGTTACATAAAGAATAATGATGAGAACCTTGGCAAATATGATGACAGGGTTAATGAAGGTATCTTCTTAGGTTATGCTACAAACAACAAAGGATACATATGCTATAATAAGAGGCTGCATAAAATGGTTGACTGTATTGACGTAAAAGTTGACGAGGGAATCCCAGCAAGAGAGGTGTACAGTACTGAGTCTTATACATAAGACACAACTAAAGCTGAAGATGAACAGGTACAAGAATAAAAAAATGAAGACTTTGAATCAGATGAAGACAAAGATACTCAGACAGACTCAAATCAATAGACAACTTGAAATTCCTCCTCTAGAATCACTCAAAAGAGTCATCTTGCAAGTCAGATAATTGGTGAAAAAGACAAAGGTGTACAAACCAAGAGAAAGCTAATAAAAAACACCGAACAATCACATATAGATTTCATATCCATGCTGGAACCCAAGAATTTTAATGAAGCTAGCAAAGATGACCATTGGGTTAAAGAAATGAATGATGAACTCGATCAGATTGAGAAAAACAATACGTGGCAGATGGTTCATAGACATGAAGGTAAAAATGTCGTTGGCTCCAAATGGATCTTTAAGAATAAATTGAATGAGTAGGGACAAGTTGTCAGGAACAAAGAAAGATTGTTCTTTAAAGGGTATGCTCAGATAGAAGGACTGGATTTTGATTAAACATTTTCACCCGTAGAAAGATTAGAAGCTATTAGAATGTTTCTTGCCTATGCTTGTCATAACAGGTTTAAAGTCTATCAAATGGATGTCAAGTCATCTTTTCTAAATGGAGATTTAAGTGAAGAAGTCTATATGGAACAACTAGAAGGTTTCAAACTGTCTGATAATCCTGACTTAGTATGCAAGATGAAGAAAGATTTATATGGGTTAAAACAAGCCCCTTGAGCCTGTATCACAGACTAGATACATATCTCAAAGACAAAGGGTTCAAGAGAGGAACAGTTGATAACAATTTGTATATCAAAACAGAGGATAATGATCTTCTCATCATATTGGTCTATGTAGATGACATCATCTTCGGATGTAATAAGGATTCCTTGGTACAATGGTTTACTTCTGCCATGGAGTCTGAGTTTGAAATGTCTATGATAGGTGAACTATCATTTTTTCTTGGTCTGCAAATTACTCAGAGGTCTGAAGGGATGTTCATTTCTCAAGAAAAATATCTGGGAGAAATGTTGAAAAGATTTCAAATGGAAGACTATAAACCTGTGGGCACACATATGGTTACTGGATGCAAATTAAGTAAGGATGATGACTCACCTGATGTTGATCAAAGTTCATAAAGATCAATGATCGGTAGCCGTCTTTTCATCACAACATCTCACCCAGACATAATGCATGCTGTTGGAATGGTAGGAAGATATCCGTCTGCACCTAAACAGAGTCATTTGCTAGCTGTCAAAAGGATATTCAGGTATTTGAAAGAAACAATGACTTATGGTCTGTGGTATCCCAAAAATCAGAATTTTTAGTTAACTGCTTATTCAAATGTAGATTGGGCAAACTGTGTTGATGAGAGAAAAAACACTAGTGGAGGAGCATTCTTCCTGGGTGACTCATTAGTAGCATGGCTTAGTAAAAAGCAAGGTTCCATTTCTTTATCAACTACAGAGGCAAAGTAAATTGCTGTTGCTACTTGTTGCACTCAGATATTATGGATGATTCATACACTTGCATACTTGGAGGTAAAATATGCTGCACCAATCCCAATCCATTGTGATAACACTAGTGCCATCAGTGTGTCCAAGAATGTTGTATTCCACTCCAAGACCAAGCATATTCCCATAAAATACCATTTTCTGAGAGAGCAAGTCACCAATCATATTGTTCAGGTCCAGTACATTCCGACCATAGAATAAATTTCAGACATCTTTACTAAACCCCTAGCCAAGACACCATTTGAATATCTCTGACAGAAGTTGGGTGTCATCCCATCTCACATCTAAGAAATTACATCCTGTTAGGGGGAGTTTGTGTTGGTTGAACATCTGATATCTCCTAAACATACTACAACAGCTCAGGGGGAGCATGTTTTCTTTGACATTGATGTCAAAGGGGGAGAAAAGGAGTGGTCTAGACCGGATGCTACAGTTGGAGGTCCAAACAGATGAGCGCAGCCGTTCAGGGTTTCCATCAATGCCAAAGGGGGAGATTGTTGGCATGTTTAGAAGAAGAGCGTGCTTGTCATTGATGGAAAGAACAACAACAACGATGACAAACAAGAAGACAAGGAAGATCAACAGATAGGCAGGTAAGGAAGAACAATAGCGATTGAAAGGCAAGATCGAAGCATTGATCCGACTCCATTTTGGAGTTTCGGCTACCAGGATTTTGGATACCGAGAGTTGAAGTGTCAAAAAACTTCACCACAAGATTCCCAGAATTGTGAAATGCGAAACGCCAAAATCCCGAAAGCAGGAGACAGTTTCGGATACCGGGAGTTGGGGATGTCAAGAACTCTTACTATAGGAGTCCCGAAGTCACGAAACACAAAGTCGCGAAACGTCAAAGACTCCATACCGGAGGTTCGGATACTGGAAGTTGGAGATGTCAAGGACTCTCACGAAAGGAATCCCGAAGTTGCAAAGTGAAAAAAGATGAAAAGTTGAGCTGACTCCATTTTGGAGTTTCATAGACCGGGAGGTGGAGTTTTCAAGAACTGTCACGTCAAGAATGCTGAAATCGCGATGTGCAAAATCATGAAGAGATCTGAACCATTGAATCATCTAGAGTGCGGACCATTGATCCAAATCCATTTCGGAGCTTTGGATACCGGGAGTTGGAAGAGTCAAGTGACGAGACTCTTCATCACAAGAATCCCGAAGTGGCGAAATGTGAAATGTCGAAATCCTAAATCAGGAACAAGGAAGGCCCATGAAGTATCGAATTCATGACAAGATATGGACCATTGGGTCCATAGGAAATGTGACGATAGATCGTCATTTCTCCAACTACAAAGTCAAAGGAACAAGGTTCCTTAACCTCTCGAACTCACAACAGGAATTCGCGACATGCGAAATCCCGAAAGGCCGAAATGTGAAATGTCGAAATGATCGGAGCTAGTGCAACCAAGCTCCATTTCGGAGCTTCAGATACTGGGACATGAAGCATCAAGAACTCATCACCACAGGAATGCTGAAGTGCCGAAAAGAGAAATCGCGAAAGAACTATATGGATAAGCGCTCGATCACCTCTCGTAGTCACATGGTGAAAGAGCTGTAGAGAAAAGATTGAAGCGACAATCTCCTTTTTCGGAGTTTCAGAGATCGCGACTTGGAGAGTCGAGATGCCACACAATAGGATTGCCAAAATGCGAAAATGCGAAACACATTTTGGCTCAGCCTATGGTCACAGCCATTGGTCACATCAGCGGAAGATGGAGGAAAGAGCTAGTGTAGACAAGCTCCATTTCGGAGTTTCGGGGATTGGGACATGGAGAGTAACGAAATATTTACCATGGGGATCCCGAAATGCTGAATTGTGAAATGGAAAAATGAACGCAAGATTCAATGAAGTCAATTCAATAGTGCAGATGAATTTGAATAAGATCGGAGGGATACTGTTTCACTTCATAGTGTAACTGCTAGAAACAAATGATGGTTTTTTCCAGAGGATGAGCTCGTCTATGAGAGAGAAGACAAAGAGTCTCAACTGCCAGAGAAGTTGAGAAATCTCGATATAACACCCAGTGATGATGGATGCATGGGTGAAACTGCCAGAGAAGATGAAGAGTTACCATGATTATCAGGCAGAGCACTCACAATGGGTAGGATATGTAGAACAGAGAGAGACAATGTGGCACACAGGAGATGGGATAGTTGTGGAGGATTAAAGTGGAGAAAACACCCCAATGTGGAGGAGATTGGGGGGTGTAGAGGATGCAAGAGCAAGAAGCAGATTGCATGCACAAGGTGCACAGAGACTATAAGAATGATGAACAAAGAAGAATTGGAGGTTGTTGTTGGGTGTGATTGAGGTGTGAAGAAGGAGGCAGAGCACAACAGTAGAAATGTATAGAAGCAGAATGGTGTGATGAATGGATGTGGCACAGAGATCATAAAAGGCAAAAAAATAAAGTGCAAGGAGTGTGCAGAAGATACTGATGTAGACAGAGCAACGCAGTGTACTAGAACAATGATGAGACCGATAATCCATTGAAGAAATTTATATCACTGTAATAAGTCATAAGAGAAAAGATTTATATTTCAGGGCGGTAGGGAGGTGGTAGGGAGGACTGTTGTCCTCAGAGGTTTAAGTGGGCGCTTGAACAAAGGGAGTTGTAGCTTCTATCTGGTTGCAGCCAAAGAAACCAAGGTGGTAGGGTGGTGCAAGGAAGAACTATTTTTCTCTATTATACAGGTTGGTGCCTGTTTGACTGGAAGTTGGTGCTTCCATCCAGTTGATGATGGAACACTTAGGGAGTTGGTGCTTCCTTCTAGTGGGTGCTAGAGAAACCAGGTAATTGGTGCTTCCTTCTAGTTAGTGCTAGAGAATCCAAAGAGTTGGTGCTCTCTGCAAGTAGAAGCTTGCAAAACAGAGGTTGTAGCCTCATTATGAGTTGGTACTCATATGTATGATAATGTAAATAATGTATAGATTACTTATCATATAAAGAAGAAGAAGGTTTTACCATTTATGGGTTTCCTCAGGAAATATTTGTCTCTGTGTATCTCATATGTGTGAATGATGTTGAATGGTCTATTGCTTACTTCCCATCATTGTTGTGATTGTCATTGAGTAATCTATAAAGAGTTTAAAATAAGTATTATTGTTTAAGAAAGGTTACAACTGATTCACCCCCCCCCCTCTCAGTTGTCCAACACTCACTGCTAGGAAGAAATACCAACATCTCTAGAAAATACTTGTTGTTTCAATGCAAATCATAGAGGAGTTCCCTCTTCAGGCTTGACAATCTGGCTCTTCAGTCTTCAACTCCAAATATGCTCCAAGAACAATCCAACATGCTCTAGAATTTTCCCTCCATGGATATTCCAGCTCCAAACTCTCTTTCTTTCTCTCTGCTTTTTGTTCATGCCAAAAATTTGATTGTGTAAAAATTGATGTCCCAGCCCCATACAAATTTCCTCCCTTTGGATTTCCTTTCTTGAATCACACACTTCCCTAAGATGATTTTACTCATCCCCCCATGTGCCCAATAACTATGTGATGTTTCTTCTCACACCCACACTCTTACATATATTCAATGATTGACTTTGGGAACACTCAATCATAAATTAGAAGGTTTATATACCAATACCAAACTTAGGAAAATGGGTTGAATTAATATACATCGGTAATTCCCCCCTTGGACGCCTCTTACACATTCTGTTAGGCCCTCGCCTCTCTTGTGGATCAATTCATCCCCCATCTCTTTCCATGTCCCCTTAGCAGTTGTCATCGCATTTTATTATTAAGACATATAAATACAATTCACATATTACATCACTTTGGTTGTGACCACACATTATATCTACATTAAGCATTACTTAAACTAGGGATTATATTGGGGATGTTACAATCACTCCTTCACAGCCTTTGTTTAAAGTGGAAGAAAAAGTGGACATCAATCCCTATTAAGGCGATATCGATGTTTTTAATTTGAATCATTGGTTGCAACAATTAAAAGTGTATTTCAATGTCCATAATATAGATGAATAGTAGAAATTTAATTTTCTCAACTGTAACTAGAGGGACATGCACTAACTTGGTGGAAAAGACACACAAAGACGCTTAAGCTAGAGGGTGATCCACTAGTAACTAAGTGGGAGGATTTTGAAACCCTCATCAAGTCCCAATTCTACCCTATCAGGTATGTAGAGGACTAATGGATTTATTAGCATCACTTTAGGTAGAGGCAAGGGCATAGTGTGAAAGAGTACACCACCAAGTTTAGGAACATGGTGATCATGTTGGGTATCTCTCCCAAGAACCTATATGTACTCCTAAAGTATCCAGGGGTCTACATAGTCATTAGTCAAAGAATGTGATGTTCTTCAAACCAAGGATCGTTGTTGAGGAACGTGTGAAAGCACGATACCTTGAGAACATAGGCCATAAGAAAAGGAAAAAAATGGTTCTAAACAAAAATACCACTAATATGCTTCCATGTAAGGGAAGACGAAGTGGAAAGGAAAAGACAAGAAGATGACAACTAGTACACATCAGTGCAAGGATCCAAACAACCACTACAACCATTGCAATATAGATAGCCACACAAAAGATAAGTGTTGAAAGCTACATCTAGAGATAAATCCATAGAGCCATAAGGGATACCAAGAAGAAGAAATTGTTAGGATTGGATTCAGGTAACTAAGTAGAGAGCATATCGAATGTGTATGAGAAGATTGTTTGCACTTCAGTTCAAAAGGAAGTGAATCTAAGTATTCTTCATCACAAGGAAGAGAAGGAGATGAGAAATATCTTCCATATTAATATCCAATTCACAAGGACCAAGGTAGATGCTCTATTCAATTCTAGTTCACATACCAACCTCATAGAAGACAATTTGGTCAACAAGCTTGAATTGGAGGTTTATGATCATCCAAGCCCATATCCATTAGGATGGGTGAATAAGGATTGAGATATCAAAGTCACTAAATAGTGTAAGATCAATTTTACTATAAGTGTATATTTTATTAATGAAGTGGAATTATATGTAGTACCCATTAATGTGTGTAGTGTAGTGTTTGGAAGCCCCTACATGCATATGAGGGATGTGATCATCATGTAGAGAGAAAACTAGTACTTCCTAATCAATGATGAGAAGCATTACATCATCAATACACACAAAAGTAAATCAAATATCTCTATAGTAAGTTCTAACCAAGCTAGTTGATCAGTTCTAGTAAGAAGTATGTATTACTTTTCCTAAGAGAGAATCAGTGAGGGTATGAACTGGTAAGAATAAAGGCATCCCTAGAGGGATTTACCAAATAGTAGAATCAATAGTTGGAGGACTTATTATAGGTATACAAAGGAGTGTTCTAGGAGTCTAAAGGTCTACCACATAAGAGGGAAGTGGAGCATGAGATACATTTTTTTCCTAACTCCCCATTACAAAATATTGGGTTGTATAGACAATCTATTCTAGAAGCAGATAAAGTGAAGAAATAGTTATAGCGGTTGCTGGAGTAGGGATTAATTTGATAAAGTACTTCACCTTGTGGGTCACCTATCATGATAGTACCCAATAAGTATGGGACTTGATGAATGTGTATCATCGATCCTTTGTCTAGGATCGATGATTGGTAAGACCAATTGTAGCATGCGAAGTACTTCACCAAGTTGAATCTCAAATCGACATACCACCTGATACACATTAACGAAGAAGACACTTGGAATACCACCTTCAAGACAAGGAAACACTTGTATGAATGGTTGACCATGCATTTTGTTTTTTGTAATGCACTAGGTACATTTATGTGATTAATAAATGATGTATTCTACCCTTATTTAGATTCATTTGTAATAGTGTATTTGGATAAAATATTGGTTTATAGCTCTACTTAGGAGGAGGACATATCACATACCATGTAGGTGTTAGAGAATTTGAAAAAGCATCGACTACTAGCTAACCTCAAGAAATGTGAGTTTTCTTAGCAATCATTAGTGTATTTAGGGTATGTGATCAGTGGAGGGGAACTCAAGATAGATCCCACTAAGATGGAGGCCATCATCAAGTGGTCAATTCCTATGAATGTCACTAAATTTAGGAGCTTTGTTGGGGCATCACAATACCTATGGAAGTTCATATCATCCTTTTCAGTGGTAGTTGTGCCACTCTATGCCATAACAACCAGTGGTAAGATTTTTAGGTGGGGAAATAATCAACATAAATATTTCGATGAGTTGAAATGAAATATCATTCAAGCACAAGTCCTTGCATTTTTGAACTTGCAGAATCCCTTTGAATTCGATACATATGTAAGTGGACGTGCTATGGGATAAATTTTTATGCAGGGAGGTAAGTCGGTATGCTATCATTCTAATATGTTTCATGGGGGAGTCTTAAACTACCCTACGTATGATAAGGAGCTCTATGCCATGATTCAATATGTTAAGAAGTGGAAGAACTATTTGATGGGAAATGAAACTATTATTCACACTCATCACCAACCACTGTTGTATTTACAGGCTCGGAGTAATCTTCAACAAACAAAAAAACTACAAGTGGATGGGGTTTAACAATTTCTTCGAATCATCAAATATAAGAAGAGAAACACTAATAAATTGGAAAAGATGCTTTCAAGGCTACCCAAATCCAATATTACATCTTTGAGAACTCTTATACACATGGATCCTTTTACCCATGATAAATACAAAGAGGCATACATAGAAGATGAGGACTTTAAAGACGCATTTTAGTATCTACAAGGCCAAATTCATGTAGAAGAAGGTGATGATAAGGCTGATTATCATCTCCAAAATGGATTTTTGTACAATCTATATAAGCTCTATGTCCCTAAAGGTGAAATATTGCAACTTATTAGAGAGGATCAAACCTCTAAAGTTTCAAGAAATTTTTGTGTTGGGAAGACAATTGCAAACTTACAAAGGTATGCGTATTGACCTAGAATGAAAGAAGATGTACCTCGGTATATTGAAGGATGAATACTTTGTTGTACAAACAAACCCATTAATAGAAAGTAAGGATTATACCATCCCTTACCTATACCCACTAGACCTTGGGAAAACATTTCCATGGAATTTGTAGGTTGTTTTCCAACAAGCAGGAAGGGACATGATTATTTGTTTGTGGTAGTCGATAGGTTCAACAAGGTGTGAATTCTTGTGTTTTTTTAAAAGACCATCAAAGGACAATAAGCAACAAAAATATTCATTGGATGGGTCCAGGTGCACTTTGGGACACCAAGGAGCATCATCTTAGACATAGATACCATATTTTTCACTGCATTTTGGACTACACTTTGGAGAAGATGGAAACGAATTTGACGATATCTACAACATTCCATACACAAATAGATGGACAAATAGAGTAGAAAACAAGACTTTGGTTCAATTTTTGAGGGGATACAATAAGAATCATCCAAATACCTAGGATAAAAACCTGATCTACATTCATCGCTCTTATAAGAAATCAGTCCATACTTCTACTGGTAAGTCCCATTTTGAAACTTGGTTTGGGTATTTTCCACATTCTCCCTTGGATGTTGACCATGGAAAAAAAGGAGTGAGGGAGATATCGTAGGAGAAGTGTTGAAAGTGGAGATATTCGTTGAAAAAAAAGGGAAATCCATTTGCAAGTACAATAGAAGATGAAGAAGTCATAAGAAAGGTACAAGGTTCGACATGATTAACATGGAATAGAGAAAACATTCAAGGTGGGAGATAGAGTTTGGTTACAGCTGACAAGGAAATACTACATGGTCCTTGTAAGAAGATCAAAACTTTGTAGTGTGGTCCTTTTGATGTATTGGATAAGGTGGGTGATAATTCCTATAGACTCAGTCTACCCCAATATATTCACAATTACTTAGTAGTGGATGTGGAGAATCTGAAACTCTATGAACCTTCCATGTTGGATCAAGAAACTAGGGAGCAAGTCCTACCTACCATAGAGGAATTAGCACTATAAACTCAGAAAAATTTGGTGAACGATACAATTTTTCAAAAGAAGTCAAGAACTACTAGACAACGACAACATGACCTTTAATAGATCGGATTGAAAGGAAAACTTCCAAGAAAGGAAAAATGGTACTCCAGGAAGAAGGTAGAGAAAAAATTTCTTCACCTCATTTAGTAAAATATTTTTGGGAGAAAATCCTCCCTAAATGGAAAGGTATGACATGGATTGGATCATTATATAATTTTTCATGTATCTTGGTACTTTCTAGGTGGAAATATTGGAGGAATTGACTTGTATGACCCATTTTAGTGGTAGGTCCTAGTTTGCAAATTTGGGGTCTAGAACCCTCCAGAGCCATTTTGAGACATCAAAAGAAACTTTTTGGGGTCAAAACATAATGAGATAGCTCCCATTCCCTTGATGCTATTTTACACATAGAAACCTTTCCAAAAGTGTGAAAATAACCTCAATTAGAGCTCGTATGCGAAATTATGCCTTCCACAAGTTGACCTACCTTATTGACCTCCATGGTATTGAGTGGATTCCACATCAACCCCATTACTCACACATGTGGGGCTAGCCACATGTGGGCCTTCAATAAGATTCTATAAGGTCCAAAACCTAACTCTAATTTGATGGTTGAGACATGCAAAAATCCTAACCCTAGATGACTATCACACTATGCTAAATATTGTGCTACTAGGAGGAGAAATGGTTCCACTATTTAGTATCATACTTGTTCCATAGTTGAGTAGAGAATATAGGAGTGGGATTTGAGAGAATAAAAAAGGAGGAAGAATATTCTATAACATCCATTCAGGGAACAATGTCAAAGGAAACTCCATAGTGAGTCCCTCTTTCTTCGTATTTTCATTTTAATAACTAAAGAAAAGAGAGAAGAGCATAGGACTCACCTTCGAGCTCAGTTTTCTCCCATTTTAGGTTTCCTAGAATAAATATTGTCTTCAATTGTGTGGATGGTATGTTCATATTTTTGTTCTTTATTTTTCATATTTCAATTATTTTCATAAATTTGAGCAATAAGCTATTGCTAACAAATTTGATATCTGGGGAAATAAACCTACATAATAAAAGATTTCAATATAATACAAGATTTGTTGTGATGAACTATTCTAGTGGAACATCCATGGTAGTTTACAAATCATATGGTAAGTATTCTGGTTCATCTTGGATGGTTTATTGGCCCTATTATTCTCTAGATTATTTTTATTCCTTTAGTGTCCCTCGTAGAGAGAAAGGCATCAGGGTCTCTAATCTCCCCCTATTATGGTTTCTCGACTCGTTCTGGTTATGGATTTTCATGCTTTTTCTTTTCCTTTGGTAATCTCCTCTTGAAATAATTCAGATAGGAACAAGTGTATTATTGTTGGAATCTAAGTGTTAGTTTGGCTATTCGATTTGGGGAATATTGCATGCAGTCAATGGTGGAGGTGGGAGTTTGTCCTTTGGGGAAATTTATGTTTTCCTCCAGAAGTGTTGCATTAAGAAGTTGGGTTTGGTTTTATATTGGTTCTTTGCATGCTTTCTTAGAACCTAACTCTGGTTATTTGGGAAGACATAGTGTTAGAGTGAAAGTGGTCAAGAACTGGAGTGTTAAGGGTGTAAGGGAGCATCCTTTTGCTAAAACTCTGTGCTTTGAATTTGGGTGGAGTATTGCAATTTTATCTTTGTCCTCAACCTCTTAGGAAGGAGCTTTGTATTACAGGCATAGTTGATACCTGATTGACATTTGAAATTCAGAATTTTGGAAGCTCAACATTTTTATTAATGTCCTCTTTGTTGATTTGAAAAAAAAAATCTTGTTTTCATTTTTTCCTTCCTTCTCATATCTATTGTGCAGGTTTTGTCAATATGGACAATAGAGATGTGCAGGAGTTTCAAAACGTCATGATATGCCATGAATGCCTCATTGAAGAAAACATAAGCACTCTTCTATCATTGTCCTCAAAAGTCACATAGAACAAGCATTGCATGAATCAACCAAACTGCCAACATTATGAGCATTTTAGTGCATCAAAATCAAAGGATTGATTCCCTCAAAGCATAATGAAACATGATCAATAACATATCACTCAATTTTCATAATGATTCCTTATTAATGGATTCTAATAAAAAGGAAATTGAGATTTCAATCCAGGCTGAGACTAAGGAGGAAGAGATGGTCCATTAGCTAAGAGACCCAATGGAGATAGAGGGACAAAGCTCCCCCTAGTTTGGAGAGGGGAAATAAGAAGAGGGTAGTGCTATAGCTTATCATTAATATTGTTTATTTTAGAATTATATGTCTCTTAGGAATTTATGTGAATCATTCCACTTGTAGGCCAACTTGGAAAATCTATTTTGTAATATTTGTCGAGTCACCAAAATACGATCTTTTCACATCCTTTTCCCTTGATTTTTAATCCTTTGTCACTTACCTGTAACCTTGTTTGATTCCATTTTAATGATTATATGTGGGATTAGGCTCAAAATTTTCCAATGCATTTGTTTTAGTATTTTAAATGATTTTATGATTAAATGCTAGAAAAATAACATGCTTTCACTTTTCTTTGAAAGTTGGGTTAGTTTGTTGATGATTATAGGTACATTTAGAGCTTGCAATAATGCAATTTTTTATCACTTAGCTCTAAATTCGAATGTAATCTTCAACCATTGAAGATTTGATGAGGATTTTGGATGATCATTCAAATATCTTGAATAGAGAAGAATCTTGAAGTTTTGGATAAAACCATAACAAAGATCTTGGAGTTATCTTTGACTTGCTAATATTTAGAAAATTGTTGTAACCACATGGAAGATTTATGGATATGTAATTTTATTTGTTATTTTAGTTTCTAAGCAAATTTATGTATAAATAAGAGTGTCTTATCTATTCCAAAAAGAGGACTCTTGGATCATATATCCAACCTATGATGGAATCGAATAAAATTTATTGATATTTTCTTTCACATAGATTGTCATTCTCTAGTTCTATAAATAGAATGTTTTGATTTAATTCTATGATGATGCTATAGTTTAGTTTTCTACCATGAATTCTTAGGAGACAAAGCTCACTCCATGAGAACATGGTGGCCTTTTACTTATGCAATTTGAATTCATAGTTAGTCTTTCAATTGATGCAAGTGTGGTGTGTTTCTTTTCCCGTAATGCCGTTTAGTTTTTATCCTAACTCACTAACAACAGAATGATGATTTATGGAAAGAATGAAAGTATGAAATCATGCAAAGAGATAACTTGGTGACAATAGGATCCTATTAGCGTGATCAGTGCCCGAGTACATGGTCATTGCCAAGAGTGGATGAGTTAGTTTTGATTTGATGTAGTTGTGGTGTGTTTCTTTTCCCGCAACGTCATTTAGTTTTTATCCTAAGTCACCAACAATGGAATGATAATTTATGGAAAGAAGGAAAGTCTAAAATCATGCAAAGAGATAACTTGGTGATAAAAAGATCCCAATAGCATAATCGATTCCCAAGTACCCGATCATCACTAAGAGTGATTGAGTTAGATTTTGATTTCATAAAAGAGTGTTTCATTTTCACAAGTTTATTTCAATCATCTTTTACTCCATTCATTGAATTATATTCTGAAAAATACCAAACAGAGTATTGTTGTAGAAAGGTTCAGATCTTGAAGATTGAACACTTAACTATAACATGATTTATAACACTTGTGGATATAACGGGGAATAATGCAATGATGGATTTGTCTTTTATGCAATTAATTTCATAAAGTAGAATAAGCATTAATAATTTATAATACAAATGATCTAATTCTTCACATACAGTGTTTGCATTTAAGAAGTTTACGTACTCCTAATTGATAATTAAATGTAACATAATTTAAGCATATAAATCAACTGACAATATATTGGAAGCTCTTTGTAGTAAGCTCGGATAAATGTTTAATTATGCTTCAGGCAATAGGAGCCAACATCATGTAACTTGCTGCAAGCCTCAATTGAAACCTTTTTTACTTAATACAAATTATGTTTCGATTTAAAAAAAATTAGATAAATTGCAAAATGATATTATAAAAGTTGTTTAGTGATACCAATAAAATTTAGGCTTTATGAAATAATATCATAATGTGTAATATGTATAGTAGTAGAGAGTACTTCCTTGTTTAAATAGTGTTATATGTTTTCTTTAATCAATTGTATTCAAGTTTATATTCAAATCTTGATGTTGCTAAACACATGCTTACATTATAATTTCTTGCTTCCCTAAGACAAACTGACAAATATACTAAATAATAAATATCAAATGAGCCGCAAGAACTAATCCAAAATTTGACATGTCTGAGATAAGATACAATATGCAATTCCAAATCGAAGTGAGAGCATAGCTCTGCCATTGACAAATAGTTTTTTATATCTACAAAATGGGATAGAAAAAAGTATACACATAACAAATGTGTAAAATTTGACCTTAGTTCTACAAGTATTTTGAGAACTTGAAACAACATAAGGATAATAAAAAAAATTCAATCAACATTAGACATACCACTTCATGTTGCAAGGATTCCAAGTGTTGTCCCTTGACCAAGTTTTGAAGATCCTTGGTCACTTTTTACCCCTTTTTGGGACTTCGATAGGCTGTCGAAGGAAGAGGGCAAGTCGAAACAGAGATCGCGGGATCTCAACCACTTGTTTAGGGATTTTTGGGTTTTGGGATTATGTAACAGGTATGGGGATGTCATCCCATGGGTTTACCCATGTTTAGGCCCTTTTGTAATGTATAAATAGATGTCTAGGCGATGTAAGAAGTAGCTACTAGAACTAGAAGAGACAAGTGGTGTTGTGCTAAGTGCAAGTGATAGTTGTAAATGCTTTGTGCATGTTGTGTTGAACACTTGTAGGGCTAAGTGAAAGTGGATGTAAGAAGCTTGTGTAGATTGTAAGAGGGCTTTGTGTTGTAACCTAGCTCGGGGAAAGAGGATCCGGTGATGTGCGGGCAAATCCCCTATCCTATGCGGAGTAGGATCTTGTGGCTCTGTGCATATAGATGATTGACAGAAGACAATAAAGAGAAGAAGAAACATATATCCTGTGTTATGGTTTCTTTATGCTTTATGGTTGCTACATTATTTATGAGATTTATGCTTAGTGTAATAGTATATGATTAAATGAATTTGATATGATAGCTTAGTACTGAGTAATATGAATAAATGTTAGATATGACCTATTTTGATGTGCTTAATGCTTGAATGTATTAGATCTAGGTGAATACTGCGTTTCTCTGTAATTAGGGTTTATCTGCGCTGTAAACAAAGGCTAAATACTAATGAATGATAACTGCTAAGTGCTCTGTTTAGGTGTTGTAATCACAGATATGTGTCCCAGCTAGGTTGCAAACATCTAAGTCCTGCAACCCCCCTACCTCTACCTCGGGTGAGACTTCATTTGCTTCACAAGTGTTGTCAAAAGGGCTGGTAGTTAGGGTTTTGTTGGTGTGTTGTTGAAGCGTTGAACCCTGGGTCTTCCCTTGTGCCAATAAATGGTTCTGTTGCCGAGATGTGAAACTGTGATTGTTGGGAAATGAAGAAAAGAGGAAGCTCTATGCGTAGATCTATTGCCCTAGTGCGCAGTACTCTACTTGAATTTTGAAGCTCTGTACTAAGAGAGGAGGAATATATGAAGAAAAGAGGTAAGATCTTAAAGCTTTGTGCTCTGATAAAGGTAAGAATAGTGAAAATTCTTGATTGAAAAGATAAGATCTGAAAGCTTTGTGCTCTGTTAAAAGTAAGATAAGTGGAAATTTTTGTTTTGAAAGTATGGATCTAGGTAGGTTTGATAAATTTTGTCCTAGTTTGAAAATTAGGGAACAACTAGACGAAAGAATATTTGATATGCGTAGATCTAATAGAAATAATGAAAGATATGTTATTCCTATGCATAGAAAGAATGTTTGGACTAACAAATGGATGCAAGATCCTAGGAAGATTTTTTTGCAGGTTAGCTACTATGATCCTAGTGCACAGTAAAAGAAAGGTTGGGGATCATTTAAGAGAAAGAGAGGATTAACCCTTTGTTACAGTTGTAGAGGACCGAGACATCTTGCTAAGGAATTCTCTGGTAGAAGATCTAGTTGTCTTTGTTGTAAAGATATGGACCATGAAGTTCTGGATTTCCCTAGAATGATTGCTAAGGTTGAAAGAATGAATATGAGACAAGAAAACCCCGAGGAAGGCCAAGAAGCTAAGACCATGGAAGAACACCAAAAAGAATCAGAGATTGTATTACTACAAATGAAAGAAACGCTGAATGATCACATAGATATCAACTTATCAGAGATCTTCAAAGAAAAAGAGTGCATAGAAACAAGAATAGGAGACTTCGACATTGAATGTGTTCTGGATGAGGAAACACATGTGAATATCATGATAGAAAGAACCTAGGAAATTTTGGGAAAGCCTGCTATGATTCCTTCATTGGGAGGAATAGGATTATTTAGAGGAAAATTGATAACCCTATGTGGAAGACTTACCCAGACATCTATGAGTGCTCATGGAACTTCGACAGAGGAAGAATTTGAGGTTGTTAAATTTATTGAGAACAACGCCCCATTTGCTATGTTACTAGGAAAAACCTAGATTGAGAAAGATCAGACCCAAAGAAAAGAAGAGGAAGCCCTAGAACAGAAAAAACAAGAACTAAGAGACTTCATGACTAGGAGAATAACACACTTATTGAAAGAACAAGAAAACTAGTCAAAGCTACTGTGGACCAGAAATCTGGATGTCGAAGTTGAAAGAACACATGAAGACTTGAAACACCTGTCAGTACAGGACAGTAGAGCACCTACCCCAGACAAATGAGAAGTATTTCCCTTGAACCCTAGGAAAGACCATCAATAACGTGAAGTTACTATACCAAGAGGAGATAAGAATCAGAATGGAAAGAGGAATACCAAGACACAGATCATAGGGAAGAAGGCTAAAAATCTCAGCAAGAAGAAAGAAAAGTTGGAGAAATTACAAGAAGTTCCAGAGAAGACTTCGTAGAAGGAAGGTCTCCAGATTTTGAACTTCGTCGGCATATCAGAGCAACTCATAATGGCACTTCACCATGGTGGAGCGATATAACTGTTAGAGTCATTATGACCATTAGATTGATGCTCCCGAACAGTTAGAACAACAGTTATGATAAAAAAAATCACCATCGGACCATTGGGACTGAGACATAATGGACATAACTACATTGATGAAGGATTATTTCCCATTGGAGGGATCCATTACATCGCTGTCTACTTATTCCGTTGATTGTTGCACCGAGAACACTTTTACGAATTGTATCCGAGCCAACAAGAGAACTCATTGTTACCACACTATGTTTACTGAGGCTTCGCCACCTGTTCTATTGCATTGAGCATTTGTTCATTGACCTGAGTTATCCGATCTCGAGTGTGCATGTCAGACGAACTCATCACAGTAGAAAAGTTCATAGAAGAAATCCTAATTAATCTAATGGCCGAAAAAGTAATGTCTGGAGGGATTCAAGCTTCATCAATGAGAGGAGTGCAAGCATCCTCGTTGACTGGTCGCAGATTTGGACCATCTCGAGTTGCGACTGAGAAATGCACCAAGCATCGCGATGACTTGGTGAATGTGAAGCTAATCCCATCAATCATGCCTGACTACATCCCGTCTCTGGCGGACACGATGAGTTGTGACAGTGTACCAAGGGACTTCGATTACACTCTGATTACTGTGTACCTCCCGAAGGGGATACGTACAGTTAAACCACAGCTGGATAAGATCATGACATTAAAGATCAATGAATTCAACCTAGGGGATCGAAAGAACTACAAAATGCTTGTCCCTCACAAGTATTTGACTAGGATGAAGGAGAATAAGTCAAGGATAATCCCCACACCATGGACTATGGACCTCGCACAGTCCACTATTTTGAACGTAATGAAGATACCCCATTTTGGAAGGCACGAGGAGGTTAATGCGTGTGTTAATATCCTCTTTCCATGCTTCCATGGTGGCTATCTATGGCTAGACAGACGCATCACCGTCGACCCAGCATTGATCCATCGGATCACCGGATTGAGCATGTAGGGACCAGCCGCGCCCTGGCGCAGAAGATTAAAGATACCTATGATGATGTGGAGAAGGGGAAGCGAGGCTACAAGGTATCCTCCATCCAGAATGGCACAGTGCGCCTTGCTTTCCAGTTGATTGTTGGTAATATAGTAAGAAATAACAGACCCACATAGGTCATGGGGTTTGTTGTTGACCTCGAAGGGAAATGCGTAGAGGGGCTACAAGTGAATTGGGCAAGTTACTTAGTTAACCAGTTAGAACAAGACTATTGCGAAGCTCAGGATCAGGGCTATGATTTCCATATTAGTTGGCTGCTGATCCTCATTGCTTTCATTGCTTGGGAAATGTTGGAAGGTGCGACCTTCCCTGAAATAGAGCCATCTGAACCCTTAGCCACAAAGTTCACCACACTCGAGTATTTAGGCGACATGGAAAAACAATGGCAGTCAAATGCGATGTTTCACACCTACTACCTATAGTTAAAGAGGGCTATTGAGACTGTCGCTTGTATGACACCGAACACCTTGCATAGGTTCAGGCCATTTGCGAAGTTCCACGCAGGCAGACATTTTATCTATATAACTAGGTGCGGAGATGAACACAAAGAAGTACTACGAATTTATTACAAGCTCACAGAGGAGGACCTAGAAAGAAATAACTAAGGAATGGCCTTCAGAGCTCCTTATCCCTGTTGACCCCGCAGAACTATCCGACCCTAAACTAATCGGAAGCCTGGTGGTCACTCGCGAAGAGTATGATACACCTAGAACTAGCAAAAGGAAGAAGACATAAGAGGTACAAAAGCTAAACAATGCATCAGAAGAGACTGCCTCAGAATCACCTAGTAGAGGAGGTGATGAAAAAGTAGACAAAGAAGAGAACAATGGAGAAGAAGACAAGCAGAAGCAAGGCAAACTAACACTGCCTAAGGATCCCATTGATGAAGCTGAGACATCTAAGAAAAGAAAGGTTTCCCCCATGAAACCATCATCATGGAAGAAGTCAAAATCTAGTAAGACCAAGTTGGAGACTGTGCTCATGCTCGATGACTTCGATTTCATTATTGTAGCTGTATCAGACGTATCGGAAGAAATTTTGCAGAAAAACAAAGCCAAGAAAGAGACCATGTATGAAAGAATTTAAGAAGAACTACGAGGGGTACAAAAGGCCCTTCACTCTAGCCGCACAATGTCCACTACGCCCACGCCATTAGAAAAAAACAGAGTTGGGAGATTAGCCTACCCAACTCCGTAGACTAGCGGATGCGACTGAAGCTCACCTTTGTTGTGTCCAAGAAGAAAAAGAATAGGCCACAGAGGCCCTGAAGCAAGTTCAAGAGGAAGCCATAGGGCAATGTTGGATTGCACAACAGGAAAAAGACGACCTCCAAACAAAGTTCGAAGATGAGAGAGCGCAGATCCAGCAAGAAAAAGAACAACTGCTCGCAGAGCAGATCAAAGTCAAAGAAGCAGTCAACAGATCACTTCGCTCTATGAAAGGCTTAGAGAAAAAGGAGGAAGACCCAGTGAAGCATCAAGTAGTGAAGCTTGCTAAAGCCATCCAACAACTTCAACAGAGAATAGCAGATCTAGAGCTACAAACAATACCAAGAACTCTGCAAGATGTGTGAGACCAAAGAGAAGAAACTACCCGGACCATAGTTGAGAGAATCAAAGCCTTAGCTTTGGAATGTAAACAACTTAGCAGTAAAAGTGCACAGACTTATGAGCACTTTACAGAGGACCCTGAACTAAAGACACTGGAGTCACAGCTCTAGGAGGCAAAGCAATAAGCAACAACAATACAAGCGCAGTTGAAGCTCCTATCAGCAGTTGAGAGAATGGAAAGATCCCACGAACAACGCACTGCTCAACAACAGGTCCATACCATACAAAACAAAGTCATGGAAGTGACTCAGAGGCTCCAACCAATCCACGACGAAGCTTGCCAACTGTTTGAGGAGATTGAAGGATGAGGAACAGAGATGGAACAAGTAGTCACTGCATTCAAACAATGCTTGGAAGGACCTGTGAACAAGGTAGTTATTCAGGAATTTGTTGAGCATGAGGCCCTGACGAAGCAGCAGGTCGAAGTAGCTTGAGACAAGCTTGAGGATTTTGAGGCAGCGCTACCCATATCAGAGTGAATTGGGACGAGTCACAGGTGAGTGTTGGGGGCTTGTTGGCCCTTGACCAAGTTTTGAAGATCCTTAGTCACTTTTGACCCCTTTTTGGGACTTCGACAGGTTGTCGAAGGTGGAGCGCAAGTCAAAACAAATATCACAGGATCTCAGCCCCTTGTTTAGGGATTTTTGGGTTTTGGGCTTATGTAACGGGTATGGGGATGTCGTCCCATGGGTTTACCCATGTTTAGGCCCTTTTGTAATGTATAAATAGATGTCTAGGTGATGTAAGAAGTAGCTACTAGAACTAGAAGAGACAAGTGGCTTTGTGCTAAGTGCAATTGATAGTTGTAAATGCTTTGTGCATCTTGTGTTGGACACTTGCAGGGCTAAGTGAAAGTGGATGTAAGAAGCTTGTGTAGATTGTAAGAGGGATTTGTGTTGTAACCTAGATTGGGGAAGGAGGATCTGGCGAAGTGCGCGCAGATCCTATGTCCTATGTGGAGTAGGATCTTGTGTCCTTGTGCATCTAGATGATTGACAAAAGACAATAAAGAGAAGAAGAATTGGTGGACGCAGCCCCAGGCTGGGGGTGAACCACGTATATCCTGTGTTATGGTTTCTTTGTGCTTTATGGTTGCTACATTATTCAAGAGATTTATCCTTAGTGTAATAGTATATGCTTAAATGAATCTGATATGATAGCTTAGTACTGAGTAATATGAATGAATGCTAGATATGACCTATTTTGATGTGCTTAGTGCTTGAATCTATTAGATCTGGGTGAATACCGCGCTGCTTTGTAATTGGGGTTTATATGCGCTGTAAAAAAAGGATAAATACTAATGAATGATAACTTCTAAGTTCTCTATTAAGGTGTTGTAATCACAGATCTGTGTCCCAGATAGGTTGCAAACATCTGAGTCCTGCAAACTCCCTGCCTCTACCTCAGGTGAGACTTCATCTACTTAGTAGGTGTTTTCGAAAGGGTCAGTAGTTAGGGTTTTGTTGGTGCATTGTTGAAGCGTTGAACCCTGGGTCTGCCCCTGTGCCAACACCAAGTTAAACCCCTTATTGGAGATACTTCACACACACCTAGGATTTCTTTTTCCTAAGGTTTTCCCTATGTTTATTAGTCATTATTTAGTCTCCTATAGTTTATGGAGAATATTCCTCTAGGAGAATGTTCTCTTCAATTCACACTTTAGTTTGATCAGTTGGGTGGAGTCTAGATGCCATATTGGGATTATCACCATGCAACATTTGGATCATCACCAAATAATGCGCATTGTCCTTGGGATCATCACCAGACTAGCGCATTACTCATGATTCCCCGATATTCTCCTCACTTCACTCTGTTTTAGTTAGTTCACTGAAGACTGAGAGACTAGTTAACTTAGACTAGGTGGCAATTCACTCTTGTAACTGCCTGAGAGACTAGACTAGGTGGCAGTTTACTCCCGTAACTGCTGGTGTGTGTCCAGATCACTCTAGACCACCACTATGGCACATTGGCTTCTCCCGTAGTGTGCATCAGTTGAGTTATAATGAGTATATCATGTGTAAATTATCATTCATTCATTTGGTTAATGAGAATTATTCTATTCTTTCTCTCCTGCTTCTCTTTTCTCATATTTTCTCTGCAAAATGTGTATGTCATTTTCTAGCTAGATATATTCTATGTAGGTTCAACACATTTACATGGTATCAGAGCTGATGGAATTCTAGCGAAAAGACACACCAAATTATTTTTGCAGGTACTGAAGATTGAAGACAACAGAAAAAATGGAATTTCCAAAAGAATTCATCCTTACATCGTACAATTTATACGCATGGAAGGAGAAGATGATAATGCATCTTTGAGGAAGAGGATTACACAGGTTAACCATGAACACAGAAACTGAACCAACATCAGCCATATAAAAATCCAAGTATTTAAATCGAATGGATGAAGTGTTCAGAACTATTTGCAGTTTGATTTCTCCCGAAGTCTTTCACATACCCTCCTGTAAAACCCACATTGAATCCTGGACCACCATGGAAGGGATTTTTTGAAAATAGGATGAGATGAGGGGACACATGCTCGAGGTGGAATTTCTCACTTTGGATCCAAAAACCTTCAATAATCTCCAAGATTTTTTTACCAAATATAAGGATTTGTTTTCGCAACTCAAGGCTTGCAAGGTTGATAAATCTAAGGAGGAGAAACAAATGGTTCTTAAAATTCTCTCCAAACTTGGTTTGGAATACTTAGTGCTTGTATCTACATTTCATTTAGTTATGCTCGCATCTGGAGCCACCTAGATGATGCCCTCTCTTGAGGACTTTATCGAGTCTCTGACACAAGAGAAGAACAAGCTCATCAATATGGGAAAAATAAAAGGCCAAAAGGTGCATGCACTTACTGTACAATATGGTAGTGGTCATCAATATCATAAATCTAAAGAAAAAGACAAAAGGAAAGAACATGCAAATCCAAAGAAGGAATGGTACTCAAAAACCTTCAATGATGCCTCCAGATCCAAAGGTGGAAAGGGAAGCAAAGGGGAGAAATGCACTTACTGCCATAAAGGATTCCATCCAGAATCCACATGTATGAAGAAAAAGATAGATCAAATGGCCCAAATACTTCAACTAAAAAACCTTGGATATCGCATCCCTGAGGGTGCCAAGAAGAAGAAGCCAGAAGATCAGAATCCCAAGAAAGGAAATTCTAGCCATGCTTTGATTGCCATCAACTCCTCTCCTGATGCTTGGATTGTATATTTAGGTGAATCACACCACATGGAAGCCAAAAAATAAGTCTATTATTCATTGGATGCATGCAAAGGTCCTCCTATTCTGATGGGGGACAAATCTCGAATTAAGGTCACCGGCAAAGGAAGAATTGAACTCACAAACGAAAGATTTGAGAATGTGCTACATGTTCCCAAACTTTCCGTCAATCTTCTCTCTGTGTATCTGATGAAACAATACGGCACCGGAAATAGAGTCATATTCACACCTGATGCAGTGGATATCTATGACATGCAAACCAATTCTAGGGTTGCTACCAGTGAGGTAAATCATCAATCTAGACTCTACACATTTTTGAAATTTATTGAACCAGATTTTGCATTACTGCTTACCCATGCCGATGAAAATAGTAGGATATGGAACGAAAGGTTCGAGCATTTAAATTTAATATATATGAAACAAATTATCAAGTAGAGAATGGTTGATGGTCTACCTGACATCCACTTCTCCAAAGGAATTTGTGAGGGATGTGTTCTTGGAAACACCCTCAAGAGAAATTCGATAGAGGAAAGACTCATAAGGCTTCCTTTCCTTTAGATATGATCCATAGTGACCTCATGATCCATTTTACACATCCATCAATCAATAAAGCAAGGTACATGCTCATTTTTGTTGATGAATTCTCATGCTTCACATGGATTTTATATCTCAGGAAAAAATAAGAGGTCTTTCAACACCGCAAAGGTTTCAAATCCTTTGTTGAGACACAGTTAGGAAATAAAATCAAAGTCCTCCAAACAGATAACGGGGGAGAGTATGTCAACCATGAGATGCAAAATATTTGTCATGAGGCCGGGATTCAGTTGTAGCACACGGTTCCTTATACTCCGCAGAAAAACGTAGTTGCTAAGAGAAAAAATAGATCTCTAAAAGAAATGGCATCTTGCATGCTACATGCAAAGTCACTTCCATAGATATTATGGGCTGAAGCAATTAATTGTGAAACTTTCATAAAAAATAGATCTCTCGATAGATCTGTCAAGGATAAGACCCCCTACGAGGCTTGGATTGGCCTCAAACCGGAAGTGACCCACTTCTGTATTTTCGGTTCACGTGCATGGGACAAGATTTCCTCTAAGAAGAGGACGACACTTGATCCACATAGCACAGAGTGTATCTTTGTTGGATACCCTGACAATGTGAAGGGATAAAAACTCATTGATATTTCCTTTGACTGGTTCATCATTGAGCGTGGTGTCCAATTCGAGGAAAGTGTCTCGCATGTACCTCAATAGCTGTATGCAGACACTTTTGTTCTTCCACCTGTTAGAGATGATGAGAATGCACATGCTGACTCTTATTCAAATGTGAGTTCCTATTCAGAGGATTCAGATGATCTAGATATAGAGTCAACACATTCATATGCAAAGTCAGTGCATGTAGATGAAGATGCAGAGCCATAGTTGAGGCCCAAGTGGGTCAAGACTACTCTTAAGGATGTAGGGGATCTTGTTGGGGATCCAACTGATACTAGGAGGACTCGATCTAATTTCTAGGAGTCTCCTCTTGCACTCACTGCCACTAAACCAATGCCACCCAGGCATATTTTCTTAGTTCAATCTTCAGAGCCACAGTCCTATGGAGAGGCTACTAGAATTCCATTTTGGGAATCCACCATGTAGGAGGAGTACAACTCCCTCCTCGAGAATCAGACTTGGGATCTGGTTCCCCTTCCTTCAAGAAGGAAACTTATCAGGTGCATATGGGTCTACAGGACCAAGAGCGCAACAAATGGATAGGTTAGCAGATACAAAGCCATTCTTGTTTCCAAATGATTTCAACAGGTGCATGGTATTGACTATGATGATACCTTCACTCCAGTAGCAAAGATGGATTCCATACATTTGAAACTTGCCATTGCAGCAACCAAGGTATGGGAAGTCCATCATCTGGACGTGAAGAAAGCATTTCTTCACGACGATCTCTCTAAGGTATGGACGAACCCCAGTGATTTATGCAGGATTCATCTTTGTTCTGTCGACTGAAGAAGTCTCTTTATGGCCTCAAGTAGGACCCAAGGGCATGGTATGCCAAGATGGTCTCCTACCTATTGTTACAAAACTTTCTACGTTGTAAGTCAAACCCCAATGCTTACATGCTCATGACGACTGATTCACTTCTACTTCTCATTTTGTATGTTAATGATTTGGTGATCACCGGTTGCTTGAATTCAACAATTGCTGCAGTCAAGAGGATTTTTCATGACAGGTTCTTGATGACGAACATGGGTCCACTACATTTCTTCTCTAGAATCGAGATCAACCAGGATGCATCAAGGATCAAAATGTCTCAGACCAAGTATGCATGAGATCTCCTTGATATATTTCACATGAAAGACTGCAAGTCTGCCCCAAATCCTTTCCTATCAGGAGTTAGACTTGAGGATGGCAGGGGCACTCCACTGGTTGACAACACATTGTACAGAAAACTAGTGTCTAGGTTCATGCAGGAGCCGCATGAGCTACATTGGAAGGTTGCAAAGAATATCATTTGATACGTACATGGAACCATAACCTTTGGGATTCACTATGTTGTAGACTCTACATTGGACCTCATCGAGTTCATTGATTCTGACTGGGTTGGTGATAGCATTGATCATGAGTCCACATTTGGTTACTCACACAATCTTGGTTTCAGGCCTATCTGTTGGTCGAGAAAGAAGCAGGTTGCTATTTCTCTATTTTTAGTCGAGGCATAGTACAGATGGGTAGTTAACATAACCATTCAGGCTATGTGGCTACAAAATTTTCTCACTAAGTTGGGCATTTAGTTTCAACGACCGATCATCATCTGGTGTGACAACCAGAGCACTTTGATGTTCTGCAGAGATCTAGTTCAGAGGCAACAGATGAAGCACATTGAGATCCACATGCACTACATACTAGACTTAGTAAACGAGGGGATAATCAACCTGGATTTCTATCCTTCAGTAGAACAGACTACATACATCTTCACCAAGACATTCACTGAGCATAAGTTCCATTCTCTGCGCAATTGTCTTGGAGTGAAGGACACAATTGCCTAACAACTGTCAGTTCTTCTTTTTACATACATTGTACTTTAAGGGGGGTTTTTCCTCTTTCCTCGTTTATTTCAATGTATCTTTTGTATTTGGGTACCTAACATGGCCTCGTTGCCAGGACCCATTCTTTATTTTCACCATAGTGATGTTCAAGGGGGGTGTTGGAGATACTTCACACACACCTAGAACTTGTTTTTCCTAAGGTTTTCCCTATGCTTATTAGTCATTATCTAGTCTCCTATAGTTTAGGGAGAATATTCCTCTAGGAGAATATTATCTTCAGTTCACACTTTTGTTTGATCAGTTGAGTGGAGTCTCGATGCCACATTGGGATTATCACCATGCAACATTGGGATCATCACCAACTAATGCGCATTGTCCTTGGGATCATCACTAGACTAGTGCATTACTCATGATTCCCTGATCTCCTCCTCATTTCACTATGTTTCAGTTAGTTAACTGAAGTCTGAGAGACTAGTTAACTCAGACTAGGTGGCAGTTCACACCCGTAACTGCTTGAGAGACTATAATAGGTGGCAGTTTACTCCCATAACTGTTGGTGTGTGTCCAGATCACTCTAGACCACCACTATGACACATTGGCTTCTCCTCCAATGTGCATTAGTTGAGTTATACAGAGTATATCATGTGTAAATTATCATTCATTCATTTGGTTAATGAGAATTCTTCTATTCTTTCTCTCATGCTTCTCTTTTCTCATATTTTCTCTGCAAACTGTGTATGTCATTTGCTAGCTAGATCTATTCTATGCAGGTACAACACATTTACACCCATAGTTATTCACTAGCACTAGTTGGCTAGTGGAGTGAAACAATATTGCATTTCCTAGAAGATAACATTGACATTTATCAATACCATTGAGACTTCAATTATGATTTCATTGATAGATGAATACAATCATTGAGCAGTTGCAAATCAAGACCTCATCATTAAATGAGATAAATAATTATCACATACATATATATACAATCACAAAATTACTAATGGTAATGAGCATATACCAAAAACCTTTTAGGTGCTTGTCCTAGCATAACACATGAAACATAGGGGAATATATCGAACACCTTTGAGGTTCATTGCTCAACCTCACACATAAAACATACATAGAGTTACATAAAGAATAATGGGATCAATTGGCATGTATCAAATACCTTTTAGGCACTTCTACTAGTTGTGGTTGTCCATAGATATATACAATCACACAAATAGTTGATGTAGGCAGTTATATAGTTTATATGCTGGAAGTAGTATGAGAATTAATATGCCCCAAGTTAGATTCAATGATAGAATGTAAGTTAGATTCAATGATAGAATGTTCATACTTGTGCCTCCATGAATAAACAAATTGTGACATAAGGGAGATATTTATTTTAGCGCTATATAAAAATTAACTTGCAAAACTTAGATTATTTGAGTATAAATGTGGGTTAATCCCAATGTAGGTTAAAGTTAGACACGAGAATATTGTTCCAGTGGTGTCAACACATGTACCTTCATTAAATATTCCCCCTCATTGTATGTCACCGCATTGATGTTTACTCATTTATTCATTCATTTGTCTATGACAATAACAATGGGCCTGATGGTTCGTAGTGGAGGATTTCACCCGCATTGTATAAGGAATTAGCTATGGTATTGGGAAATTAGTTATTTCTTTGGACTAGTCAGTCCTCTACTGATGGATTTATAACTCTCTACCAAATGAAGATGGCATTGATTTTTCTTGATTCTGGAATTTTTGTTTTGAAACCAGTATAGGACATTGGCATCCGCAACTTGTTATAACTCTTGTAGATGATTTACAATTTTTTTTATTTAATCTCTTGAAGGGTTCACTATCCCATAATTGAATATGGATTCCAAGATCTGGATATGTTATAGCTTGTCTTTGGTTTTGGCGAGATCCGCTCCCAATTTTCCCATTATGTAGTTGTATAATATTACATTGTTCAAGACTATGTACTACATATTGTAATTACTTTTGAAATAATAATACATCTAAATGCTTATTATTGAAACAACTTTGATTGCAGAATAATCCTAAAATTACCATTGTGAATACTATAAGTGAAATTGTATTAAGAAGTCCACTTCAACCTCCAAATGAAATCATGCATATAAACATGCATACCTAGAGTTTCGTTTGAGCCCAAGATTCCCTATGCACAAAGCTCAAAATCAAACTTCTTTCTCATCCAAGTCATGTTGTTATTATATTAATTGTGGATTCAATTACATGAAGATTTCATTATATGAATTAGATTCATTTACATCTAGATTATGTGGAAAACTATAATTCTATCCACATTATGAATCTAAAAATTGTTCAAACTACATTACAACCACATATCTGAAAATGGGTCAAAAAGCACTGTATGCATTTATCTATGAATGAAATGTATCCACATTATGAATTTAAAAATTGTTCAAACTACATTACAACCACATATCTGAAAATGGGCCAAAAAGCACTGTATGCATCTATCTATGGATGAAATGGTATTATATCTATGTATCTAAACATTTAATTGAGGTAGACAAAATAAGATTGAGTATATTAATGTCGAACAAAATTCCATTGTCGATGACATTAGTACTAGATGTTATCATATCAAAGAGGAAAAGGACATTAAGATTAACTCTGATCAGAAATGGCTAAAGAATTTGGCATTTCATGCCATTGATTGTGTGAAGTTAAGGGATTCAGTTTTAACATATTAGGTTAATGCTTGTTGGGATTCATATTGACCTAAGGGATATAGAATATCGTTGTCTAGTATTCCACTGTTGAGGTTCACATTGAAATACTATGAAATTTATATTGAATTAAAATGATTACAAAGAACTTCTTCATTCTATAACTTGCTCCAAGTTATAGTCATAAATCTTGCTCCAAGTTATAGTCATAAATCAACAACATCAGTCAAAAGACATCATATTAATCCAAATTCCTAAATCATGAAGGGCACAAAAGTATCGCAAACCTAATAGTTTTCTCCAAGGACTGTAGCTAACAATGGGGATTAATAAATGATCAGAGTGAAGAGGTAGTTGTAAAGGAAAATTAAAGTTTGATTTCAATTAGTTTGAAAGTTAAATTACAACGAGGCGAGCTGCTGCATGGGAAAGCATCATATGTTGCAGACAAATGTTGTTAGCTCTTTTGAATTAATTACTGTGAGCGAATAAAAAGGAGCCGGGAAAACATAGGATATAGAGAGGGGAACGCCTTGTGGTGTGATAAGCATTATACATTTCACAGAATTCTATTTAAATAATATACATGTACTCGATCATTTGAATTTTGAAAAAAATAATAAATCAAGTAGAAATTTGCTTCGTTTTAAATCTTCGTTGTCTATCAAATAAAAATTTGATGAGAATTATAAGTTTTAGTGTCTTTTTTTTTTTAAGCTTTAAGTAAATTTATAAAGTGTTATTTTTTTCCATTGCTATATGCAAATTTTACTTATACGTGTCTCATTATTTGAATAGTCAAACGACCCATTGTTATATGGAAATTTTATTTATACTTATCTTATTATTTGAATCACAATATAGTGACAAAATCATTGTGTCCAGTACATTTTTCCTATTTGCAACATTTTAATAAAGCTGAAAGATATTCCTTCAAGTGAGAATCTAATAGGATCCATCAAGAATCTATGTTTGAGTTGGGACAATATGTATTTATAAAGGTTTTTTCTTAATAGAAGAGTTTTGCAAAAGTTTAGGTACAATAGACAAATTTTGCCAGAGATGGACAATACCACTTAATGTATTATTGTGGTGAGCTTGCAAATATACATCATGGGCATAACCATTGAAGTAGATCTACTCTTCTAACTACATAGATAATGTTGCATTAAACACTAACACCCTAATAATGTATGAGAAAAATTATAATTCTTCTATCTAACTCAAATCCATGATATGCCAAAAGCGTGGAAAGAAGTACTCTGAAAGCTGAAAGATGACATAATGAAACATGGAGAACATGTGATATTTAGTGATTGTTCCAGAGCACATCACTCAACTAATCAATCACTACGAGTGATATGAATTGGATCCTTGCCTAAATTCTTTTGTAAAATTGTAATAAACTTGTGATTGTTTTTTTTTTTAATTCCATTTTGTCTTTTTGGAAAAATGGGAAGGGGAAACGAACCATGTGATGGTTCTCCTTCCAAATGCATCCTATTAAATATGAAGTTTGTAGCAAACAAGGGGGGAGGGAAAGATAATTTCGGGAAAAATCTTGAAGGAGCATACATAAGAGCTTGAAAGGCAACATGCTCGAATTCGATGGACAAAGGAGTCAATATCTTGTCCACACTGAGTGAAGGTGTCCTAAAGCTATGGTTTTATGCAAATCTGGTCTTCTAGTGAGTAAAAAAACACGAGTTTTGAGCATGCATAGCTCACCTCTATGTAATGAATTCGCTGATCATAATAATGAAGAACACACGGCCCACACTAAGAGGCGGGGGTGAATTAGTGTGTGAACTATTCTAGATTTTTCTTCTTTCAAGTTGCCAGTTAAAACATAATTGAACAGATTAATAACAATCAAATCATAATCACAATGGACACAGAGACACCAAATGTTTGTATAAGCTTTTGTATAATTGATATGAACAAATTAATATGAATATATGTGAAAGAGGATTTTTTTTAGCACTAGCTATTGTTTCAGCACCAACTGAAGTAAGGAGCACCAACCCCTCAGAGAGCACCAACTCTTAGCCAAGACCCAACTTGGTGCAAGGCCCAGCTTGGTGCAAGACCCAACTTGCTGATTGAACCCAGTCTATCCAACTAGATTTTATTCAACTCCAATAGTAGTGATCCATTATAGAATCAATTCGATCTTATGATCAGAGGTATATCATAAGACACTCATCACCACATTCCATCTTCTCTCTGTAATTAACATTTCTTTCCTCCGATATCTTCTTGGACTCTGCTTCAGCTTTTGATCTTCTGTTCTGAAGTGCAGAGACCCGCTTCTTCTCAACACTCTTCCTTGATTATATACTCTTCAAACGGTGTGAGTGTGACACAACTGTGTCCCTTCAATTTGACCATCGCACCTCTTCGATTAATTAATCTTAATTACTGTTTATTTATTTTACCGTGAAGGTTTTTCATAAATTGATCACAGCCATGGATCAATATAATCCTTTATACTCGATCCCGAATCTCTGTTATTTTCACAGAGACCAAATTTCATGGAGGCGCTTCCTTCAAACCATCACATATGACCAAGCATTACAGAACCACAGGCTTACCGAATATAGAGATGTATAACAGTTTCCTTTTAAAAAAACTTATATAATATGACCATTGGAGGTAACCAGATGCTAAGCCAAACTAGTGCTTGAGTGCTTTATTAAATCAATGGTTACTATCAGATCTTCTGATGGGATGAACGACTGATGAAATTTTGACACTTTGACCTTCGGGTCTTCATGACTTCCAACATTTCAAAACTCCTGATTACGATATCGCCGAAACAATCAGACGGTTCACATTTATTTCGTGGAGACAGATCAATGGTCAGGTTTACACCTTACACTCATCCTTCCACTACTAAATCCAACGGCTATGACTTAATCATGCGTTGAGATGGATGGCCACCATTTTCTCTAGGTCTCCGGACTCGGGAGATTTCAGATCTCAACACCTTCTTTCCTCAGAATGTCAATCTCTTGGAGATGTCAATCCGCTGATGCGTTTCCCTTTCTCGATCAAAGGTCGAGATCCTTTCACATCTCCGGGCTTCAAAATTCTCAAGCTTCAACTCTCACTGTAGTATGATCAACGATTGAGAACACTCCTGAAGTGATATTTCAGATCAGACAACTTATGTCCTCTTCGAGACTTCAGCATTGGGGACTTTCAATTCTCAAACTCTCGTTTTCTCCTGGAGCATTTCACCCAAAGTCCATGATTCATTGACCCATACCCTCCTATTATGTAATTCATCGACAATGGAAATTGCTTATTGTCAGTTAACGCATCTGCTTACACTATCCTTCCACTGTAGTATATCGACGATCAGGAATTCTCCCGAAGTGATCTTTCAAATCGAGCAACTTATATCCACTTCAGGTCTCTGACATTCGGGACTTCGGGAAATTGGGCGAGTATAGTGGTAAAAAATCCCAAAGAAAAACTCCTGAAGTGACGTAACTGCTTACGTCACTTGATGATGTGTCACAAGCCGAGTAGCTGCCATGTTCACTCGGATTTGTCATTTTCACATACCCATAATGCCAAATCAACTTGACACTTGTTAGTGTCTGATTGCGCCACGTGTCATTGCTGACATGGATCCTCATGTGGAACGTGCTCTTTTCCTGGATCTAACGGCTGTCCTAACTCCTGGTGTATTCTTAGATCGACGACTGAAAGAAACTTCGGGTCTTCGTCCTTCGGGACTTCGTAACTTTTGACATTTGAAACTCCCGAAGCAATTCTCCCAGAGTGATGTAACTCGCTTATGTCACTTGTTGACATAGCACGAGCCAATTTCCTCTTGACAGTTGTCATCTTCTGATTATGCCATGTGTACTTGTTGATGTGGTCTTCCACGCGTCCTTGCTGATGAGGTTCGCTGATGTGGATCTCCCACACATCCTTGCTGAAGAGGTTCGTTTATGTGGATCTCCCACACGTCCTTTCTGATGTGGTCTACTGACCAACAGTCCTAATCAAATGATCCTTGTTTTTCCTCGAAATCCAATGATCCTTATTGACTTTGGATTTCCAGGCTCTGGATATTTCAAATCTCAAACTGACGGAGCGTAAGTTCCTCACATCTTTAGACCTGTAGTGAAGGATGTTCGTTCGATCAGAATCTAGGATCGATGACTCGATCTGTTTGCAATGCAACTCTTGTAGCTTATCCTGTCCTTCCACTTTAACATGATCTTGGCTGACGGGAATTCGGCTAATCAAAATCTCAAACTTTTAGCCCCACTTATCCTATCCTTCCACATTGAGATGGTCCAATGGTTATGGATATTCTCGAAGAAGATCAATGGTCGATGATGATTGCGGAACTACAACTTGCGAGTGGTTTAATTTTCCTTTCAATCTTCGCAATCTATCCCTGCTGTAGATTTGGCGTTTGCACATCCAACAGTTATGATTTAATTTGACTTAAACTGGTCATTAGTTGGATCAACCGCAGTCGCAGATCTTTGAAACTGTGTGATCTGACGATCTAGACGGATTGCGAGATTGTAACTAGCGAGTGGTTTAATTCTTCTTTTTCTCCCCACAATTCATTTCTGTCATTGATGGCTTGCAGATTCGATGGTCATGACCTTTCAACGGTCCCCAAGCCCATGGTCACTCATGTAATATCCCCAAAAAAGAGCCATGCTGTAATCATGTTTATGAGTTGTAAATCGTGTTTTATAGGCTGGTGAGCTAAGTTAATATAAGCTGGTAAGGCTTATGAGTTTATTAGGCCAAAGAGCCTAAGTCTTAAGGCCAAGAGCCTGTTTTTGTATATGTAATTATGCAGAACATTAATAAAAATATGCACACCGCTGCGTGCAGACCGACCACGATGAATGAGTGATGGGGGACTAAGCTTCCATAGAGTGGGTAAGGGATTGGGGGCTGGAAGGTTGGAAAGAGAGGCCAAGTGTTGAGCCTAGGGGCTTAAGTCCTTGGGAATAATACTTTAATATTATTCCAAAATCCATGTGAAATTTATGTTTCGTCCTAAGTTCCTAGGGGGGGAACGGATGCTGATGGAGCACATGCAACTTCATGGGAGACAAGTGTCGACCCAAGCACATGCAGTTAAAAACTGCAGAAGTCATCCGTGGAGGGGGTCGCTCCTCATTCTGTTATCCTTTGCGTCTGATTTCGGATACCCTCACGCAGCTCTGAAAACCAGAAAAACCGAGACGTCTTAATGAAAACCAAAACATCATCCGTCTGATCCCATTTTGGCCTATGTCAGTCCTTGAAATACCTATACACCGTTCAGAGAACTGGTCGGGAGGGGAAAGTCGACCTGTGAGTTTGAGAACCCACTCTATCCACCATTGCAGAGATGAATCCATACTCGATCTGTATGTGGGTTGCTTCTTTCTGTTTTCTTGAGTGGGTTTGTGTTGTGGTTATCCTCACCGTACAGGAATTGAGTTGGAAGGGGCTGAAGAACTGGGTTGTCAGGCCTGTAGTTGAAGAGGTAGGTTGTCAAGATTGTGAACATCTCTTTCTAGGTGAAGGAGTCTGCTGGGAAGTGGTATTCTCCCAGAGAGAGTCCAACACCAGCTATGGAGCTCTGAGACTTCCTAATCCGGCCTATTGCCGAGGCCCAGAGAGGGAGGTGAAGCACTCATGGACTGTGCTTGTGAAGGTGTATACTCCAGGGTAGAATAGGGATGTGGGGAATGAAAGTCTGTGAGTAGTGGGCGTAAGAAGGCATCCTAGGAGGAATCCTTCCGGTTGCTCTGCATATTTTTCCCTGTAACCTCATCCTAGACTAGGATTCCCTTGCCTTGGGTGGAGCTTAGTCCCAGCTGGGGGGTGACCCACTGCTGAGCGTGATGAGCAACATGGTCTAAGGCTGGGAGGTTCATGGAAGGCCTGCATGTGGTTGCTGGAATTATGCCAGTTTAAAAGATAAGTGTTAATTTTGTACTTAATTTATAAGTATATGCATGTCTGTGATTCTTGCAATATTATCATGTATTCTGTTGTAATCATGAATTACTGTTAATCCCATTATTTCTGCATGATTAGCCATAATTCTATGATTACTCTGTATGGTTTAGTTAAATGTGTGTAATATGAATTAATGCATGTTGTATATATAAGTATGAGAATGTTGTTCCACGCAGTAGCATTGCCCGGCGAGTGGGTTGACGACCGAGGATGTTACAAATTGGTATCAGAGCCATAGTTTCTATGCTGAGCCTGGATGGGATGGATAAGTTGTCTTTGGACCCAAGGTATCAAGTGAAATTGTGTTGGAGGAACCAATTTCGAACCTTAGAGAATTCTTGAGCGCCAAGAAGTTACTTGGTTGTGTTAAGAAGATCAGAAGGAGTAGTGGTAGAATAAAATTGCAGCCGGCATGGTATTTGACCACGGAGAGAGAGCGCTCAACACTTGGAGTATGGGAGTCGCAGGATCTATTCGGAAGGAGATACCTTTATGACCATTAGATCCCAAGAAGGTTCCGGAAGGATATCCGAGAAGCCTTTCAGGAGTTCAGCTGTCGGGAAAAGCGGAGAGCGCTAAGACACAAAACCCTGAAACCCAAAACCTCGAAAACCTGATACACCGTAGATCTGGGAGGAGGGATCGACCGTTAGATCTTTTGGAGTCGTGCTCGAGTTAGTTGTGAGAACCCTTTGAATTTCGCAAAGTTGGAAGATGACAAGTGAGGAGAGGTGAACACCTATAAAACCTGAAACCCCGAAAACCCGAGGAGATCTACACTGTAGATCTGGGAAAATATCTCGATCGTTGGATTAAGTAGTTTATCCGATTGTAATTTCAATAGTTTGAATTTTGGGAGAAATGGGATGTGTTGACGCACCAACTCCTGAAGCCCAAAATCGTGAAATATTGAAGAGACGAAGTAGTGAGTCGGGCCGACGTCACTTGGATGGATGCAGACACGTGTGAGATGTGCCACATACCAGTGGGCCCTGAAGGAAAGTAGATGTAGTGGGGCCATATGGCGTCACCTAAGGTAGCGTGGACCTTCTTAAGAGCACCACATGTCACCACCTTAGTACTATGTGGGCTCGAGAGGTAAAGTAGATTGGAATTTTGGATGTCGGGAGTTGGAGAGGGAAGCAAGTGTGGGAGCCTACAAGTCTGAAATCCCAAAATCTCGAAGTCCCGAAAACTTTGAAGATGGAAATACCACAATGGATTTCAACCATTAGATGATGGGTAAACGTGGACCATTGATCCACCTGACTTCGTGAGTTCAGTAATCAGAACTCTGGGAGATAGTTTTGTGTGCCTTGAAACTTTTCGAAGGACGAAAATCTGGGTAGCACCTTGAGACCTAGCACTAAGTCATGCCTTGGTCGTGTGGGTTGGGAACTAAGAGGAAAAAGGATATTGCATGAGTTTCCTATGGAGTCGAGCATAGCTCGAAAAATTCATGGAAAACTAAATGTTTTCTTAAATCTGAATGGTTTTGAATGTGTGGAATTTGTTAAGGAATTACGACTTGACAAATCCATGTTGTCTTCATGTGTGTTTGCAGAAGTTTAGCAAGTGCCATAACCGAATAGGGTTGTCGTTGAGAGCAGAGAATGGAAGAGGTGTAGATTGCCTCCAACCTAGAGAATGAAAGAAAATGAATGGATGTCAACTTGGGAGTCGAAGGATCGAACTCCAATGGGCACGGAAAGGAGATGGATAAGGAAGGGCATATGATGAAAATCATTGAAAGATTTCAGAAATATGCCCAAGCTTGCCAAGATGATAGCCAAAAGCTCATGAGAGTTAGGGATCAACAGGGTGAATTCAACTTAAGGATGTTGAAGAGTCTAGAAAGAATAGAAAGGAAATTGGACAAGGAGAGTGACACAAGAAAAACAGGGAGTCGCAGGACCCCTGAGAGAAAAATAAGATCGAGGAGTGTTAGCAGACATCATCGTCACTCCCCAAAGCATTCCGGTAAGGAATCACACAGTAGTTCAAGCCCATCGCCTACTAGGAAGCATAGGAGGTCTAGGGTGGATGAACTGAAAGGAGAAATGAATAATATTAAGCCTCCCACGTTTGATGGAGAACACCAGAAGGAAGAAGATGCCAAGACATGGCTGCTAGTCATGAGGAAGTACTTCCAACTGTAGAATTATTCCTCTCATGCAGAAGGAAGAATTGCGATGTATCAATTGAAAGGAAAAACATCCATGTGGTGGGATTAGCTTGTGCAGGTGAAACACATTAGAGAGAAAGATATCACTTGGAAAGAATTCAAGAGTTATTTCGAGAGGAAATACCTGACTAAAAGATATTATGACAGAAAGATGAAAGAGTTCTTTGAACTCAAGCTAGGTAGCATGACCATTGATGAATACAAGCGAAGATTTATGGAACTGCTGAAGTATGTTCCATTCATCAAGGAGGAGACTGTCAAGATTCAGAGGTATCTAAGTGGATTACCACCTTCCATTGGTGACAATATTCAGTATGATGATCCTAAGACTATGGAAGAAACAATAAGAAGAGAAAAATTCTTATATGAACAACAAGGAGAAAAGACTACCTTTCGGAAGGCTTGGGATGACCAAAGGAAGTTCAAGAAAGAGTAGAGGCAGAAGGGAAACAAACCTCCCTTTTTCAGAAATAGCCCCAAAGGATAGCCATCATTTAGAGAGATGAGAATGGCTGAAGTGGGGGAACAAAGGCCAAGACAAACGCCCATTTAGTGTTGGGGCTGTAAAGAGAACCACAAGTACAAAGATTGTCCCCATAAAAATGGCAAAGTGAGAGCTATCCATAATGGTCAGCAAGATGAAACAGTGGAGGACATGGGCAGTAGAATGCCAATAATCTATGCGGCCCTGAACAACAAGAAAGATGAATTTCGATCGCACATAATTGAAGTAGAAGGTATGATTAACAACCATGCCTTTACTATTTTAATTGATTTAGGGGCTAGCCATAGTTATATAGATCCTAGAGTGGTGGAAAGTTTGCATTTATCAAAAAACAAACATGAAATGTCTTGGTTAGTGCAGTTGGCTATAGGAACCAAGAGGAAAGTCATTGAGTTGGTTAAGTCCTGTCATGTGGACATGAAAGGATTGAGCACGAAGGCTGAATTGAATATTCTGCCTTTAGGCTCTTATGATTGTTTAATTGGTATGGACTGGTTGGACCAACACCATGCCATTCTGGAATGTCGTAACAAGGCATTCACTTTCCTGGATGAGGAGGGTAATTGGAAAACAGTCCAAGGAATTCCTAGAGCTGTTACTATCAAAGAAATCTCAACAATCCAGCTGAAGAAGTGCTACAGAAAAGGTTGTCAATTATTTGCAGCCCATGTGGAGGAAACAACCAAGGATAAGGTGTCATGTATCAGAGATCATGCAGTGCTAAAGGAGTTTAAGGATGTATTCCAGGAGGTACCAGGATTACCTCCGAAAAGAGATATTGACTTCTCTGTAAATTTGATGACTGGAGCAACTCCAGTGTCGAAAGCTCCAAGTCAGAGGAAGAGCATGAACAACACTTGAGGATAGTGCTGCAAGTTCTAAGAGAGCACCAACTGTATGCCAAGTTGAGAAAATGCTCATTTTATCAGGAACAGATCCACTACTTGGGGCATATTATTTCAGAAGAAGGGATCAACATGGATCCTGAGAAGATTGAGGCCATTATAGAATGGTCAGTGCAAAATAATGTGGTAGAAGTTAGATCCTTTATGGGTCTAGCGGGTTATTACAAAAGGTTTATCATAGGGTTCTCAAGGATAGCCTACCCTATCACTTCCTTGCAAAGGAAGGAGAAAAAGTTTCAGTGGACTAAAGAGTGTGAGAAAAGATTTTAGCAATTGAAGCAACTGTTAACCAGTGCTCCAATCCTGAGGATTGCAGATCCAAATGAAGATTTCATGGTATGCACTGATGCATGTAAAGAAGGGCTGGGAGGAGTCATAAGCCAAAATGGATTCGTAATTTGTTATGAATCCAGAAAGTTTAAAGAGCATGAAAAGAATTATGCCACTCATGATTTGGAGTTGGCAACCATCATTCACGCTTTGAGGAAATGGAGACATTACCTCATGGGGACAATATTTGAATTGAGAACAGACCACAACGGTCTGAAATACTTGTTTGACCAACCCACCCTAAACGCTAGGTAGAGTAGGTGGCTAGATTTTTTGTGTGAATACAACTTTGATATCAAGCATATCAAAGGGAAGGAGAATAAAGTGGCTGATGCACTCAATAGGAGAGTACATGAATTACATGCTATGACCGTTAGCATGTATTAGACCGATATGAAGAGTAGAGTTTTGGAAGTTGTAAGTACAGACTTGCAATACAGAGAATCAGTAGCGAAGCTACAATAAGGTAAGATGCTGTAAGGAGTGGAAGATTATAAGCTTGGAGCTAATGGAACATTCCTGTACAAGAAAAAAATTTATGTACCTAATGTCCAGGACTTGAAATGTATGATTTTTCATGAAATTCATAATGTGCCTTATGGAGGGCACCCTAGATATCAGAAAACTTTGGCAGCAATCAGGAGCCATTATTTTTGGCCAGGTATGAAGAAAGAGATTGAAAAATACATCGCCAGATGTATATCAATCAATGTAGTGGATCTGTTTGACACTTAACTCCCCAACAACTTCCCTAGATCCTATGGTCCTCGCTATTTCGAGAGTTCTCCTCGGAGAATTATGACCGTTCAATCTCCTCTTCAAAGAACCTCCGGATCAAATCGAACCTGCGATCCTCCTCTGGGATTTAACCTCTGCATGACTACTTGTTCTTCCTTCTTTCTCTTGAATGATTTCTAAGGCCCTAACCATTCTAATATTTCTTTGAAAACTCAGGTCTTCAAGAATACTCCTGCACACACTCCTTGTGGCAATCCTTCAAATACTTCTGAGTATTTGAATTCCCGACTCTGTGCACTTTCTCTGCAACAATAGTCCTTCGATCTCTCAGCCTTAGTTTATAAGTTCTAAGGTCTCTACCAGCGTGCGCACACCTTGCACAGCTTCTGTGCTTGTCTTGCACTATAGTTGAAATGAGAACAACGTTATCCCTCTTGAGCTTTCAGAGATGAACTCTAAATCCCGTCAATGCACTCCTTGCAGGAATTCTTACTCAAGAAGAGAAACAATTGAAACTCATTCCCTTACTCTCTCAGACTTCAAACACTTAACTTGAAATCATACATACATAGCATAACAACAAATGTACAACAGAAAGAGTAAAACAACCATAAGCATAGCATTCAACATGCATACATAGAAAGCATTATAACACCATGAGTCTGAATCAAAGCTTCATTAATTTTAGAACTTCTGTACATGGGTTATTCTCTACAACTCTCTTCTTCTTCTATAGGTTAATGTTCTTAATCATACAATCTCTGATCGATATAATGATACAAAGATGAGGGTGTCTATAGTTGTTTTCCCTTCAGCTCCTAAAACTGTCTAATCTATATTTTTTTTAAAATCTACCTACTTTTATTAACTGGGCATAAATGCATCTACATCCTACAGATGAGAGCGGATCGCTCAAGATATGTTTACAATATGGAAGTACACCTTCTTAATTATTTCATTAATGTCTGTGCATCCAAACTTTCAAAAATATTTCAAACATTTTCAACATCTGCCAAAAATGTGATGGCGTTCATCCCAGCTGTCTTCCGCCTTCTCGTTCGCTTGCTGTTATGATGCTCCTGCATCAACATCTTAGGAAAACACACATGCATTGATGGTATGGGAGGGTTTCTAGACTCAAACATGACTCGAAAAAAGAATTATACAATCAAATATTCTTTGGTTATTCTATCAAAACCCAAAAATAAGGTGTGCCTGCTCATGTACTTGACCCTGCTTATAAGTGACATGTGAATGGGGCCAACATTGAAATTTTTTCAATTAATGTGTACTTGCATGGACTAGAATTTGACATGGTTAGACTAGACACATGAAATGACAATATGGGAGGGTTTCCAGACTCAAACATGACACACATAAACAATTTCACAATCAAACAACAATCCTATAGAATAATTAATGTGAAGGATGACAAGGCCAATTTTTTGGGTGGCATCGCCTATTCATGTACTTGAAATTGATGCATATAAATGACATGTGAATGGGGCCAACGTTGAATTTTTTTCAATTTGTGCTTGTATGGATTGAAATTTGACATGGTTAGACTAGATGCATTCAATGACAGTATGGGAGGGTTTCTAGATTAAAAAATTATTCACACAAACAATTTCACAATCAAACAACAAGCCTATAGAATAATTAATGTGAAGGACGACAAGGCCAATTTTTTGGGTGGCATCACCTACTCATGTACTTGAAACCGACACATATAAATGACATGCGAATGGGGCCAACATTGGAATTTTTTCAATTTGTGCTTGTATGGAATAAAATTTGACATGGTTAGACTAGACACATTCATTAACAGTATGGGAGGGTTTCCAGACTCAAACATAACTTGCACAAACAATTCAAAAATAAAAATAACAAGTCTATAGAATAATTAATTTGAATGGGGCCAATGTTGAATTTGTTTACAATTTTTGCTTGTATGGAATGACATTTCATAACTTGTTAGGAAAACACACATGCATTGACGGTATGGGAGGGTTTATGGGCTCAAACATGACTCAAAAAAGAATTTGACAATCAAATATTCTTTGGTTATTTTATCAAAAACAAAAAATAAGGTGTGTCTTCTCATGTACTTGACCCAGCTTATAAGTGACATGTGAATGGGGGCAACGTTGAAAATTTTTCAATTAATTTGTTCTTGTATGGACTAAAATTTGACATGGTTAGACTAGACACATGAAATGATAGTATGGGAGGGTTTTCAGACTCAAACATGACTCACATAAACAATTTCACAATCAAACAACAAGCCTATAGAATAATTTATGTGAAGGATGACAAGGCCAATTTTTTGGGTGGCATTGCCTGTTCATGTGCTTGAAACCGACGCATATAAATGACATTTGAATGGGGCCAATGTTGAAATTTTTTCAATTTGTGCTTGTATGGATTGAAATTTGACATGGTTAAACTAGACACATTCAATGATAGTATGGGAGGGTTTCTAGATTCAAACATGATTCACACAAACAATTTCACAATCAAACAACAAGCGTATAGAATAATTAATGTGAAGGACGACAAGGCCAATTTTTTGGGTGGCATCACCTACTCATGTAATTGAAACTGACACATATAAATGGCATGCGAATGGGGCCAATGTTGGAATTTTTTCAATTTGTGCTTGTATGGACTAAAATTTGACATGGTTAGACTAGACACATTCATTGACAGTATGGGAGGGTTTCCAGCTCAAACATGACTTGCACAAACAATTCAAAAATAAAAAAACAAGCCTATAGAATAATTAATGTGAATGGGTCCAATGTTGAATTTTTTTACAATTTGTGCTTGTATGGATTAAAATTTCATAACTTGTTAGGAAAACACACATGCATTGACAGTATGGGAGGGTTTCTGGACTCAAACATGACTCAAAAAATAATTTTACAATCAAATATTCTTTGGTTATTCTATCAAAACAAAAAATAAGGCGTGTCTGCTCATGTACTTGACCCTGCTTATAAGTGACATGTGAATGGGGCCAACGCTAAATTTTTTTCAATTTGTTCTTGTATGTACTGAAATTTGACATGGTTAGACTAGACACATGCATTGATGTTATGGGAGGGTTTCCATACTAAAACATGACTCGCACAAACAATTCAACAATCAAACAACAAGCCTAGTACCTATCACCATTAAACAAAGGTAGTTTGTAAGTGCTTGGAGGAGGAGGTATCTTCAAATGTATACAAGGGATAAGAAAAGGAAATGGATGAGGTGGTTGCATCTAACGAAATATTGGTATGATATTATGTATTACTCTACCTCCATAATTACCCAATTTAAATCCCTATATGGTTATGAACCCCTGTCATCGAAGAATTGGGTCATTAAAAATGCAAGTATAAGATATTATTAATCTCTTTTAAAAGAAAATAGACTACAATAGGTTAACTCTCTCTCTTTTTTGTGGAGAAATACATAATCAAAATAACCTACCTTAATGAAATTAGTGCTGCAATAAGGTCTAAATATGCATGAGATGATATGCTTTTGGCCTCATGAATGAGAAATATACCTGGAATGATCAATAAATGTCATCAACATAAATTTCATAATTGTTGTCAGAGTATTGCAACAATGAAGTTTCAATGAACATGATGTTCGTTATTGTTATAACATCTTCGTCAAAACTGTTCGAAAACCTGGGACTTTGGCCCATGAGTTTGGTGGCAAGAAGAAGATGCTAGATGGCATTTTGTATTTAAATAATGATTTTTTACTAATATTATTTATGCAGTAAAAAAGTACTTAGATGAGAGCAAAAAACAAAGACACGACATAACTAATGAAGATTGTGCAATTTATCAAGTTCTTATTTTTTTATGTTATTGCATGCCCATTGCCATTGTAGTACTAGATGTGGGGACTTGCGTCTCAAACACATTTTAAAAGAAAAAACTAAAATACATTGTATTAGGACTAGACATGGGCAATAGTGACCTGTGAATGCGGCTTAGAGGCCATGCATGTGGCTTTGAATGATGTTACATGGTTTTCAAGGAGTGTAGGGCTTATGTATGTCTTACATGGTGCAATGTAGTGTATTCTATAAGAACAATCTCTATTCCAAACCTCAAAATGGATAGTACCATATCTTGTTCATAAGACAAGTATTCTCTGTATGTTGCCTTTGTGGTGTCTCAAGCCCTCACACAATGCATGAAAATGAAATGTAACACTTTGACTCTTGAATTATAGTACTATGTCACATGCAAATTCTGAACTCACTTAGCTAGAAAATGAACTTTGACATGCGCTTATGGCCCAAGCATCATTTGATTGGTAGGATCTTGATAGATTTCAAGACTCTTATCTTTGCAAGGAATGTTTCTTTGGTAGGATATTGGTATGTTTCAATATTATTATCTCTTATCTCTTAGTGCATGACGATCGTTGGGGACAATTTAAAAAAAAACAAGAAAATTACAATTTTTAAAGATAAAATCTGACGACAGGGCCAATTTTTTTGGGTGGCATCAGAGGATGCCACCGGATTTTGGGTTCAAATGTAGTTGTGTTAGAAAAATGATTCCTTATGTATGGATTATATGGTTAAATGGAGTGTAGTCTATAAGAAACATCCCTATGTCAAACCTCAAAATGGATAGTACCATATCTTGTTCATAAGACAAAGACTCTTTGTATGTTGCCTATGTGGTGTCTCAAGCCCTCACACATGATACATGAGCACTAAAGATAAATGATATAACATAAGGTCACCCTCCATTAATTGTATACCTTGATTATTTCTTAGGCCACAAGAACCATCCCTAGAGCACCAAAAAAGCTATAATATTCATGGTCCATGACATTAGGGTTCATGAGCCATCCATTGGACCATAAGCAAACATGCAAGCCCTATATGGGAATTCTTTTGTCTTGTAAGTGGGATATGGTGGCCATTTTGATATTTGTAACATCACAGATGTTGCTTTGGGTCTATTTCTTGGCGTATGTAGAAGATATTTATCTTATAAGTGAGATATGGTCACCATATTGAGGATTGGTGCATTGGGATGGATCTTGGTGCCCATGTAATAGTTGAAAGACAAAAGATAGGGTCTAAGTTCATAACATTTGTCTCTAAAATATCATGGACATATGTGGTCCCTTAGGCCATCACACATGCCCTAAATAGGGAATATATGGTTCATGAGTTCAATATGTTGTCCATTTTAATGTGTCAGATTTTTGGTACAAATGTAGTAGTGCTTGCACCTAGCCCCACCCATTTTTGTGAGAAAAAGTGCACAAAAACACAAGCATGTCAATAGATACATTTAAACATTGGTGTGGGAAATATGCATAACAATTGGGAATATACTCAGCCAAATCAAAGAAAAATGTCCAATTGACCATTAATGTGCATTTGAGAAAAAAGTGGTTTACAAAGATTAATTGATTATGGTAATACCCATGAAATTATTATTGCATGGTTATATATTTCAATGCTTAATAATCATTAGGAACCCATGGCTCTAGTGTGTCTATAACTGAGAATGGATGCCACTCACACAATGGAAAATGAAATGCTATCAAGGGCCAAAGAATTTGTCATCATAAGCCGCCCACTTATAAGTCTATGAGGACTCAAGTCACCAATTTACAAGGAGGAACCATAATATATATACTTATAGGGGGATGTTGGCTAAAAACATAGGGATTGTTATATGAACTTTCTTAATCCTTAAAAGTAATGATCATATTTGGTTTCCTAAACTCATTTCCATCAAGTGTGTGAAGAATGAGCTTTCGACCATTGCCATCAATGACAACATTTTGAGGAAATGTGCATTATCTTTTAATATATGTGCAATGCCTCATCTTTGCCCCACAAAATAAGTAAAATAATGTTAAAAGTAGTGGTATTTCACTTGCGATGAAAGCAACTCCTAGTTGTTCTACACCTCTCAAGTCATTTCACAAAGTTGGACAAGAGTCAAGCTCAACAGGGTCTTCTTTCCCTGCTAATTTTTCCAAGCTCGTTCCCTTGGTTGTGGTTTCTCTAGATGGTAGCCTGGGATAGCGAGAATCTCATTAATCCATTCAAGTGTGTCACTAATTAGATGACGAGGCATATGGCTACCTTAAGAGAGTCATAGTTACTCCCATCATTTACCCGCACTTGGTGAATTTCTTCACTTTGACATGCAGAGCACTGGGCATAAATCACATTGTGTTAGCATCCACAGGGACCATCACGATGCTTTATTTTAATTAAACATTCAGATTCCCCTTGTCTATACTAGTTTTGACAAGGTTAATTAATATTATATATACATATAAAGGTATAATATTAATTATTTATATATATATAATATATATTAATTAAATTAAAAACAAAAAATAATAAAACATTAAAAAAAACAATACGAATGACAAACTAATCCGCCCTCACCCATCCATTACAAACCAAATTAGGGTGATGATCGCGAGCCCATTTAGTAGATGAGAAAAACCTCATCCGAGGAGAAAAACCAGTCTCAATTCCCCATACATCGTTCACTGCCTAGGGCACTCTTACAATGTTGAGAACGATGTAGGGATGCACAATTTGTTCACAGAGTACATACCATGTGACCTCTCTTCAATGATATCACCCTAATTCAACAGGTTCAAAGAGAAAAACCATTTTCGACAGAGGCATAGGAGAAAATTCTCGTCTGATAGAGGCAAAGGAGTGGAGATATTCAAGGGTCGAGGATTTCAATTGGACATCGACAAAGGCAGAGGACCCTATCCATCCAAACCTATGGATATTCCGTTGAAATAGGTAATGTCTCTCATCTTGATTCTAAAATTGTCTCTCCAAAATCGGTAATCCTTTGTGAAATGTAGTTAAGAACCTAGTTTTAACATTGGCATCATTGTCATTGTGAGAACAGTCTTAGGTTGAAAAGAATATTGGTGTGGATTTCTTCCTAGTGGGTGCCAATAGCACGAGAGAATCTTTCTTGCATAAAAGACAACTAAAATGTTATGACATGAAAGAATGGTTCAAGGATGGAAGAATACGATTTGAGCATGTGTTTAAGGAGAGCTGAAAAAGGTGGACACCCTCCAACATCTGCAAGTGACAATCATCAATATGTCTCCTATGGTTGAAGCCATGATTGAATTTTGTTATTTGAGCAGTTGCTATAAACTTTATTCCTCCAAATATTGTTTTGGTCCAACTCTATATTTAATGATAATGAGTACTCCACCAAAAAAAAACATATCATGTAAAATATTGTACCATTTGTTTTATTTGACCTTGTACCCCAACAATTTTAGACACTCCAACAACATGTATGGAAGTTGATTTGTGTTATTTAAATCTTGATGGGGGGAATTAGTTGACTTTGAGCCTATGTGGATTAGGTTGGGATATTGTGTAATATTTATTTCAAATACAATTGGTATGGATTTTGTTGAGAATAAATATTTTAAGTTATCCCTAGGTATAGCCTCAATGGTCCAACAATCCTTTACTCTAGACTCATAATTCTCCATCTTCCATTCATAAATTTGAATATCTAAATTGCATCCCACAAACAAGGGTGTTCCTAAATGTAGTTCTCCTCTAGAATTGTGTTTGAAATCTTCATTTCTTCCTTGTATAACTTGGTATAATTTTATAATGTCTACTTCTTCATCCACCAAGCTTTGACTTCCTTGGGGTCTAGAGATATCATGATTCTTACTCCATTTCCTTTGAACTTTATTCTATCTTTTTCTGATGATATTGTTCCTTTCATATTCCTCCCCCATGGTCTTCTAACTAACCCTACATATGTTGTGCCCATTTGAGGAGGTCAATAACCTCAAAGATGAACAAGGTTGATAATCCCATTATACATGTTTATATGCCTTTTAATAGTCCAATGTGCTCTACAAATCTTTGATCCACCATTTTTAAAAAGTTTCTTGAACTAACTAGATTATCCCCCCCCCCCCCATATTAATCTAAGTCTCCTCTAGAAGAATGTTTACCTAGGATCTGATGTCAACTACAACATGTTGGATTAAAAATCCTTCAATTTATAGGTCAATTTGAGGATCATAATCATCTATAGGTGTCTTTTTTTTATTCAATTGACACAAATTCTTTATGAATTTACTTCCATACTTGCAATTCTTCAATATAGTCATCAATTCTATGATCCTTGCTATGGATTCTTCCTCACTTGATGGATCCAAAAATTCATCTAGAGCCTTGAAATTATTCTTCTTTATCCAATTTTCTAAAAATTTATATGTCTTCATTAACATATTCTCTTTTTCTTTTCAAATATGAGTACATATTGTTTTCTTTCCTTCCAAGTTTTATTTGAGGGGTTCTTCACAAAAGTGCATCCTTCCCTTTTCTTTCTCCCAATTTAGTGATCAATTTAAATTATTGGAATTCAATTTTTCATGTTTAGGTACAATTTTTAAAATATTTACATTTATTTAACTTTCAAGGAGAAATTGGGACTATCGTGGTTGTATTTATAGTAGGTAAAAAAAACCCTTCTTAATATCCAACTTATCCTCCATGTCGACCACCTCGACCTCTTCTTATTTCACCATATCCACCTCTTCTTATATAGTCACCAACCCCTCTTCACCTTGTGCAATTTATTGGTTTTATGTGATATATTGTCTAATAGTTGGGATTGTTTCTTCCATTGTCCTAACATTAAAATGTATTGTGGGTATTGTCTTCACAAATGAAACACTTTTTTTTCTTGGTATTCCTTAGATTGTGGGGACCATCTCAAGAGAGACCATCAATGGCCATAGGGATAGAGACCATTTTCTTCAAAGCATATATAATTGCAATGTTCCACTAAGTTTCTAGGACGTGGAGACGCTATAATGTGTCCAGGAAAGGTGTCTCATGTAAGGACTCACCTATAACACAGCCAAATTAGAAATATTCAAGAAAATTATACTTTTTGAATTTAACCCATCCAACCAAGTCTCATAAAATTCAAACCAATAGGAAAAATTAGGAAATTCAGATTGTTGGTTTGATAGGTGAGTAGATTGTACCTTATAAACCAAGGGGTATACCTCTCAGTGGAAACAAATGCACCTTCATTGCTCGATTGGTCATTTGAGGGATGACCCTCCACATACATTACATAACTTTGTCCCTCTGATTGATTAGTAGGCCATTCATTGTGATACATAAACATGCACATCCCATCCCTCAACATGGAATCCCATTTTTCAAATTTCCTTGTTTTCTTTTCATTTTTTAGTTTATTCCTTTTGTACTACACCCCCTAGACTATGCATTTGTTCCATTGTTTCACATAACAAAAAGTAGTTCACTAGGAATTTATAATCCGGGTGGGAAAGAACACTCAAACCTCCAGTTTTAAAAAAATCAAATAGAGCAAGAAATCTCATAAAATTTCTAGAATGGCTCCCCTCTATTTAGAAATTCCATATTCCAAATTTTATTTATATAATGAGGGAACTATATATGAAATGTTGAACTGTAATACATTTTCAATTTTCAATTTTTTATTTTTCATTTTCATTATCATGAACAACCATACCAATTGATGTATATTTGAACCTATGAACTAAAGAAAATCTTACTAAGAAGTGAAGTGCACAACTTGAAGTTGCAATCAACCTAAAAACAAGAGAAACATCAATAATATCAAGAAAATGTGAAAAGCCTCAAGGAAAAATGGATTACTTTATATGCTGGCCAAATGGCCTTTATATAGGAATACAATGGGTTCACTCAATATGCACAAAATGAAAGGGATAAGAACAAAATAATAAACTCCTTCATGCAACCCAAAGGATGGAAAGATGCAACTACATGCTACACATCAATAACTACTAACTAAAACAAACAGAAATGAGGAATATTTCCCTTATGGGTTGGGTGTTTTTGAGTTCTTATGGATTAGTCTGGGAATTTCTTGGTTGAGGGGTGTGTCCTCCTCGAGGTATCCCTTGATATATACATTAGTTCCTCTTGGTTTAGTTCAAAAACATCCACACTTTACTCCTGGTTTGAGCATGAGACATCAAAAGAGAAATATGTTGCCTACAAGTTCTACTAGATATGACTTTGGCTACCAAAGATGTGTTTTGAAGTAAAGAAGATGAGATCCATGCACCATTTTGAAGCTAATGAAAATGTGTTTCTTTGTTGGAAGATTGGTTGTCGTCATTGATGTCAACCCTAGTCATTGGTTGAAGGCATTGATGTCAACCCTATCCATTGGATTTTGAACCCCAAAGTTGATCGAAGTATATAGAAATGAATGAAATTACATATGAAGATATAACAACCACAGATGGATAGTATAAGTCATTCCACTTCTGGTGGTATGTGGGATGTCATGTGGATCCTCACGATTGAGGAGAAATGAATTTTTGAATATGACAATGTGAATTGAAGAAGAAACTACATGTCGGCCCTAATGTTAAAAGGAAGTGACTTAAATGGTATAAATATATCTCATTATACGTTCATTTTTAAACACATGCAAATTTATTAATTAACAAGGATATATAAGTAAAACTTTTGAGGAAATCTGAAGTAAAGAAGGCCAAATTTCAAGGGAGGATGAAGTCTTTTGGTGATGTGTTCTAAGGTATGTTATTTCCAGGTCAGCTTACCATTTTTTCTATAACTTTGTTTATAAAATGATTCATATGGTGATATTAGGGGGCGATAGAGAAGACATATATAGGTACCTATGGTAAACATTTCATCTCTTTATTCACTATAATTTTGGAGATACACTCTGTGGAAGATACAGTTTTTGACTAGTCCTGAAGCTAGTCATAAACAAGTGTTCCAAGTAAAACAATAATATTGTATTCATAGAGAATCCAAATGAAGTGATACCAATTTCATTCAAAAGCGTACGGTCTGTAGTTTTCTTTGTACGAATTTCAGAATCTGATGTTAAATATTGAGAGCAGGGCATGCTGTACAGGTTCTCTCTCCTGAATAAATCATAATTGAATAAGGTCTACCATTTTCTCTATAACTGCTTTTCTGGGAGGATTCGAGTGAAACTTGGAGGAGTTTAAGAGAATACATTTATTAATATTATCTATAGGATCATAGTATTCCAAGAAGTGAAGAATTGCAGAATTTGAAGAAGTCTCATGAAGCATTATCAGATTCTATGTGATGGTTGGTTGATGGTGATAATTTAATGTAAAGTGTTTTTATCTCTCATATATTCTTGGGTGAAAGGAAGGGGAAAGGATGGAGAGGTCAACCATATCTTGATATTGGAGGATTGTATATTCCTTTTGGTGGTTTATCCCTCCCTTTATATTTGGAAGTTGTAGCTACCTTTGGAAGTCATAAGTTCCTTTGAAAAATAATACATGATGATTTCTTATATACTTTTCATGGTGTATTGGTGTAACTCTTATACTATTATCAATGGATAGTCTTCATTGTTGATTGAATATAAATTGAATACATGATCTGATTGAAGTACAAGTTCAAAAATACTAATTTCTTTAAATATTGATTCACCCCCCTCTCGGTATTTCCAACAATTGATATCAGAGCAGGTTGCCTTCATAACAGTTTAACCACTGGAAGGAAAATTCTGAGTAGAGATGGATGACCATGAGCACATTCCAAATGGGATTCAACGATTTGATCGAAGCAATTATGCATATTGGAGTGATAGAGTTAAAACTTACCTAAGAATTTTGGGAGTAGACATTTGGTACTCAATTGTAAATGGCTATCTAATCCCAAGGAATGCTCCCACCGATCCAAATGAGAAGAATCTTATGACTTGTAATTCAAAATCCAGACATGTTATTCTAGTAGAATTGGCACCAACCATTGATATAAAAGTGATGGGTTGCAGTACTTCTAAAGAGGTATGGGACAAACTCAAGAGTATCTATGAAGGTTATCCAAAATTTAAGCAGGTCAAGATTCAACAACATAGAGAAGAATTAGAAAATTTGATGATGGATGAAAAGGAAGATATTGCAACCTATTTTCTTAGAGTTGATGAAGTTGTTAATGCTATCAGAGGATTAGGTGAAGAACTCAATGAATCCTTGGTTGTACACAAATTGTTGAGATCACTTCTCTTGAAGTATGATGCTAAGGTGTCCACCATTGAAGAAACTAGGAACTTGACCAAAATGACAATGGATGAATTAAATGGGTCTCTTATAGCATGTGAAATGAGAATAGGTACAGAAAGTGATCAACCAAACAATGAAGCATCATTTAAATCCATAAATAAGACAAAATACAAGGATAACGACCTTGATAAAGAAATAACAAATTTCGTAAGAAGGCTCCAGAAGGGAACTGATAGATACAAAGGTAAGTCTCCTCTCAAATGCTTTAACTGTGGTAGAATAGGACATATTGCTGAAAAATGATATTATAAAAAGAGAAGTCTCAACAATAAAAAGAGCTTCTACTCCAAGGATGATGAAATCTCCTCAGATGAGAGTGATGAAGAAGATAATGATGGAGGAAAATTCCTCTTCATAACCCAAGAAACCTAGGATGATGATCACAAGAGTTCTAAAGAAGAAGAAATCATTTATGAAGAAGATTCAGATGAAGAAACCAACCTTGATTCCTTTTGGGGATACAAAGACAATGTAGAGAGTGAACAAGAATATGAGAATCTTGAAAAGTTGAAGCATGTTGAAACTGAAAATAGCAAGCTTAGAAACACAAACATAATAATAAAAAGTGAATTGAGTAGTTTTGAAGAAGAGAATTACAAGCTTGAAAAGACCATTGATATCTTGAAGGAAAAATTAGAAGATTATGAGAAATTGAAAGAAAAATTGGATCACACAAAAGGGGAGTTACTATTGACAATATAAAAGTTGAAGAAGTTAAAAAAAAGAACTAAAAAATTAGATGAGATTCTTAGCATTCAAATATCTCCAAACGAAAAGACAGGACTAGGATACAATGACAGTTTGAAGACAACAAAACAAGAGAAGGAAGATGAAAAGGATGAAACCAACACTCCAGAGCAAGTTGAACAACAAGATAAAAGACTAGAATTCAGAAGGGATGAGACATCATGAACCCATGAACCCATATGGACCACACCACAAAGAATATCACTTACTCCCAAGTATCAAAATTTCTTTCTTGGACATTGTTATACTTGTGGAAATTTTGGACACAAGGAAATCAATTGTATAATCAATGAAAGGAATAACTACGCAAGATACATGAATGGTGAAAATAGTAGATATGGAAATATTCGAAGACCCGTCAATAGAAATTATAATCCATTTGACCCATTAATGGATCAAAATATTGTATGCTACAAGTGCAATAATCTTGGTCACAAAGCACGAGATTGCAGAGAGATGAAGGAACATAATCCTATGCCAAATGTACCTATACCAACTACAACATGGAAAAGGAAATAAATTCCATACAATGAAAACTATTGAATAACATTGGTCGCTAAAGAATGTAAAGAAGAAGATGAATGGTTCATAGACAGTGGGTGCTCATCTCATATGACTGGAGATCAAAGAAAATTTGTCAGCTTGAAGAAAAAGGGTAGAAATGTTGCATTTGGAGATGAGTTATCTACCAAAATACTTGGAAAAGGAACTATAAATCTTGGAAGTGAAAATGTAAAAGTAGGAAAAGTCCTATTGGTTGAAGATCTGAAGCATAATTTCCTCAGTGTCGGTAAAATATGTGATCAAGGATACACTCTTACGTTTGGCTCTTGAAAATATAAAATCATAGAAAAGAACTCAGAAAGATTGGTTGCAACTGCAACAAGAAGACCAAACAACATATACATCCTAGACATGGATAAGAGAGAGAAGACATAAGCCAAACAAAAAGATTCTAAGGAAGAAAAAGTCCCAAAGACCAAAAATAAGGATGAAGTATTATTGAGTGCCACATGTTCAGGGGGAGTAACCCCAAAGAAGAAGGTCACCTTATGCCATTGAACGCAAGGGGAGAAGCCCCACCCTTTGTCATTGATGTCAAAGGGGGAGAGAAATTGGGCTCATGATGACAAAGGGGGCATGAGTGTTTCCATCAATGACAAAGGGGGAGATTGTTGGAAGATTGGTTGTTGTCATTGATTTCAACCCTTGTCATTGGTTGAAGTCATTGATGTCAACCCTAGCCATTGGATTTTGGACCCCAAAGTTGATCAAAGTAGATAGACATGAAGGAAATTACACATGTATTTACAACACCCATGGATAGATAGTATATGTCCTGCCTCTTTCGGTGGTATGTGGCACGTCATGTGGATCCTCACGATTGAGGATAAATGAATTTTTGAAGATGACAATTTGAATTGAAGCAGAAACTACATGTTGGCCCTAATGTTAAAAGGAAGTGACTTAAATGGTATAAATACATCTCATTATACATTCATTTTTTAACACACACAAGTTTATTAATGAACAAGGAGATATAAGTCAAATTTATGAGGAAATCTGAAGTAAAGAAGGTCGAATTTCAAGGGAGGATGAAGTCTTTTGGTGATGTTTTCTAAGTTATGTTATTTCTAGGTCATCTTACCATTATCTCTATAAATTTATTTCTAGAATGATTCAGATGGTGAAATTAGGAGGATATTGAGAAGACATATCTAGGTACATGTGGTAAAAATTCAAACTCTTTATTTGCTATAATTTTGGAGATACACTATGTGGAAGATAAGGTTTTTGACTAGTCTTGAAGCTATTCATAAACACGTTTTCTGGGTAAAACAGTCATAACATATTCATAGAGATTCCAAATTAAGTGAGACCAATTTAATTGGAAATATTTCAGGCTGTAGTTTCCTGTGTACAAATTTTAGAATCGGATGTTAAATATTGAGCACGGGGCATGCTATACAAGTTTTCTCTCCTGAATAAACCAAAATTGAATAAGGTCTACCATTTTCTCTATAACTCCTTTTCTGGGAGGATTCAAGGAGTGAAACTTGGAGGCGTTTAAGAGAATACATTGAGTAATATTATCTATAGGATCAAAGTATTCCAAGAAGTGAAGAATTGTAGAAGTTGAAGAAGTCTCAGGAAGCATTATCAGGTTCTATGTGATGGTTGGTTGATGGCAATAACTTAATGTAAAGTTTTATTATCTCTCATATATTATTGGGTGGAAGGAAGGGGCAAGGATGGAGAGGTCAAACCTCTCTTGATATTGGAGGATTGTATCTTGATTTTGGAGGTTTATCCCTCCCTTTATATCTGGAAGTTGTAGCTACCTTTGGAAGTCATTACTTCCTTTGAACAATAATACATGATTACTTCTTATATATTGTGCATGGTGTATTGGTGTATCTCTTATACTATTATTCATTGTTCATTGGATAGTCTTCATTGTTGATTGGATATAAATTTAATACATGATCTGATTGAAGTACAAGTTCAAAAATACTAATTGCTCTAAATACGGATTCACCCCCCTCTCAGTATTTCCAACATTGTTAGTAACCAAATATCAATATAGCATAGAAAAACCTCAGAAAAAGTACTCAACGCCTTGAAAAAGAGATAATTTCAGATAATAAGCCTCTTTGAGGGGGCAACCTCCTTTTACCCCACTTAAATGTTCAAGTACAAGATGATTCAAAATGATAATGTCTCCTTGGTATATATAGGAGACTAGGAGGTATAATTACAACTAATGGCCTAAAGCCGACATAAATAAAATAACATTACTAATATAATATGCCCCAATTAAGGGGTAATCAACCAATATTAGGGCTTAACATGCCCCTCCCCTTGAGACAAGTGTTGTCGAAAACGCTTGAGTAACTCTGGATGCTTCTGTATAAAAGACTCATCTTCCCAAGTGGAATCTTCAGCCGGTAGTTTCCTCCATTTAATGAGATACTCTGAAATGGATTTATTCCTCAGTTGGCGAATTCTTGTGTCAGTTATGGCTTCAGGCTCCAATATGATTTTTCCTTCCTCATCAAGTTCTGGCAATATAGTTTGAACTGGGATCTTGTCGCCTATAACCTTCTTTAAGCATGAAACATGGAAAAATGGGTGTACTCGTGAAGATGCAGGTAGCTCCAATTTGTATGCCATAGTACCAATCTTTTGCAACACCTTATAAGGGCCATAGTACTTTGGTGATTATTATCCTTCTTGGTTTGCTTGAGGGACATCTGTTTGTATGGTTGTAATCTTAAAAACACTTGATCCCCTACTTCAAAACTTCTTTCACTACGATGTTGATCTGCTTGTTGTTTCATGTGATTATGTGCCATGGTCAGGTTGTCCTTTAAGATTTGGAGAACTTGTTTTTGATTCTCGATGTGATCTTCCATTGCTTGAACCTTAGATTTTTCTTTTAGAGAAGAAGTGATGGAAGGAGGTTGGTATCCATAAAGTGCCATAAATGGTGTCATTTTTGTTGCAGTATGAAAGGAAGTGTTATGCCACCATTCTGCCAAGGGTAACCATTTGAACCATTGTGTTTTTTTATCAGAGACAAAGCAACGAAGGTATCCTTCTAGACATTTGTTCACTATCTCGGTTTGTCCATCAGATTGAGGATGATAGGATGAGCTATGATCCAATTGAGTACATAAACAAGAAAATAATTCTATCCAAAAATGTCCAGTGAAGATGGGATCTCTGTCACTTACAATAATCTTTGGGTTGCCATGTAGCTTTTGAACTATCTCCATGAATGCGGTGGAAACTGTACTAGCTTTGAAGGGATGAGAGAGTGCACAAAAGTGTGCATAC